>JAJOZX010000874.1:280000-400000 GCA_023014485.1 Bathynomus jamesi | reverse complement strand
CTACGTACACTTTTACTCGGGACATGACACCCCCACTAAGAAGGCCATTTTTTCATCAATGTTTCTCCGCGCCCTTAGGATCGCCAGTCCGGAATACATCGATGCCGAATTGGAAAAAATCAACGGTATTGGAAGTGATCTGTGTTACCCATCTGCGTTTATGGAATCTTGTCTCAACAAGGCAAAACGAACTTTCTATCGTGTCAATAATAACACTCGTACTTTGTCAAAAAATATTTTAGTACTTCCATTTTTCCCTGGCTTTTTAGGCATTGCTAATGTACTTAAACTTTTGGATATTAATGTAGTATTTTCATATAACAATATTGTGAAAAATATCATAGTAAAAAATAGCCCTACCAATAATTCAGGCATTATCTATAAAATTGGGTGTAAACAATGTGATTCCTTTTACATAGGTCAGACGGGAAAGGATTTGCACACACGTATAAAACAGCATCAATATTCCGTCAGAACAGGACAGTTGTCCAGTGCTCTTTTTGTCCATTTGTCAGAGTTATCCCACTGTATTGATTGGAATAATGCTTCAGTTTTATTTCATTCGAGCAACATTGTCAATAGAAATATTCTTGAATCTGCCATTATTCAACTTTCAAATAACTTCAACATAAGCAAAGGTCTTTTTCAACTCGATCCTGTTGTTTTGAATTCCTTCAAAACAAATCTAGATAAAAAGAGTAGGACGCTAAATCTTTGGTAAACTTGTAAGCTACTTTATTAACTTTTAATCTTCAATTTATTTATATATATATCGAAACTTGACTCTAAAAAGGCAAAGTGTTAAAACCCGGGCGTATCTCCAGTATAAATTTGTATTATTTTTATAACTCATTTGATCTTGTGCTAAAAATCGATATGCCTCTTTGTTAATCCTCTAATCCTTAATTTTTAAGTTTTATTTTTACTTCTCCGTTTATTGCATATATATATATATATGTTAAACACAAACCGTGCATGGAACAAGGAACTCTTCTGGGAAAATTAAATCCACTATAGTCCGAATAAGTAATGGTAAATGACAAATACCATAGTTTTTTCTTTTTCATGATTTTAGCCCGACGTGGGCAACGGGTCTCTCGCAAAGAGATCCCATAAATATAGCTTCCCTCACCAGCTATCTGCAAAGCAGACAGGATCCAGCTTTGGGACATGGATCTAGGGTTTAAAGCAAGCCTAGATCCCTACATTCAGAACCTCTATATAAGTAAAAGACTCGTTGCATTCACGTCGTGTTGAATAAATCAAAGAAAAAGGGGGTAACTATTGTATTTTTAGCCAAAAAAACCAAAACTTAAACCTCAACCGGGACATTGAGCGTCCACTTTTCAAGGCACGAAACACGTCCGTTTAGTATACACAAACTCAGAATGGTTCCCTGAGAACATTATATGTTAAACACAAACCGTGCATGGAACAAGGAACTCTTCTGGGAAAATTAAATCCACTATAGTCTATAGTCCGAATAAGTAATGGTAAATGACAAATACCATAGTTTTTTCTTTTTCATGATTTTAGCCCGACGTGGGCAACGGGTCTCTCGCAAAGAGATCCCATAAATATAGCTTCCCTCACCAGCTATCTGCAAAGCAGACAGGATCCAGCTTTGGGACATGTATCTAGGGTTTAAAGCAAGCCTAGATCCCTACATTCAGAACCTCTATATGGACGCTCAATGTCCCGGTTGAGGTTTAAGTTTTGGTTTTTTTGGCTAAAAATACAATAGTTACCCCCTTTTTCTTTGATTTATTCAACACGACGTGAATGCAACGAGTCTTTTACTTATATAGAGGTTCTGAATGTAGGGATCTAGGCTTGCTTTAAACCCTAGATCCATGTCCCAAAGCTGGATCCTGTCTGCTTTGCAGATAGCTGGTGAGGGAAGCTATATTTATGGGATCTCTTTGCGAGAGACCCGTTGCCCACGTCGGGCTAAAATCATGAAAAAGAAAAAACTATGGTATTTGTCATTTACCATTACTTATTCGGACTATAGTGGATTTAATTTTCCCAGAAGAGTTCCTTGTTCCATGCACGGTTTGTGTTTAACATATAATGTTCTCAGGGAACCATTCTGAGTTTGTGTATATATATATATATGTGTATGTGTGTAGATATGTATGTATATATATATGTATATATGTTTGTGTGTATGTATGTTATTTATTTATATTTTTTTCTTTCTGTAACCTATATATAGGCCGTAACCTTTTATGTATTTCAGTGTTCCTGAGGATGTCATTAGACGAAAGCGCTTGAGCACCGTTTTGTGTTTCCTTTCCTTCGTGCTTTTATTCATCATATATATATATATATATATATATATACACACCTATATATATATATATATATATAGAGAGAGAGAGAGAGAGAGAGAGGCGGGGTCACCAGATTGACCTTCGTGTGAAGAGAGACAAACGCACGGAACTGCAACGAGGTAACGAGGAGGTGTACAGTATATGGCCTCTTCACTGAAGACCCTATATTGAACAATTGATGAATTGAATAAGTTATGTTTTATTAATTGGATTGTGTGCTTGTTGAGGGGTAAGAAAAATAAATGTCATTAAGGAAATGAATAGATTGAGCAGCTTTTTCTTTTAATTAGAAATAAACGTCTACTGTGAATCTCGTTACAGGTGTTTGAATGAATGTGCATTGAATACGGTGAATGATAACTGTATAGAGCATTAAAATGAATTATAAGAATATGCGAATGTGAAAAGGAATGATAATTATGCCCAGGAAGGCCGAAGTTTGCGAAGGATTTCTCTCGGCGAGATGCAGTGTGTGACGTCATCATGGAACGAAACTCTGTCCCCATCAGGTTGAAGCTTGGTACCAATGAAAGGGAACATTGTATGCAGCCGGAGAAAACGGCTTCGAAGGGAACATAGCTTCTTGCGAAGGGGGAGAGAATGCCCAAAAGGAATGCCTGAAGCCTGTCATTATTATATATATATATATATATATTATATATATATATATATATATATATATATATATTATATATATATATATATATATATATATATATATATATATATATATATGTCCTTCCTCGTGAGAACGCGAACACAGACACCTTGTGGGACATCATACATCGACACGATCTCGTCTCTGATAACACTATTTTCCGAAAGTCAAATTACCACCTCACCACCCTTGTCGGATGCAAGCGTCGGAGGAGAAACCAAAACAACCGGAACGCAACCACTATGTTTGCCCAGTTGGATCACATCCTTGTGAGATACTGGGAATGTTCGCGTATTACCAACTGTGACACAGTAAGTGCCTATCAATCAAACCTGATCATAAACTCCTCTACTCTAGACTCAAACTGAAATACTCTCTCTTCAGACAACCCAAGACTGCGCCCTGGCGATACTTCGGATGCCTTCGACAGCGCGGCAGCCGATGCCGGGTCTCTTGGGCATTCACAGAAAGTTTGGAGGGTGAGGAAAATCCAACGTACGCCAACATCACTTCGGCTATTAAGGCTCAGCTGAACAATCAATCCCTCTCATGAAATGACTGCAGACCGGTAGGGTGTTGTGGGAGGACGATGATCTGGTTGCTCAAGCCTGCAGAGGAGTGAAACATCTTCGCCGTTCAGGAAAGAATGAAAAAGCGAATATAGCGGATTTAGACCTCGCTTATGTGTACGATGAAAAGCTGAAGGCAGCAATTAATGATGTCATCAGTTCAATTTCTGCAGCCGGACCGGAAGCTGGGGGATGGGCTGCAGAGAGACTACTGAGTGGCGCCGACGCACCAGATCAGTGGAGTGCAGTACAGCATCTGAGGAGGCTGGCATTTAGTGGTGACATCTGATAGTGGAGTTCAGAATATTGTATATGTTTTTAATACTCTATAATATGCCCTTCTGTAGGTAGTAGTAGTAGTAGTTGTAGCAGTAGTATATATATTCTTCATGGCGCATAACCTTTGTCCAGTGGTCTGCAGATGAATTAGCGATTGATATGTTATATTTCATAGTTTTACATTCTAATATGACCTATTTTAGAAAGAAATGTGAAGGATGCCAAACGTACTGAATGACAGCGAGGACCAAAAAATATATTGATCGAATGCGAGCCAACCTATTCCGTGAAGCGATGGAAACAGGAGCAACATTTATCAGTCGAAAGTGGATTACTGAAAGGTTGAGACGAAGTGAACAGTGGGTTATCATAAACTAGTAAAAAGGTTACGGTAACTGCTCTACAGTTACTGTCACAAGAGAGAAAAGCAATCACTGATGCGAACAGTGGAAAACGGCAACGAAGCAATTCGAGCACCGCCAGAGATATTGCAGAACCGGGCAAAGCAAATTTGTCATCAAACTGTTCAGTGTTCAGCGCTATCATGCACGGGCTGGCTTGAAACCCTTTCACGTTCAACCAAAACCAATGAAAACAGTTTGGAACATCGAAGCTCGGATGTGGTTTTGTGATTATTTTGAGAATGATCGGTTATTGTCCCTCTTGCTTCTTCGATACTTCTTGGTAATGTTCTTCGTCATGGATGTCGTCGACTGAGATGGATCATACCCGATCATTTGATAATTCGGTCTCCGAACAGTCCAAACGAAGAAATCTTTCTCCTCCCAATCCTAAAGATAATCACGAAACCACATTCGATCTTCGATGTTCAAAACTGTTTTCATTGGTTTTGGTTGAACATGATTGCTTTGCTCCCTTGTGACAATATTTTTGGTCGTCCTTCCCCAAATTCAGTAGAGCAGTTATCGTAACCTTTTTTCCAGTTTCTGTTAATCCACCGTTCACTTCATTTCAACCTTTCGCAATCCACTTTCGATTGATAAATGTTGCTCCTGCTTCCATTGCTTTACGGAATGCGTTGGCTTGTATCCGATCAATAAATCTCTGGTCCTCGCTGTTATTCAGTACGTTTAGCATCGTTCACATTTCTTCCTAAAATATAAAGTAGGTCATATTAGAATGTAAAACTATCAAATTAACATATCAATCACTAATTCTTCTGCAGACCCCTGGACAAAGGTTATGCACCACCCAGTAGATATATAGATATATCTATGCATGAATGATCAAGTTGGTCGAACATTTGTGCAAATTTTCGTCCGTGACCATTTTTTACCAAGTAGGTCAAACAGGCTATATATTTTTATTTTTAAATATTTAATCACTTTCGCTTGGGTTAAAGTAAAGGGTGGAGGGGTCTATAAGAAAGTTGAGAGAAAGCGTTTTTTTACCATACACAATGCTTATTTTTTCGAATTTCATCAACGTTAGGATTTTAATTAAAATACCCGAAGTCAAATAAGTCGTCTCTTATGCTTCCTAAGACTTTACACACCCTCTGATTTGTTTTAGGTTAGTTTAAGTTATCCTGAGCTAACCTAATCTAACCTCGAAAACGTAGGTCATACAAGAAAAACGACTTACTTATAAAGTTCGACCTAATTGGTAAAAAACGTAGCTTACTGTTAGCGCTACTCTTGGATTTAGTTATATATATATATATATATATATATATATATACGTATTCTTAAATCCCAAATTCTTCCTACATTTTTGTCGTTAGTCATTGAAGTTACATTTGCTCCTACATGTAATGTCTTTAAATTTTTTAAGTTTTTAATCACTTACACTTGCACTAAGGTAGGGAGAGGTTCCATTAAAAAGTTTAGAGAATGTGATTTTTTACCTCGTATAATGATTATTTTTTGAATTTCACTCGCGTTAGGAGTTTAATTTAAAAAACTCGAAATCAAATTATTACTAATTTGTACTACCTCAGGACTTTAGGATCAATCCCAGAATAGGCACCTGAAATCATTTTTAGGTGCTTAATCTGGGATTGAGGCAAAACACAGGTGCTTAATCTGGGATTGAGGAGAAAAAAATATAAACAGTTTTTAGAGATATAATTTCATTGTTTTTATCAATATTTGAAAAAATTAACTCTAACCTAACCTAATCTTTTGCTATAACTTCTGCTTTTTTGGTTAGTTTTGCTATTCTTACCAGTTTGATTTTTACCTGATTTTCACATTTAATATTTTATTAATAATATTCGATTTCTATTTCAGAAATAATTTTTCTTTATTCATTAAACCACTTTAAACCTTTTATAACTTTGCCTTTATTACATTTGTAATAAACTTTGTATAAACAATAAATTTTGTAATCATCAGGTTTTTTTTATTTAATTCCTTGCAAGGTGCCTATTCTGGGATTGAGGTTGAACGCAGGTGCTTCATCTGGGATTGAGGTACATCAGGTGCCTATTCTGGGATTGACCCATATAACGTACTGAGCATAAAAGCTAAATAGGTTTGTCATTCCATATGAAATATACGTAGCAATTTATTTATACAATAAAGTATATAGAAAACTTTCCGCAGAGCACTCGTTCCTCACATGAAAGAACGATGAACACAATTATAAATTTAATTATAAATATGAACAAAAACCAATAAACACGCATAGAGTGTGTTTCCACTGAACCTTTCTCGCCTTCAATTCCTGTATTTGAATAATCGATTGCACGTTTCAAAGACCCGCAGTGACAATGCTACAAAAATATATTGGAGCTAAAATTATTCAAACTATGAAAATTAAGTGTTCTGTATGCCGTAATAAGTGGTGTAACTTCCATTGCAATGAATATTTATATATATATATATATATATATATATATATATATATATATATATATATATATATATATATATATGAAAATTATTTCACGAAAGTTACACGTGAAAAATATTTATGATGAATAAAACCACGAAGGAAAGGAAACACAAAAAGGTGCTCAAGCGCTTTCGTCTAATGACATCCTCAGGAACACTGAAGTACATAAAAGGTTACGGCCTATATATAGGTTACAGAAAAAAAAAAAAAAAATAACATACATACACACAAACATATATATATATATATATATACACATACATATCTACACACATACATATATATATATATATATATGCAATAAACAGAGCAGTAAAAAATAAAAATTAAAAATTAAAGATTAGAGGATTAACAAAGAGGCATACAGATTTGTAAGGAAAAATATCCATTTTTAGCACAAGATCAAATGAATTAAAAATACAAATTTATACTGGAAATCTACCCGGGTTTTAACACTTTGCCTTTTAGAGTCAAGTTTCGATATATATAAAAATAAATGAAGATTAAAAGTTAATAAAGTAGCGTACAAGTTTACCAAAGATTTAGCGTCCTACCCTTTTTATCTAAATTTGTTTTGAAGGAATTCAAAACAACAGGATCGAGTTGAAAAAGACCTTTGCTTATGTTGAAGTTATTTGAAAGTTGGATAATGGCAGACTCAAGAATATTTCTATTGACAATGTTGCTAGAATGAAATAAAACTGAAGCATTATTCCAATCAATACAGTGGGATAACTCTGACAAATGGACAAAATGAGCACTGGACAACTGTCCTGTTCTAACGGAATATTGATGCTGTTTTATACGTGTGTGCAAATCCTTTCCCGTCTGACCTATGTAAAAGGAATCACATTGTTTACAACCAATTTTATAGATAATGCCTGAATTATTGGTAGGGCTATTTTTTACTATGATATTTTTCACAATATTGTTATATGAAAATACTACATTAATATCCAAAAGTTTAAGTACATTAGCAATGCCTAAAAAGCCAGGGAAAAATGGAAGTACTAAAATATTTTTTGACAAAGTACGAGTGTTATTATTGACACGATAGAAAGTTCGTTTTGCCTTGTTGAGACAAGATTCCATAAACGCAGATGGGTAACACAGATCACTTCCAATACCGTTGATTTTTTCCAATTCGGCATCGATGTATTCCGAACTGGCGATCCTAAGGGCGCGGAGAAACATTGATGAAAAATGGCCTTCTTAGTGGGGGTGTCATGTCCCGAGTAAAAGTGTACGTAGGACAAATTGTTTGTTGTTTTCCGATAGATACTAAACTTAAAACCTGGGCTTTCCCTATGTACCCGCACATCCAAAAATGGGATTGAATTGTCTTGTTCCACTTCTAAAGTAAACTTAATGGAGGGGACTTGATCATTTAACTGAAGGAGGAAGTTATCCAGGTCACGATGTACTTCAGTGTTCCTGAGGATGTCATTAGACGAAAGCGCTTGAGCACCTTTTTGTGTTTCCTTTCCTTCGTGGTTTTATTCATCACATATATATATATATATATATATATATATATATATATATATATATATATATATATATATATATATATATATATATATATATATACTGTATATGTTACACACAGACCATGCATGGAACAAGGAACTCTTCTAGGAAAATTAAATTCACTATAGTTTGAATGGTAAATGACAAATACTAGTTTTTCTTTTTTATGATGTTAGCCCGATGTGGGTAACGGGTCACTCGCAAAGAGGCCCCAAAATATAGGTCCCTCACCAGCTATCTGCAAAGCAGATAGGATCCAGCTTTGGGACAGGATCTAGAGTTTACAGATACACCTAGCCTACGATATTCAGAACCTCAATATACGCAAGAAACTCGTTGCATTCAAGTTGGATTGAATACATCAAAGAAAAAGGGGTAACTATTGTATTTTCAGCCAAAAACCAAAACTTAAAACTCAAATGGCAAAATTGAGCGTCCACTTTTAAAGCACTTAACATGTCCGTTTCATGATGAGATTGTACTCAGAATGGTCCCCTGAGATCTTTTATGTTACACACAGACCGTGAAACGGACATGTTAAGTGTTTTAAACAGTGGACGCTCAATTCTGCCAGTTGAGTTTTCAGTTTTGGTTTTTGGCTGAAAATACAATAGTTACCCCTTTTTCTTTAATATATAGAATCCGACTTGAATGCAACGAGTTTCTTGCGTATATTGAGGTTCTGAATATAGTAGTTTAGGTGTAGTTGAAAACTCTAGATCCTGTCCCGAAGCTGGATCCTATCTGCTTTGCAGATAGCTGATGAGGGACCTATATTTTGGAGCCTCTTTGCGAGTGACCCGTTCCCAACGTCGGGCTAACATCATGAAAAAGAAAAACTTTCGTGTTTGTCATTTACCATTACTTATTTGAACTATAGTGGATTCAATTTTCCCAGAAGACTTCCTTGTTCCATGCACGGTCTGTGTGTAACATAAAAGATCACAGAGGACCATTCTCAGTTCAATCCCATATATATATGTATACATATATATACAGGGTGGCGCAAAAGTCAGGAACCATAGCCACATTTTATTAAGTTATAATAAATGTTCGAATTGGTGGCCTTCCACTTGGAGACACTTTCTGACACGTTGAATGCATGATGTTTGAACATTCCTCAACGCATTGGTACTGATTTTGGCACACTCAGAGGTGATTTTATCCTTTAAAGAACCTATGGTTCTGGATCGATCAGCATAGACTACCGACTTGAGATGGCCCCACAAGAAAAAGTTGAGGCGTGAGGTCTGGAGACCTAGGTGGCCATTCGACGGGCCCTCGCCGTCCGATCCATTTGCTTGGGAATGTTTCATCTAAAGAGCTCCGGACGGTGGTTGCGAAATGTGGTGATGCACCCTCCTGCTGAAACCACATCTCTGCCCGTTCTGCCATTGGAATGTCGTCCAGTATGGGCATTAGAAATGTTTGTAGCATATGCAGATATGTTTCACCTGTTACATTGCGTCGAAAAAGTACAGACCAATTAACCGATTCCCCCATAGCGCAGCCCACACCATAATTCGTGGATCGAATTGCACATGTCCTTCCTCCATCAAGTGGGGGTTCTCATTGGCCCAATAGCGTGCATTATGCCTATTGACACGACCGCTGAGGTGAAATATCGCTTCGTCGCTGAACATGATCCTTCGTTGAAGCTGTCGATGTTGTAGAAACGACTGGCAGAACTCTACACGACGGTCTGTGTCGTCACCGTGCAATTCCTGAACGAGTTGGACTTTGTAGGGGTGGAAACGATTTGTTGTAAGAGTTCGTTGAATGGATCTTCTGGAGACACTCGTTTCCTGGGATAACTTTTTTGAGGACTTACGTGGGCTATTTTCGAAGTGATTGAATACCGTTAGTGATGTTGCTGCATCGGCTGAACTTTTTGGCCGGCCACTACGCGGCCGATCATGAACACTTTCCGTTTCTTTGAAGCGAGTGAACATTTTCCAACTGATGCCTGAACAACTGGCGGCCTCTCAGCGTGTTTGTCATTAAAAGCAGTAGCAACTGATCGGTGTGTGTTACCACTCCTTGCACACATTAAAACTATCTCTACCCGTTCATCTATTGTCAATTTCTGTGCCATAGGTTCAACAACAAATCTGAAAAGAACAAAACACATATTAAAACACAAATTATTAAAATGTGCCTATGATTCCTGACTTTTGCGCCACTCTGTATATATATATATATATATATATATATAGGTGTATGTTTCTGGAAAAAATTCTAAGATAAAAAAAAGAATCCAGACACAAAGACAAACGCAATACAGTAGGTACGTAAAACGTAGTTTATTAACCTTACTTAAACAACAGGTCAGAGTAATCGCCATTTTTTCTAATACAATATTCAGTCTTACACAAATGTTCAGCATAATTTTTTGGAAATAGCTCAGTCGCCCGGAAAAATGCTTCCTCAAAAAGTTGCGAGTTTCACAAGCAGTGTTGGGGTGGGGGGCTCCATCCTGCTGAAACCACAGTGAATTTGAGACAATGCAGTTTTACGGGCAAACTAATTGGTTGTGTAAGTTGAAATCTTATATCATCTGACGATATAAATTTTGTGTTACCGTTACTGCTTTTCTAGTTTCACCATACCACCCAACAGCAACCCAAATGTTGGGTTTAGCAAAACTACGTGGAGGCTCGATTGGAGCGCCAGCATTAATAGCAAAAATTTCGTTGGGGAATTATCTCCCAAGACAGATACATAACACTCGTCAGTGAAGGGGATGTGTTTCAAAAACTAAGGATCTTCCTCTAGTTTTGCTAACATCCATGTTGCAAATTCCATTAATTTTTGTTTCTGAACATTAATCAGTGAAGCTTGTGAATGAATTTTGTAGGGAAAAAAGGTTTAATTCGGTACGAAATATACGATGCACAAATGTTCAGAAAATGCCTATTACTACTAAGAGATGTCGAATTGACTTCTGCGGAGTGCGTGCAATAATTTCATGAACCATATTTACGTGTTGCACAGTTCTTGCGGATCGTCGCCTACCACTATTTCCTTTATGGTGATTGATTGTTTACATTTTCTTGCGTTTGAAATTTTCTAACAATTCGTGATATTGGCTTTCTATCGGGTGGATCTCTGCATCCATATTTTCTGCAAAATTTCCTCTGCACTTGCGCCACAGAATTTGTCATATGAAACCACTTAACGATCTTGATTTTCTGTTCCAGCTGCAAACCGGCATCACTGTTGGAAGGTTCAGTCATATTGTTT
Source organism: Bathynomus jamesi (assembly GCA_023014485.1). Classification (NCBI taxonomy): domain Eukaryota; kingdom Metazoa; phylum Arthropoda; class Malacostraca; order Isopoda; family Cirolanidae; genus Bathynomus; species Bathynomus jamesi. Next base: position 388,526 of record JAJOZX010000874.1, on the reverse strand, counting down.
CGTATAAGTATATGCACATAGATCAATCTGTTACCCTTCTGAAGAAGAAACCTAAAAAATAAAATATACATACATTGAAAAATAACGGGCAAATAAAAATAAGGACATTTTTGGGGATACTATATATATATATATATATATATATATATATATATATATATATATATATATATAAACGCATAACGGCGGTTTTCCATATGCAAAATTTATCCCCCACCAGGGTTTGAACCTGGGCTCTCTGATTAGGAGATGCGGGCTTTGACCGTCAGGCTACAACAGGATAAAAATTTACGACCTGGTGGTGGATAAATTTTGCATAGGCAAAAATGTGTGGTTATGCGTTTATAGTTCCGTCTAATGGTACCCGCGTGTAGAGTTGAATTAGATGTTTTCCATTGGCTCGAGAACAGGGGATTAGGATGTGAAACACCTGTGGACGCAAAAGCGTTTTGTTTTTACGAGTGATGAAATGTCGCCAAGTTCTTGATAACTTTTTCCTATCGTAACTTAATGGTCAACACCAGCGTTTCCAAGTCAGAGGGCATTCCAATCCTGTTGAGAAATAAATTTTGCATGCGCCTCGGTGGTGTAGTGGTTAGCGTCACTGACTACGAATCCATCGGTCTCGGGTTCAAGACCCGACGGCAGCCGGCGCGCAGCAAAACCCGGCTGTTCATCCTTCCACACAATAAAGAAAGTGGTTGGTAGATAAATGGGTACCCTAGGTGGCCAAGTGGTTAAGACGCTCGGCTGTTGATGGGGCGTGGTTCGGATTCCACGTTAAACTGTAGGTCTAAGGTGGAGTGAAAAGCTTGACCTTCGTCAGAATGAACAATTCGGGCGGAAGCTAACCAACGGTTATATATATAGGGTGTCCCAAAAATATGTCCCTATTTTTATTTGCCCGTTATTTTATAATGGATGTATATTTTATTGGTGGGTTTCCTTCTTCAGAAAGGTAACAGAGTGGGGTTTTATTCCGCATATACCTATACATTTATAATCTTTCATTACTTAATAACTAATAAACCTTGTATATTACAACCCTTCTTCCAACATTTGATACTTAAAGCAAGAATAAAAACAGCACTTGGTAAAACATAGTTTATTGTACAGCGACAGTTTCGGAGAGGAAACTCACCTTCTTCATCAGGCAATCTTGAAGCACAGTTGTTCACATGTCCTGTAAAGCTTGAGCACTGGAGATCCATAACGTCGACGTATAATAGTTGCAAAAGATGTCCTTGGGGACACTTGATGTTTTACCAAGTGCTAGTTCTATTCTTCATTATAGGTCTCCGCTTCCCCAAGGACACATCTATTGCAACTATTATACGTTGGCGTTATGGATCTCCAGTGCAGCCAACTGAAGATGCAAGGACGCTCGCAAAATCCCTATGCAACATGCCATCAAACAATTAGTGATACATCTCATCAAATCAAACTCGACAAAGAAGACGTCATAACAAGCAAGACTAAGAATAAGATGACGTCACATCGCGAGGTTTCACTCAAGGCACGAGGACATGCCTGTCTATCGCCTCTCAACTTCGTTATAGGGACATCAGGACGCCTCCACCTTCAGCTCTCTCGGAAACCGTTTAGTGATCCACGCGTTACCATCATGTAAACATCATTCGTACAAGGCCTCATGGGCACTTTAATATCACTGAATTAACTTTATATAAAGACTAGCATTGCCGCGCGTTATTAATTGTCATATTGTAAGCATTAATTCAAATGTACACATTACAGTATTTCCAATGTAAACAATCAGCAATAAGCAATACTGTCGTTTTCGTTAATCAATTTATTTTGTGTTAAATAAAAGAAGAAAACTCAGTCTATCAATGAATCTAATTAATAACTTAATTAATAACATTACTTTGATCTGAAAGATCTGGTGACCTCGGCCAAAGCATTCATTAATAACATTCACTTATAACCATTATCAATTAACGTAATTACCATCATTCCTTATAGTACTGATTTACGTATCAAATATGGCTACATACCTGGCCATTAAAAAACATCATTAACAAATTGGTTACTATATATATATATATATATATATATATATATGGGAATGAACTCAGAATGGTCCCCTGAGTTTTTTATGATACACACAGACAGTGCATGGAACAAGGAACTCTTCTGGGATAATTAAATCCACTATAGTCCGAATAAGTAATGGTAAATGACAAATACCATAGTTTTTCTTTTTCATGATGCTAGCCCGACGTGGGCAACGGGTCACTCGCAAAGAGGTCCCATAAATATAGCTTCCCTCACCAGCTATCTGCAAAGCAGACAGGATCCAGCTTTGGGACATGGATCTAGGGTTTAAAGCACCTAGCCATGGCTACATTTAGAACCTCAATATAAGCAAAAGACTCGCTGCCTTCACGTCAGATTGAATGCATCAAAGAAAAAGAAAAAGGGGTAACTATTATATTTTTAGCCAAAAACCAAAACTTAAACCTCAACTGGCAGAATTGAGCGTCCACTTTTCAAGGCACATAACATGTCCGTTTCAAGATGGGAATGAACTCAGAATGGTCCCCTGAGTTTTTTATAATAGTTACCCCTTTTTCTTTTTCTTTGATGCATTCAATCTGACGTGAAGGCAGCGAGTCTTTTGCTTATATTGAGGTTCTAAATGTAGCCATGGCTAGGTGCTTTAAACCCTAGATCCATGTCCCAAAGCTGGATCCTGTCTGCTTTGCAGATAGCTGGTGAGGGAAGCTATATTTATGGGACCTCTTTGCGAGTGACCCGTTGCCCACGTCGGGCTAGCATCATGAAAAAGAAAAACTATGGTATTTGTCATTTACCATTACTTATTCGGACTATAGTGGATTTAATTATCCCAGAAGAGTTCCTTGTTCCATGCACTGTCTGTGTGTATCATATATATATATATATATATCCTTGTTTAAGTTCCGTCTATTGGTCTCTCTTCACACGAAAGAGAAGCTGGTGGACCCGCCTCTAGGCTTGACTTGGTGGAAGAGCGAGTTGCTCTCTTCGGCTCTCCATCGCACATAGCCAGGTACACCCGGCTCATTTGCTACCGTTCTGAGCCAGGCATCTAGTCTTCTCTTGAAAACTTCAACTTTGACCCCTGTGACGTTTCTGAGGTCCTTTGGAAGCTGGTTAAAAAGTCTTGGGCCCCTGAGAACCAAACTATTTTCCTTCAATATTGAGGAGGTCCCTTGTCGGGCCATTAATTTGGAAACACTACACATTCTATTTTTCCTATTTCCAGCGTTGTTTGGATGGTAATTGGGTTTAGTTTGAGGTTTGGTACCAGTTTTTCGATCATTTTCCATATGTAGATTATGATGTACCTCTCTCTTCTTCTTTCCAGGGAGTACAGATTTAGTTTACGTAGTCTTTACCAGTAGTTGAATTCTTTGCAGCCATCAATCTTCCTTTTTATATGCGGACGTCAAAACTGAGCAGTATTCAAGTTTTGGTATGATCAGTGTTCTCAGCAGGAGAATCATTACTGTCTTGTCCCTCCTTTTGAACGTTTTTAGTGCATGTCCCGCGACTTTTTTGCTTTGTTTATTGCTATCTGATTTTGTGTTTCGAATTTGGCATCATCCGTCATTATCACCCCTAAAAGTCGACCGCTTTCGTGCTTCTCTGAATTTCCTGTTTATCTGAAGCCTAATATGCAGTCTGTTTCAGTTCCTCATTTCTACCATATCTCAAGAGCTGAAATTTCTCGGTGTGAAATGTGATACGGTTATCTTCTGACCATTTGTATATTTTGTTTGTGTCCCTCTGCAAGGCCTCGACCTCATTTGCATCGCTGATATGACTGCTGATCTTGTATCGTCTGCAAAGGATGTTACTATACTGCTGCTGTTTACTCTACTGTATATGTCTGTTAGCATGATAATGATAATGAACAGGAGTGGGGCCAGTACTGTACCTTGTGGTACTGAGCTGCGTACTTCTGATTCTGATGATGATATACCTTGAATTTTGACGACCTGTAGACATTTTCTGAGGAAGTTGTACTGTAGATTCATTTTCCAACTTTACCTGTTATTCACATATGTTTCATTTTATGTGCTATTATACAGGGTGTCCCAGAATCAACTATCTATTTCAATGAAATCGGACAAATTTTTTAAAAACACACTTTTATTTATGTTTATCATGTTTAATATGTGTTAAAAATGTATAAATTTCTAAATTTTTTTCAGAATTTTATTTTCATAATTTTTTCATTATCTGTTCCAATGAAAGACCGTCTGAAGTCATAGAATGGCAAAGAGACTCTCCAAAAGTTGACGTGTGGCTTGGAATGACCAAATCCAAAATTTATGGCCCATTCTTCTTTGCGGAAGCAACTGTAACAGGTACCGTGTACCTTGATATGCTTCAGCAGTTTCTCGAACCACAGCTTCTTGATGATGTCATTCTTGATAATGTTGTGTTTCAACAAGATGGAGCGCCATAAATTTTGGATTTGGTCATTCCAAGCCACACGTTAACTTTTGGAGAGTCTCTTTGCCATTCTATGACTTCAGACGGTCTTTCATTGGACCAGATAATGAAAAAATTATGAAAATAAAATTATGAAAAAAATTTAGAAATTTATACATTTTTAACACATATTAAACATGATAAACATAAATAAAAGTGTGTTTTTAAAAAATTTGTCCGATTTCATTGAAATAGATAGTTAATTCTGGGACACCCTGTACATGATCGCATTTCTCGATAGGTTTAGCAAAATCCGTGTATATGACAGCGTAGTTTTCATTGCCTTCAAGTGCACCTAGGATATTGTTATAATGCTCTATAAGTTGTGATAGGCATGATCTTCCTGATCGGAATCCGTGTTGATTTCCGTTGAATCTTTCCAGTGTCTTCAAGAAGTCGAAGATTTTCTCTCTGACTATTCTTTCAAATAGTTTGGTGAGGTGGGACGTCAGTGACATTGGTTTATAGTTCTTTCTCGAGATCTATCCCCTCCTTTATATATAGGGACAATGTTCGCTCTTTTCATGATGCTCGGTATTTCCCCAGTGTCTAGGGATCTTCTCCATATCCAGTATAAGGGTGTAGCTATTTCATTCTTTACAGTTTTTAATCAATAGTGCGTTCCACTTGACCAGACCTGCAGCCGAATGTGATTTCATTTGTCCTATAGCTCTCGATACATCTGGAGTAAAATCAAAGTCTGCTGTACATTCTCCTTGCAATTTCTTTTTGAAGAATGCATCTATGTCAGGTATCGCTTTGTCACTTTTTGAGGTACTGAATACTGATTCATACTGGGTTCTCAATGTTTCAGATATTTCTTTTAGATCGTCCGTTAGTTCATTATTTCCTTTCCTTAAGGGCCCGATAGTGGCGCGCGTTTTTGTTTTCCTTTTCGCATAGCTATAGAAATATTTTGGATTTTCCTTTATTACTTCTACCTCCTTTTCCTCTACCTCTCTGTATGGCACTTAATCAGGGTTTGTATTTCTCTATTGATACTCTCCAGTTTTTCTTGTACTACTTTCCTGGCATTGTTGTCCCCGCAATTAGTTAACTTCGCCGCTACTCTCTTTCTTTTGCAGAATATTCTTCTCTTTTGCTTCTCTATCCAGTTCCTCTTTCCTTTTGGTTGTGCTTTCGCAGCATATTTTTCTAAAATTCTCAGCGTCTTTTCTTCCAAGGTTGTTAGCATTTTCTCATTTGTTTTATTCTCTAAAACTGTTCTCCACTCTATTTGGGCTACGTGTGATCCGATTTCTTCCCAATTTATGGTCTTGGAGTTCAAGTTAACAGCCCCAAATTTGTTTCTTCCTTCCGTATGTGTATTGTCTTTTAAAATTATCGCCATATTTGTTGATAACTCAATTATATTGTGGTCTGAGATAATAGATGGAGTTATTTTTATATCGGCAATCAAGTTCGTGTCATTTGTGAATACCAGATCTAGGCAGTTATTTTTCCTGGTATTTTCTGTTATCTTCTGTGTCAGCATAAATTTGTTTGTGAGAGCCATCAGTATTTTTGCTTGCTTCTGGTCCTCTCTTGTGCCACCCTTATCTTGCTGTATAAATATATTTCTACCCACCTTTTTGTATTTTATAAATGGGAAATTAAAATCGCCGCAGAGTATTATATTAGGAGATGGAGAGTTTATGGACTTTATTAGGGTCCTGGTCAGGGCCGGATTTACTTGCTTGTGGGGCCTAGGCCAAACCTTATCAGTGCCCCCCCCAAAAAAAATATTATATATATATATATATATCGTAATATTGTAATGTAAAAAAAAAAAGAATTACAACATAATGTAACACCAATAATTTTATTCAAATTACTTTTATATCATGTACAACTTATTCTTACACAAAGGAATAATGGAAAAAAATACAGTCAAATTGAAGCATAATAAATTTTGCAATAAGAATTACAACATAATGTAATACATTACACATTAATAATTTTTAATCAAATTAGTTCCATATCAAGTACATCAAAGTAAATCAAGTTCCATATCATGTACATCTTACACATAGGAATAATGGAAAAATACAATGAAACTGAAGCATAATAAATTTTGCAAGCACAACTATGTGAAGTTCAAAATGACTTTTTCCTGCTTTTTTCTATGGCAAATTTGTCAATGATACTGTTTGTGTCAAGGGATTGTAGGAGGTCCCCAGTGGGCCCCCAGTTACTGGTGGGCCCTAGGCCAATGGCCTATGTTGCCTATTGGAAAATCCGGCCCTGGTCCTGGTATCATCAATGGCATCCGAAAATTTTTCAGTTAGAGAGTTTGGAGGTCTATAGATGACTATCAGTACCACGTTTAGTTTCTCTATTTTCACTGCAAGGGTTCCCACGAAGCTATTGGATTTACTTATTACCGTCTCTGTCATATGACTCATGTATATAAATAGCACAGCCAACTTTACGTCTCGTTGTTCTATCCACTTTCAGTTAGTTGAATCCATCGATATGCAATTCTTTCTTTTCGATACAGTGTTCGCAGTTATCGCGAAGATGTGTTTCTGAGAGGCATGCGATGTCCGCCCTTGTTTCGTCCATAAATCCTTTCAGGTACAAAATTTTGTTCAGTGAGTTGTTCGGTTTTATTCCTGGAATATTTGCCAGGACAATGTTTATATTCTTTGTTTTGCATTGCCCCTTGTGCATTTTAAGTTCGTTGTCTTTTGGTTTCGCGTGTTTTGTAGCCTTGTGGTCCTCCGAGATATATCCGTTCCCGCTTACCTGTTCTGGTAGCTTCTTGCCATGAAGCGGCCCGGCTCGAGGGTTGTCAGCTGCACGTGCTGTATAAGACTTAACAGTCGTATTGTGTCCGAGATGTTGAAACAATTTTGTTTGCTCTTTGTGTTTAAAGAGTTTTGTTTGCTATTTGTGTACATTTTTTTTCTCACATTCCTCTTGTTGTTATTTGAAACTTGTCCTTTGTCCTTTGAACTTGCCGGGAGATGATGGTAATAGCATTTTCTCCCGTACTGGAGGTTCCATATGTCGCGTAGATCTTGCAAATGTCCGGAGGCTAGAATTTGCAGTTTCCATCGAATTTGCAGTGACCATTATTGTAGAAGTGGTTGCACAAGGGAGGGTGTTCGTATATACATTATCCTCCCTTATATCTGCAAATTCCTTTCACATAATATTTACATATAGTTTCTTCCCCATTTTTACTTGGGGCCTTTGTTTTTGGTGGTTTTAGTTTGATTTCTTTATTGTATACTTGTTTTTTCCTATTGCTGCTAATGTCCTTTGTTTGAAATTTGGATTTGGTTTTGTGGCTCTGTTTCATCTGTTGGTGCTTCTTTTATTTCGGTTTCCCGTTTACTCGCTTTTCTGGGGTTTTTTTCCTGTTCATTTTTCGCAGATTCCTCTTGTACTATCTTCGTTCTTTCTATTTTTTTCCCCTGTTCGCTATTCATAAGTTCCTCTTTTGCCTTTTCCTCATAGTCTCGTTCTACTTTAAAGACCGTAAACGAGTTTATTTCGCTTATGCAGCTTTTGCAGAACTTGATTCCGTTCAATTGTTTAGCGCCTGTTATAAGGGAGATTTCTTCGTCGCTCCATCTCAGGCATTGAAATTCGACTAATAGCCCGTGGGCCTGAATGGTTGATCGGTACCATTCGGGGGAACCAAACGTCCCTCATACCAATGATGAAGGATGCTAGGTAGATAATAAAAATTTCAAAAGAGTAGCTTTATTGTTTTATCAACATTTTAAGTTTGCGCCCAAATAGTGAAATATTGGGCGCCTATGTTTGATGAAGATTTACACTAAAACGCTACCAGATACAGATGTTCAGCAAGCATATTTGGAAAGTACAGATTATAAGCTTTCCAAAAAGCATTGTTTCATCTGGTTCGCCTTAGTGGTACCGATTGGCCAAAATTTGGGGTTCTGTCTCACGGACTATAAGGACTAGCATAGGTCGTAGTGGATTGTCTTTGATTCATCTGTTTCTTTTTTACAATATCCACAAGGTTGCATGAATTTATTTGCCATTGCCATGTTTCTAATGCTATGTAAATGATTGTGCAGTGTGCACGAAATATTGACTCAAAAGGGTAAAAAAGTAAGGCACTTGATATGACTTTAGAAATGAGGGAGGGAAATTTTTTCCGCTATTCCGGGGAGTCGGAGATGGGGGATGTGGCACGCTGCGGATTCTCACTGATTGGTGCCCGGGAGTGTACCGCGGGGGATAACTGAGGGGTATTGCCTTTCGATGAGCCGTTAAATTTCCTCGGAGAGAAAACACTCGCAAGAAACGCTGTATAGATTAAGTTGCTTTGATTTTATTTGCTTTATTTCAACACACGCAGCTATTTCAACACTTAAAGAGAAATACGACTGTGTACACTGAATATTTACTCAAAAATTGGCACTACTTAAAAAGGATTTACTGCAAGATTTTTATTGTAATAGCACTTTTTTTCAGACTTCAAACAAAACACGTGACGTGTAACCGTCACTATATATATATATATATATATATATATATATATATATATCTATATATATATATATATACATAACGCGAATTTTCACAAACAAATTTGCACTCTAACCAACTCGGGTTCGTTGGGTTTAATCCATATGTACTGCAAGTATCCTTTTGGAATTTAAATTCGGCTGACCCGAGTTTAAACATTTCTTACTTTCCATTAAAAATGAAAGGTCAGTCAGTTTTAGCTCATTTTGTAAAAAGTTTTCCACCATTATAAAAAAGGAATGTATTTGAATAATATATTAATGAGAATGTAAAATAAGCTTTCTATTTCAAGAATATAGAAAATATAGAATTCCACTTTCCAAGTGGAGATATTAATAATAATAATCAGGAAAGAAAAATGCAAAACAATTTCGGTTAGTTTCAATTTTTTCCTCTCATATTCTGTAGATGCAATTATCTGGGGTGTTTTCACATACCCTTTACCAGAATCTACAAATGGAATTAGGTTATTTTCACATACCTTTAACAACAAATTTTGGGTGGAAATTTCTTTATTTTCACGTACATTTTACTAGTACGGGGTGGCCATAAACCAATGCCCCAAGGGGACACCTCCGGCATGCCGTAACATTATATACATTTAACTGCAAACACGCAGTATAATTAACGTAAAGAACGACGCTTGTATAGGAGATATGCCGCGCAAGATGAGAGAGAGAGAACGAAACAAATGAAAAAATGAGGTAACCACCCGGGAATCGAACCCGGGATCTTCCGATTGCCGGTCAGATATGATAACCATTACACCATGGGCCTCACTCATTCAAATGCCGTAATTCTTCTACATACGCGCAGAAACCAATGCCCCAAGGGGGCACCTCCCGCATGCCGTAACATTATATACATTTAACTGCAAACACGCAGTATAATTAACGTAAAGAACGACGCTTGTATAGGAGATATTCCGCGCAAGATGAGAGAGAGAGACGAAACAAATGAAAAAATGAGGTAACCACCCGGGAATCGAACCCGGGCATTTGAATGAGTGAGGCCCATGGTGTAATGGTTATCATATCTGACCGGCAATCGGAAGATCCCGGGTTCGATTCCCGGGTGGTTACCTCATTTTTTCATTTGTTTCGTTCTCTCTCTCTCTCATCTTGCGCGGAATATCTCCTATAGAAGCGTCGTTCTTTACGTTAATTATACTGCGTGTTTGCAGTTAAATGAATATATATATATAATCTTATATATATATATATATATACAGAGTATATATAAATATTTTTCACGTGTTACTTTCGTGAAATAATTTTCATATATATATATATATATATATATATATATATATATATGGTGTGTGTGTGTGTGTGTGTGTGTGTGTGTGTGTACACACACACACGAGGGTAATTCAATAAGTATCCGCACTTTTTATTTTCACAATTTTATTTTCACATCTGATAGATTATAAACACATCACTTCTCAACATAGTCTCCCTGTTTCTCAATACACTTAGCCCAGCGATCTACAAGCTTCCTAATGCCATCACAAAAGAATGTTTTTGGCTCTGTGCGTAGCCAGTCATGCACTACCTCCTTCAGGTCATCATCGCCTTGGAATCGCTGACCTCTCAAAGCGTCTTTTAGTGGTTCAAACAGGTAAAAATCCGAAGGTGCCAGGTCTGGACTGTTGGCTGGATGGTCGAGAACTTCAAATTTAAGTTCTTGAAGGCATTTTCTAGTCTGTGCAGCGGTATGAGGGCGCGCATTGTCGTGTAACAGAATAACACCTTCCGACAATCTCCCGTTGCAAGGAAGTTCAAAGCGCAGCCGTCAGCAGGTAAAGTTATGCTAACACTGTTTTGGGATAAAGGAGGCCCTATCCTTGAACATTATCTAGAGCGTGGAACTACAGTAACAAGTGCATCGTATTCTGACATTCTTCGGAATGAGTTAAAGCAAGCAATTCGCACAAAACGGAGAGGGAGATTGTCGGAAGGTGTTATTCTATTGCACGACTATGCGCGCCCTCATACCGCTGCACAGACTAGAAAATGCCTTCAAGAACTTAAATTTGAAGTTCTCGACCATCCAGCCAACAGTCCAGACCTGGTACCTTCGGATTTTTTACCTGTTTGAGCCACTAAAAGACGCTTTGAGAGGTCAGCGATTCCAAGGCGATGATGACCTGAAGGAGGCGGTGCATGACTGGCTACGCACAGAGCCAAAAACATTCTTTTGTGATGGCATTAGGAAGCTTGTAGATCGTTGGACTAAGTGTACTGTATTGAAAAACAGGGAGACTCTGTTGAGAAGTGGTGTTTATAATCTATCAGATGTGAAAATAAAATTGTGAAAATAAACAGTGCGGATACTTATAGAATTACCCTCATATATATATATTATATATATATATATATTATATATATATATACACCTTTCAAATGTTCCGTGCGATGATTCCTCATTTCACGAAGGTTGGTTTCTAGTGCTCTCCACCTCATCTGGAATTTGAAAATAAAAACCTACTCTAATAGACAGAGTTTATTTCTACAACAGTTTCGACGCCCACTGGCATCCTCATCGGGTATCCACCCGAGGAGGATGCCAGTGGGCGTCGAAACTGTTGTGGAAATAAACTCTGTCTATTAGAGTGGGTTTTTATTTCCATATTTTGACCTTCACGTAGAAAAAAGTGAAGTTTTTTGCATTCATCTGGAATTGTTCTGAGCCAGGTGTCTAGTCTTCTTTAGAAGATATCCACCGCGACACCACTCGTGTTCCTTAGTTCCTTGGGCAGCTGGTTAAACATTCTTGGCACTCTCACAACAAAACTATTTTTCTTTAGGGTTGAGGATGTTCCCTGTCTAGCCTTTAATTTGGGAACACTACACAGTCTTCCTTTTCTACTTTCCACTGTTGTTTTGGGAGTTATAGGGTTCAGAGTAAGATTAGGAGCTAGTTCCTCCATTATATTTCAAGTGTAAATAATGTTGTACCTCTCTCTTCTTCTTCTGTCCTGTGAATATAGGTTTAATTCGCGTAACCTTTCCCAGTAATTTAGTTCTTTGCATCCATTGATCTCGGCTGTGAAGCTTCTCTGAATCCCTTCCAGTTGACTAATGTCTTCTTTTTTATATGGGGATGTTAGGACCTAGCAGTATTCCAACTTGGGTATGATTAGTGTTTTCAATAGAGGAATCATTATATTCCTATCCCTATCTTATTTTGTGTTTCAAATTTCGCATCTTTTGTTTTAGAATATCTCTGAATTTCCTCCCTTGTTCCGTACCTTAACAGGTGAAATTTTTCAATGTTAAATTTCATATTGTTGTCTTCAGACCACATGTAGATTCTGTTCATATCTGTTTGTAGGGATCCTATATCCTCTGAGTTTCTTATTTTTCTACTAATTTTTGTCATTAGCAGCGATGTTACTGTGTAACGTCCTCATGTATGTCAGTTAGCATGATTATGAAGAGCAGTGGAGCTAATATTATTCCGTGTGGTACTGAGCTAATGACTTCTGATTCTGATAAAGATATTCCTTAAACTGTGCCGCTCACTTAGGAAATTATACATCCATTTCCCTACTTTTCCTGTTATTCTCATAATTTCAGTTTAGGTATTATGATTCCATGGTCACACTTGTCGAACGCCTTGGCGAAGTCTGTATATATTACATCATAGTTATCATTACTTTCAAGTGCATCAGTAATGTTGTTGTAGTGTTCCGTTAGATGTGATGGGCATGATCTGCTTGACCGAAACCCATGTTGGTTATCATTTAATTTTTTCTGAGCTTCAAAAAAGTCAGATTTTTTCTCCAACTATTCTTTCAAATATTTTAGTGAGATGAGATGTAAGCGATACTGGCCTCTAGATTTTGGCTTCGGATCGATCTCCTCCTTTATATATATTGGAACTATGCTCGCTCTCTTCAGACTGCCCGGTATTTCTCCCGTGTCTAGTGATCGTCTCCATATCCAATATAGGGGCTTAGCGATTGCATTCTTGCAGTTTTTGATCAGTGTGGCATTCCATTTTTCTGGTCCTGTCGCCGAGTGTGCGTTTAGTTTTCCTATAGCTTGTGTAATATCATCTGTTGTAAAATCGAAGTCCGTTATACTTTCCCCTTGAAGTTGTTCTTCAAAGGATGCGTTCCAATCGCATATCAACATGTCAGTTTTTGGGATACTGAAAGATAATTCGTACTGAGCTCTTAATATTTCAGATACTTCTGTTGGATCAAAAAATAAAACATTGTCTTTATTTTGCAAATGTCTGATAGGCGTGTGATTATTCGACTTCCGTTTTGCAAAATTATAGAAGTATTATGAGTTAACCTTTATCGCTTCTATAGTGTCGTCGTCTCTTTCTGTATGCTTCTCAATTAGGTCCTGTATGGTGCAATCTATACTCTGCAGTTTATCATTTAATATTTTTCTAATGTTGTTGTCTTTGCTGTAGTTCTTAATTTTGCAGTCACTCTTTTTTTCTTTCGGAATATTGACCGCTTTTGTCTCTCGAACCTGCTTCTCTTTCCTCTTTGTTGCATTTTTGGAACATGTTTTTCCACAATTTCCAGCGTTTTCTCCTCTAAGGTCATTAGCATCTTTTCCGTTGTGTTGGCCCTTTTTTAACATTAAAATTAACCAACTGGTTAGGTTAACTGAATGCCCGGTTAGGTTAATTGAATGCACGGTTAGGTCAACTGTACGCCCTTCACGACTGGTTAGGTTGAGTCGTGATATTTTTGTTAAAACTAACGAAAATATCATAACTTAACCAAACCAATTGTCAAGGGCGGACAGTTGACCTAACCGGGCATTCAATAATTTTCTCGTAGGTTTCGATTAATTTCGTTAGTTTTAACGAAAATATCACGACTTAACCTAACCAATCGTGAAAAGGGCGTACAGTTGACCTAATCGGGGATTCAATAATTTTCCCATAGGTTTCGATTAATTTTAAACAACTTTTACCTAATAATATTTCTCTCGAGGAGCCGTTTCAGTGTTTTAGAGTGGAACAGACAGACAGCATATATGATATATAGATTTTAAAAAATTCAAATTTTTGTCTAATTAAAAAAAATTATAATTTTGTTTGCTGAATTGTAAATGCATAGAGTGAAAAGCATGCGCTAGAGCTCTGCCCATTTTATGAAGTGTCTATGATGTCACTATCTTTCAACCAATCCGGATTACAGAGGGACAGAGGGACTGACAGGACTCCCTTTTTATTGTATAGATGTACATTTGCCCACATCTGTAATGTTCCTCGCCTCACAGACGACTCCGTACATGTGGCAACGCCGCAGTGATAGTCAAGGTATCCCAAATGGGGGGAACGTGGAGTGGAGCGGGGACAACCTAGTCCAATAACGTATAACACAGACATATACTGTATTCATAATGTATCGGATGTCAGATTTCAGACATTCGCGGATGCGGATGCAGATGCGGATGTTCATGCATAAATTTGTCAGCTTGATAATATAATAGTTTAAATTCATACTTAATTTATTAATTGACTTTAGATTTTTCGGTTAGTTATAAATATTAGATATTAGATATTATCATAGATAATATAATTTTGTAATTATAATATTTTTACATACACTCTTCTCTTTTTGGACAAGTTTTCGCAATAAAACTGTGTTACCAGGATGCAGGACGGGGACCCAACTCGTCTTGCATCCCACCAACCACTTTCCCCAACCACCACCCTTTGGAAAGTAGTGTGCTTATGACATTGTTATGTATTGTAGCATGAACAATTAATTATATAAATAGACAACAGACATTGCCAGTTACATTAAAGATCAAATGAAGGCTGCACAAATTTCAGTATTTGAACTGAATGAGGGGTAAATTGTGCTTCAAAAATAGCAAATTAGTAAATAGTACACATCCGCAACATCCGCACTCCGTAGGTGCGGATGCGGATGCAGATGTGACATACATCACTATACTGTATATCTAAAGGACAATTGAATGTGCAGGAATGTGCAGTCATTGACATACAGGTAATTATAATGTAATGTCTGTGTTCATAAAGATAAATAATTAATATGATCGTGAACAGCGTTGAACTCCATGTAGTTTGCTAGTCTTGTACAGTAACTAGCGGAGCGACCCGGTGTTGCCCGGGTGGAAGTTGGACGCTATACATATATATATATATATATGCCCGGTTAGGTTAATTGAATGCCCGGTTAGGTCAACTGAATGTCCGGTTAGGTGAGTTGAATGCCCCTTAGGTCAACTGAATGCCCGATTAGAGTAATTGAATGCCCGGTTAGGTTAATTGCACGCCCTTGACGATTGGTTATGTTAAGTCGTGATATTTTCGTCAGTTTTAACGAAAATATCACAACTTAACCTAACCAATCGTCAAGGGCGTACAGTTGACCTAACTGGGCATTAAATTAACCTAACCGGGCATTCAATAATTTTACCTAGGGTTCCATATATACAGTATATACATACTTAGTTACTTACTTACTTACTTTTGTTGAGTTTGAACGACGGTTCAGGATCGACCTGCGGTCGACCCCTCTGTAGCATCCCGCCTCATTTGCGGGACTTGGTGAAGGAGGGAATTGCTCTCTGATCTCCTCCTGCCCTCGTAGCCAGCCACGCATGGCTGGTCAGGGACTTTGCACAAGAATCTGTCCAGCTTGTTCTTGAAGTTATTCAGGTCGGTGTGCTGGAGATTCCTCACTTCTTTTGGAAGGACATTGAAAAGCTTTGGGGCCCGTATTCTGAGGGTATTTTCCATCCTCGTTTTCATGGCTCCTTGTCCCACCGCAGATGGGACCGTACAAAATCTGCCTCTTCTCTCATTCCAATTTGTTTTTATTTCATTTCTGAGGTTAGGGACAGAGCCCTCAAGTATTTTCCATATGTATATTATTGTGTACAGCTTGCGCTTTCTTTCAAGAGAGTAGAGTTCCAGGGATTATAGACGAGACCAGTAGTCTTCACCTTCCGTTTCCTCTATCATAGAAGTAAAAGTCCTTTGTATAGCTTCAATGCTCGCAATGTCTCTTTTTCTGTGTGTGCTTGTGAGTACTGAGCAATACTCAATTATTGGTAGGACTAGACTCTTTCATAATTTGAGCATGATGTTTGCTTTTCTGCTGCGGAAGCTCCTCTAGATGATTCCCATTATTTTTCTAGCCGTTGTGATTTTGATTTTATAGTGCTCTCTGAAATCTGCATCCGACGACATTATTACTCCAAGATCCCTGACTTGTGGATTTGGTGTTATCTGTTTGGCTTGCGTAGTTTTGTACTCATTTTTCTGTAGCTCTTTGTTATTACCATATCTTAGAAGTTGGAATTTTTCTTCGTTGAACTACATATTGTTGTCTTCTGCCCACTGGAATAATGTTTCAATGTCGTTTTGTAGTTTTCTTATGTCATTTTCGTTCAATATTTCCTTACATATCTTTGTGTCATATATATATATATGACCTCGGAGGCCGACACCACATAGCCTATATATATATATGGCCTCGGAGACCGTCGCCACAGAGCCTATGTTCTTATATATATACACACACACAGTGCGTTCGAAATGTCTCTCCGCAGTCAACAAACACTTTAAAAAAAGTGTTTGACAACAAGTGTAGACGAGTTGCTCTGTGCTTGCAAAATGGTGGAAAACACTTTCAACACATGCTGTAAAATCAAAAGGTTATGTAATAAATTCACTAAATCATGGTTGAATGAAAACATTGTAGTTTTTCAATTTCCTATCGTTTAACATAGCACTGCGGAGAGACTTTTCGAACGCACTGTATATATATATATATATATATTATATATATATATATATGCTAGAGCTCCACCCATTTTATGACGTGTCTATGATGTCACTATCTTTCAACCAATCCAAAATACAGAGGCCTCCAGCGGCCTCAGATGACATCGGAGGCCGACGCCATATATCCTATGTTTTTCCCCGGCCTCAGTTACCCCTATCCCCCAAGTCTCATCCAAATCTGGCCAGTGGTTTGGCCGGCCATAAGAAACAAACAAAGAAAGTTCGCAGGCAGTTTAGTTTAGATAAGGCTCCATTATGATTACTGCAAGTCTAGATAAACAGCTACCACAATACAACTTTTTACATACACGTGAATTTGAACCAAAAATGGACATTACACAACCAACCTCCACACTCCCTCATTCCCCTTCCCGCCAGTCTTCTTTCTATTACGTTTGCTCATCATTATTATATACTCATCATCCTTTTAAGATGTTTTTCGCTTCCATCCTCAACCTGTTTTGTTTTTCATATCCCCAGTTTGAGTGTGGTGAGAAAGTGTTTTGGAAACAGTAGACAATGATACTCCAGCTTTAGCAGCTATTTGTCTTTGAGTGTTGCCTTCTTTATGGAGAACAATAATTTTCAACCTATTCTTGTATGAAATTTCTTTATTTGGAGCCATTATACCATCTTATCTCTAAAAAAATAAGATGATGAGACATTTTTTGTATTAATGTTTAACAAATAAGATGATATTTTTAAAGAAACTTGCGATTACATAAAGGTACAAACAACATGTGTGAGTCATTAAATCTATAAAACATGTTATTACATCAAAGTGAATAGTATATTTACCAGTAAAGAACCTGCCCTCAAAATTAGCAAAATCAATAAAAACGAGTGGTGTACTGATTCATCGGCATTTGCAGAATCGGCCATTTTTTGGGCATTGGCATCGATCAAATTTAGCTGATTCTCTTACTGATTATTTGAAATTTTAAAATTTTCATTGAAAAACAAAATCTATATTTACAGAAAATTCAAACACCAAAAAACACTATGATAACACTGGTCAACAAAGATTTTTCATCAGAGTAAAATTTGTGGTGGCTAGATAGCATTTTTCACGCTGATTCCAAAACTGCATTCAGATTTTTTCTAGCACGTACAGGTTTCAAGATGAAGGCATATATATAACTACACAGATTTAACCATTTTAAATAGGCAAAATACTAATATTTCAACATTTGATTGTGTTTATTTTATTGTGTTTTTTTAGTTTATTCATCTTATTTATTTCAATTATCTTAATTATACATCTTATGTATTTCAGGTGTGAGCTTTTACGTCTAGCAGCATTGTGATTCAGGCAACAACGCCGTGCTTTGTGTGTCAAAAGATCAGTCCAGTCCAAGAACTTGTTGAGTCAAGTTGGTGTACATTTTTTTTGAATTTATAGTTTGCTCAGGTCAGTCAACATGCCTCGACAATGTAAGAATGACCCGGACAAGTTCTGTTTCGTATGCGGCCAGTTGACAACTAAAACACAGCGACGAAGTATTACAACCGACATTAAGAAAATATACAAGCTATACTTTGGTTGCCATCTAGGTGACCAAGATAAACCATGGGCGCCACATCAAATCTGTTTGGCTGTTCAAATGGATTACGTGATTGGCTTAACAAAAAGAAAGCTTCAATGCCATTTGCCATACCCATGATATGGAGGGAGCCGAGAGATCATCATGAAGACTGTTATTTTTAGTGTGAACTTAATGGGGTTTTCTGCCAAGAACAAACACCAGATTGTATATCCAAACTTGGATTCAGCACGTAGACCAGTAAAACATGATGAAACATTGCCCATTCCAATTCCCCCAAGTGATAGGCTAGATTCTATCATAGATGACATGGAAAGTGATGAAGGTGCAACTGGCGTTTCCGGACCATCTACAGAACCAGAGTACACTTTTGAAGGTAGACATTTAGAGCCTAAAAAGTTAACCCAAGGACAGTTGAATGATCTTGTTAGAGACTTATCGCTGTCTAAAGAGAAATCAGAGCTTCTCGCCTCAAGACTAAAGGAGAACAATTTACTTGAGAACAATGTTCGTATTAGTTACTACCGAAAGCGGAATTTTGAATTAACAGCATTCTTTTCAGTAGACGGTCCTCTTTGTTATTGCCATGACATCAATGGACTATTTACAGCCATATCTCAGACGTATGTGGCATCTGAGTGGCGCCTCTTTATTGATTCGTCGCAGAGAAGCCTGAAAGCAGTTCTTTTGCATAATGGTAATATAATGCCATCCATCCCCATTGCCCATTCCGTCCATCTAAAAGAGAAATATGACAATATGGATATACTACTTAAGGCAATCAAATACGACAGTCATCAATGGAATGTTTGTGGAGATCTAAAAGTTATAGGAATGCTTATGGGTATGCAGTCAGGATTCACAAAATTTTGTTGTTTCCTTTGCCTGTGGGACAGTCGCGCCACTATAGAACATTACACCAAAAGTGACTGGCCACTTAGGTATACATATGTCCCAGGGATAAGCAATGTCCAGTCTGTCCCTTTAGTGGATCCCCAAAAGATCTATCTGCCACCTCTTCACATTAAACTTGGTTTAATGAAGAATTTTGTTAAAGCAATGGGTAAAGTCAATTCTGAAGGGTTCCAATACCTTTCAAGGAAATTTCCGAAGGTTACTGCAGCAAAATTGAAGGAAGGAATTTTTGTTGGGCCACAAATAAGGGAGGTTTTGAATGACACTGAATTTCAAAAAGTCCTAAGTCCGCTGGAATTGAAGGCGTGGCTGGCGTTCAAATGGATATGTGAAAACTTTCTTGGAAGCAACAAGTCACCTGCGTATAAGGATGGAGTCAAGAACCTCCTTGATGCCTTCAAAGAAATGGAGTGTCGAATGTCGTTAAAAATTCACTTCCTGCATTCCCACTTAGATTTCTTTCCTGAAAACCTTGGTGCAGTGAGTGACGAGCAAGGAGAGCGCTTCCATCAAGATATTCAGATGATGGAGAAGCGCTACCAAGGATATTGGAATGAAAGCATGATGGCGGACCATTGTTGGATGCTGTATCGTGACAATCCAGGCCAAATTTACAAAAGGAAATCACACTCACAGCGCTTTTAATAAAATAATGTATATATTCTTTATTTATAAGTACACTGAATAAGGTATATGATGTATTTGTTGTTTAGCATTCCTAAGTGTGATCTATACATCCGTAAATTTTCTTATAGCAATATCAAAAACTTAAAAATATCAAAACCAGTGTATCTATATAACTATACGTGCTAGAAAATAAATAAAACCAGATTCGGAATCAGCGCGACAAATGCATTAAGAAAAGTGTGATCATGTTTGTGATGATAAAAAAAGTTTCATTTTGTTGGCCAGTGTAATTTATACTCGTTTCAAAGTGTAATTATATAAAAATATTTTACATTCACAAAAATGGCAAAGCATAATATAGGGTGTCCATAAATGATTATCCTGATTAAAGCATGCTATAACTTTTAAATAAACACTTGTATTCAAACACAGTTTTAATCATAAGTAGATAAACATACAAAGATTTGATGCATAGTTAATGAACTTAATAAGCTTCCACATGTGCACCCCTAGTGGCACGTAAAATGTCTAAACGGTATTCACACTCACGCCACACATTTTCCAACATTTGTCGGTTAACTGATGCAATTGCATCCGTAATGCGTTCTCGCAATGTCCTGATATCTGGAACAACTGTTGCATAAACCAAATCTTTAACATGACCCCAGAGAAAGAAATCCAGCGGGGTAATGTCTCGTGATCTTGGGGGCCATGGGATTGGCCCGTCCCTGCCAATCCATCGATTTGGAAATGTTGCGTCGAGAGTTTCACGAACAACATGCGCCCAATGAGGGGGTGCCCCATCTTGTTGGAAGATGACAGTTGGCTGCCTGTCCTGCAGCTGGGGGATGGCGTAATTGGTGAGCATATCCAGGTACACGGTTGCGGAAACAGTTTCCAAGAGTTTTTTCAGCCACGACTTAATTAACTTCACATCAGGTGGATTCTTTCCATACTTTGTTCTGAACCTTCGCTGAACACTGACAGGAGGTTTTGTTTCTGCAAGCCACACAACACATTGTGCCTTCTCTGTCACAGACGCCATCTTAACTGAACAGCTACTACAGTGCTCCTAGCGGCGAATGCGGTAGACGAAACACACCAGCACAGAAACTCTATGCGTGTACGAGATCACCTGTAAAAAGAAAACGGATGTAAGATTCGTCATTAAAACATGAGAGCATACTGTTTTCAGGGTAAACATTTATGGACACCCTGTATATAAGTTAAGTTGTTCATAAATTTACATTTTCTCGACCAGCTAATCTATAAATACTATAAACTATTGTAATATAATTGTAATTGGTTGTGTACTGTCTATTTTTGGTTCAAATTCACTAGTATATAAAAAGTTGTATTGTGGTAGCTCTTCATCTAAACTTGCAGTAATCATAATTGAACCTTATTACTGTATAAGACTAGTAAACTACATGGAGTTCAACGCTGTATACGATCATATTAATTGTTTATATTTATGAACACAACCTTTCAACCTTTCAAATATTCCGTGCGATGATTCCTCATTTCACGAAGGTCAAGCTTGTCGGCCCTCCTCTCGAATTGGACTGGTGAAGTAGTGAGTTGGTTTCTTGTACTCTCCATATCACATAACCAGGTACGCCCGGCTCATCGGGGATTGTTTTGAGCCAGGCGTCTAATCTTCTTATGAAGATGTCCACCGCAACACCACTCGTGTTCCTTAGGTCTATGGGCAGCTGGTTAAACATTCTTGGCACTCTCACAACAAAACTATTTTCCTTTAGGGTTGAGGATGTTCCCTGTCTAGCCTTTAATTTGGGAACACTACACAGTCTTCCTTTTCTACTTTCCACTGTTGTTTGGGGAGTTATAGGGTTCAGAGTAAGATTAGGAGCTAGTTCCTCCATTATATTCCAAGTGTAAATAATGTTGTACCTCTCTCTTCTTCTGTCCAGTGAATATAGGTTTAATTCGCGTAACCTTTCCCAGTAATTTAGTTCTTTGCACCCACTGATCTTGGCTGTGAAGCTTTTCTGAATCCCTTCAAGCTGTCTAATGTCTTCTTTTTTGTATGGGCATGTTAGGATCGAGCAGTATTCCAATTGGGTATGATCAGTGTTTTCAGTAGAGGAATCATTATATTCCTATCCCTTCGTTTAAAGGTTCACAATATCTGCCCAGTTATTCTCTTTGCTCTGTTTACTGCTATCTTATTTTGTGTTTCAAATTTTGCATCATCACTCATTAGAACCCCTAAATCTTTTGCTCTGTTCTCTGAATTTCCTGTCCATCTGGGGTAAAATATTGTATGGATTTTTGGTCATCTCTTTTTCCGTACCGTAACAGCTGAAATTTCTCATTGTTAAACTTTATATTGTTGTCTTTCGTCCACTTGTAGATTCTGCTCATGTCGGTTTGTAGAGATCCTATATCTTCTGGGTTTCTTGTTTTTTTACTGATCTTCGTGTCATTGGCAAAGGATGTTACTTTGCTGTCTCTGGTAACGTCCTCATCTATGTCAGTTAGCATGATTATAAAGAGTAGTGCAGCTAATACTATTCCTTGTGGTACTGAGCTGAGGACCTCTGATTCTGAGGAAGATATTCTTTGTACTGTAACGACTTGCCGCCGCTCACTAAGGAAATTATATATATCCATTTTCCTACTTTTCCTGTCGAACGCTTTGGCAAAGTCTGTGTGTATTACATAACAGTTTTCATTACTTTCCATTACATCAATAATGTTGTTGTAGTGTTCCATCAGTTGTGATAAGCATGATCTGCCTGACCGGAACCCATGTTGGTTATCATTTAATTTTTTTCTGAGTTTCCAAAACGTCATAGATTTTCTGTCTCACTTTTCTTTCAAATATTTTAGTGAGATGAGATGTAAGCGATACTGGCCTATAGTTTTTGGCCTCGGATCAGTCTCCTCCTTTATATATTGGGGCTATGTTCGCGCTCTTCAGGATGCCCGGTATTTCTCCCGTGTCTAGTGATCGTCTTCATATCCAATATAGGGGCTCAGCGATTGCATTCTTGCAGTTTTTGATCAGTGTGGCATTCCATTTATCCGGTCCTGCCGCTGAGTGTGCTTTTAGTTTCCCTATAGCTTGTGTAATATCATCTGTCGTAAAGTCGATGTCCGTTATACTTTCCCCTTGTAGTTATTCTTCAAAGAACGCGTTTCTATCGCATATCAGTTTGTCAGTTTATGGGATACTGAAAGATGATTCGTACTGAGCTCTTAATATCTCAGATACTTCTGTTAGATCATCAGATAAAGCACTGTCTACTTTTTTGAAAGGTCCGATAGTCGTATGGTTTTTCGACTTCCTTTTTGCAAAATTATAGAAGTACTTTGAGTTGGCCTTTATCGCTTCTATGACGTCGTCTTCTTCTTTTTCTGTATGCTTCTCATTTAGTTCCTTTATGACGCAATCGATACTCTGCAGTTTATCATTTAATATTTTTCTGATGTTGTTAGCTTTACAGTTGGTTAATTTTGCAGTCATTCTTTTTCTCTTTCGGAACAATGACCTCTTTTGTCTTTCGAATCTGCTTATCTTTCCTCTTTGTTGTATTTTTGGGACGTCTTTCCACAATTTCCAGCGTTTTCTCCTCTAAGGTCATTAGCATCTCTTCCGTTGTCTTGGTCTCGAAAATGGTTTTCTAATCTGTTATAAATGCAAAAAAACTTCACTTTTCTACGCGAAGGTCAAATTATGATAATAAAAACCCACTCTAAAAGACAGAGTTTATTTCCACAACAGTTTCGATGCCCACTGGCATCCTCTTCGGGTGGATACAGAAAAACGAATGAACCATAAACAAGAGGGAAAACAGTGCAGGGACCATTAAGAAATTCGCACCTAGGTTAGATCCCGTTCTCCCGACACCGGAAGGGCATTTTATTAAAGGGTCCCGCTTATAAGTACATTCGCACAAATTAAAACTATCTACTTTTTCTATACATACAGATTCTTTTTTTTTTTGCATAATTATTACATTTATTATTACATTTATTACATTTATTATTGCATTATTATTTATTACAGAAATTATAAATTTATTATAACATTCATTATTACAGTGTTGTTTATTATTACAGAAATTGTAAACCGAAAAACGAATGAAAAAGGCGAGAAGGAAACAATCCAGAGACCATTAAGAAATTCGCACCTAGGTTAGATCCCGTTCTACCGACACCGGAAGGGCATTTTATTAAAGGGTCCCGCTTATAAATACATTCGCACAAATTAAAACTATCTTCTTTTTCTATACATACAGATTCTATTATTTTGACATGATGGAATAAGCAATGTAATAATAAATTTGTAATTTCTGTAATAAATAATAATGCAATAATAAATGTAATAAATGTAATAATAAATGTAATAATTATGTTTGTGAATACCAAATCTAGTTGTTTTTTCTTGTTCTTTCTGTTATTTCTTATGTAACATAAATTCGTCAGCTAGAGCTAGTAGTATTTTTACCTGATCCTGGTCTTCCCGTGTGCCCTCCTTGTCCTGGTGTATACATATAATTTTCGTACCCTTTTATATTTCATGAATGGAAAATTAAAATCACCACAGAGAAAAATATTTCCGATTGGAGAGTGTAGATCTTTTATCCAGTTTCTTACCTCTTTAATGGAATCTGTGAATTTTGAGGTTGGCGTGTTCGGGGGTCTGTACATTACAATTAGTACCATATTTAATTTTTCAACTTTTTCTGCTACACATTCTACGGAGCTGTTTGAGGTACTTATAGTCATTTCTGCCGTATGCTTTTCGCGTGTGTAAATACACATCATCCTTTACGTCTCACTGTTCTGTCGGCTCGGAGGATGTTATAGTTGTCAATTTGTATTTCTTTTTTGGCAATACAAGACTCAGTTTTCACAGTTCGCCTGGCAGTCCTTTAGATAGGTTTCCGTGAGGCATGCAAAATCTGCTCCGGTTTCTTGCACGAGTCCTTTCAGGTTTAAAATTTTGTCTGGGGAATCGTTTGATTTGAGGCCCTGAATGTTGGCTCGGATTATTTTTATTTTTTCCCTTTCGTTTTTACATATTTGTGTTTCCGACTCATTTTCCAATGGTGGTGCCGGTTTCGTTGCATTGTTCTTCCTCCGAGAATTTTCCTCTCGTTATCGGTTTCAATAACCGTTGTCCCGATATCGCATGTAATGTCTTTCTGTATGCCCTCTGTACGGCTCTCGGATCCCTGTATTTGTCAGTTGGCTTTGTATTTCGTAGATGGTATTCAATAGTTGAATTGTGTGGGCTACATCTAAAAAATTGGTAGCCCTCTTTGTTGCTGGTTTCGTTTGCTCCCCTGTCGGGTTCATTTGAGGGTGGTGGTAGCGGCATTTTTTTCCGTATTTGCACCTCCCATATCTTGCATAGGTGTTGCAGACAGTAAGATTATGGAACTTGCACTTTTTTAAATTTGCAATATCCTCTTGTGTAATATGTGTTACATAATGTGGGATGTGCATAGATGCATTGCCCATCCCGATATCTGCAGACACTACAATATAATTACCTGTATGTCAATGAATGCACATTCAATTGTCCTTTAGATATATATGTTTGTGTTATATGTTGTTGGACTCGGTTGTCCCCCTCCACCCCACCTTTCCCCAGTTGGGGTACATTGACTAACACTGCGGCGTTGCCACATGTACGGAGTCGCCTGTGAGGCGAGGAACATTACATATGCGGGCAACTGTACATGAGAGGAGAGACTATTGCGCGTTTCATTTCTTTCAGTACCCTAAGTCTAGGGTAAAGCTTATCTGGCCCTTGAGTTTTATTAGGATTAATTTTACTTATGGCCGAGAGTACTTCAGTTTCACTGATGGTAAAATCATGAAGTTTTATATATATATATATATAATATATATATATATATATATATATGTATATATACAGGGTGGGTAAAAAAAGTGATCCCTTAGAGGTAAACTGTCATATTAAAAAAAAAAGTAAGGGGACTAGAGCTCCCAAACTTCATAGATGCTTACCTTAGCATGTTTTTCGTCTTAATTGAGAAGTTGCTCGATATGTTCCCAGTCCTGCTCAACGCAGGCATCCAAACGTGGACGCCACTGATCAATACACCTGTTTACATATCGTTGAGACACCTTCTCCAAGCCGAGCAGAATTCTTTCGCGTAGTTCATCATATCTCTTATATTAGTACCAGGGATGTAAACTTTGGACTTCAGGGCTTCTCAAACACCATAATCTAGTGGTGAAAGATCGGGCTACTAGCTGGCCACATATTGGGTTCGATAAAATCCGGTGTTTCGTTTTCAACTAATGTAACAGTTTTGCGTGCTCTGTGAGCAGGGGCTCCATCTTGTTGGAAAGTATATCTTTCACCACTAATTCGTCGAATATCAGTTAGATCGAGTGAAAGATATACTCTCCAACAAGATGGAGCCGCTGCTCACAGAGCACGCCAAACTGTTACATTCCTTGAGAACGAAACACCCGATTTTATCGAACCCAATATCTGGCCAGCTAGAAGCCACGATCTTTCACCACTAGATTATGGTGTTTGAGAAGCCCTGAAATCCAAAATTTACATCCCTGGTACTAATATAAGAGATATGATGAGTAGTATCCCCGCGTTTCGGGAGAAGAAGTTGGGGTGTTCTGAAATCCAGCCCCTGCAGGGGCCCCCCTGAATACCATCGCATCCGTTATGAGGTGGCCCCCTTCTTTAAATTCCTAACCCATTTATGGGGCCTGACAGGTCTTAATGAGGACACTTGCCCCTTGAGGGGGGATAATTAAAAAATTAAAAAAATTGAAAAGGTTTCACCCACACCTTCAAAAAAAAAAAAAAAACCCATCAACTTTCACGGTCTTTCGAAACAAACAAACATACATTCGAGTACTTCTTACGCAGCGTTCCGTTGTGTTCGCGGTCCCCGTTAGTCTTACCTGCAGGGGAGTAAACATTTTCACAATAGAAATGAAAACTTAAGATAAATATCTGAAAAAGGGTTTAATAGACCTAACGAGAGTATGCATCGACATCAAAACATACAATGATTTGTATTGTATTCTCAAAACATTATTATTATTCTAATACCACATTATCTCTTCAAATGTAATTCCATTTTCATATGTTAACAAAGTGCGAACATCACAAAAAACAAAATCAGGTTAAGCACATTTTAAATAAAAACAATTTCTTTGTTGAATATCTGTATTATGAAAAATAAAATGAAGGTTTATTATTTTAATTTAAATAAATTAATTTCTCTCTTTTTTAAGGGAAACTGACTTATTTTCATTTGATATGAACCTCACATACAAACTTTTTATACACTCATAACATGTTTAATTGCTTATTTACTTTAAAAAATGTAGTTTTCTGCTGCACATCAAATATTGTTATAAAATTATAATATATATATATATATATAACCTTTGGTTAGCTTCCGCCCGAATTGTTCATTCTGACGAAGGTCAAGGTTTTTACTCCACCTTAGACATACAGTTTAACATGGAATTCGAACCACAACCCACCAGCGGCACAGCGTCTTAACCATTAACCACCTAGGGTACCCATTCATCTACCAACCACTTTCTTTATTGTGTGGAAGGATGAACAGCTGGGTTTTGCTGCGCGCTGGCTGCCGTCAGCGGGTCTCGAACCCGGGGCAGATAGATTCGTAGTCAGAGACGCTAACCATTACACCACCGAGGCGCAATATACATATATATATATATATATTGTTATAATATATATATATATATATATATATATATATATATATATATATATATAAGTATAGGGGTATTCTATCCAGCAATAATTACAGGGTTATTGCTAACAACTCTTGCTTTTCGAAACTACTAGAGAAACTCTTGTTACTACACAGCTTGAATGATTACTTATGAGCGAAATGAGTTTGGTTTTAAAAGCTCCCGGTCAACTGATCTCTGTATCTATTGTACTTAAGGAAATTATATTTAAATACACAGACAGTAATTCAACTATTTATAGCTGTTTCCTAGATATAAGTAAGGCATATGATAGAATGAACCACAATATTTTATTTACAAAACTAAAAGACAGGGAAGACCCCATGTACATATTAAAATTTTAATAACATAATATACGATGAGGAAGTGCAAGAATTTAAGTATTGGGGTCAAACCAGCTCCTTGACTGATGACTCAGATATAAGAAAATCTCGAAACCTTTGTGTTAAAGCAAATATGACTATAAGGAACCTCCGGTTCTGTACAAGGGAAGCTAAAGAAACTCTTTTAGACTCCTGCATAAATTACTCCGAGATGCGCAGTTCCGCAAATAATTGCTACCCACAGTGAGTTTCCCTGAGGTAACAAGACTACAGTCTA
Source organism: Bathynomus jamesi (assembly GCA_023014485.1). Classification (NCBI taxonomy): domain Eukaryota; kingdom Metazoa; phylum Arthropoda; class Malacostraca; order Isopoda; family Cirolanidae; genus Bathynomus; species Bathynomus jamesi. Next base: position 360,264 of record JAJOZX010000874.1, on the reverse strand, counting down.
TTGCAAAGAATCAACCACCCAATTATCCAAGCTATTAACAATCCTACCGTACGTCTTTTAAGCTATGGAATTTATGGTATGAAAACGTCTGACTGCAGCTTCACTCAACTTCGACATTACTGTATTATTTCTCATTAATTGTATACATTTCTATCCTTAGTATGTGATTTGTCATTGTATTATTAATATTTGTCATATGCCAATAAACTTATTCATTTTAATTTTCATATATATAAGTAGGTTTGTGCCGAAAAAACAACTTTCTTAATATATCCAATTAATAGAAAAAAACTAGTGTGTTTTATAGGACATACTCTGGTATTTAACCTCGTATCACAAACATTTAATCAACTTTTGTATCGAAACAGTTATTCCACCATTGTTACCCTAACGCTATTCGCAGATTCTGATGAAACGAGTTGTTTATATATGTTCACCTTATGTCCCTCACACATATTGTATAGTTCAATTAGAACATCTTAGATTGTTAGTTAAAAGTATCGCAGTCTTTCATGGAGCAGGACCACAAAAGTGATTGAGTACGTATCTTCAATAATAAATGCAACAAAGATCTTTCATACACGGTCGCTCCCGACTATTTAATCAGACCTGAAAGTTGCATTCTCTGCAAATTCTCTGGGCAACAATCAGGGGTGAACCACACCTATTTATTATAACTTCTTTCAAGGCAGTCCTAATAAATCCTCTGAAGCAGGAGTCACACCAAACTATTTTACGTTTTCTAACACCTGCAGTATGCAGATATATAAATGTAGCACAATATACGAATTTTGTCAGCTTGGTTATTTCCTTTTGTATCACACATTCCTAGCTGCACTACCTAAAATTAGTTAACTAGCTACCGGATATATATATAATATATATCCGGGCGTAGCTAGCCGTTTTTAATGTGTAAGCACCGAGGTGTGAAGCACGGAGCTGTGGAAAGATGTGGAAGTGGCCTGTCCCCACCCTCCACTGCTGAAGGAGAAAATTAAATACAGCTTCCTGTAAATATAATCTCTGATACACTGAAAATTAGGAATTTATGGTAGATGTCAATAGTTACACAATCAACTGAGATGGAAAATCCACTTTTATTCAGAGCACAAGATAGAAACACAATATTGGGACAAAGTAGTGTATTTTGCAACTTGTAATAGTTAATATTATTTTTTCCATCATATAATTATAATAGACTATTATAATGATAAATGATTTCTTGAGAACTTTATTTAAAATATGAATTTCCAATTCAATGTGTAAGCACAAGCTGCTTTGCTTATGTCTATCTACACTCCTGTGTATATATATATATATATATATATATATATTATATATGTATACAGGGTGATTCGGCAAAGAGTACATTAAATTGGAGGATGAAATCCTTAGATAATTCTAGACCACAATGTCTCTATGGTAAAATGTCAGATTCTACATAGTTTCCATGTTACAATACATTTCAGATGTTGTATTAATGAGAGTGAATATGAAGTGAAACCTCCATAGGTTTTTATAATCATTTATTCACAGATCTCTACAGTGTGACCCCTCTTTGTTACAACCTAAAGGAAATGCTCAAAGTTGCCCCCTTCTGCCTCAATGCAGGCCTGTACACGTCGTACCATTGAATGTCTGACGCGTTGCAGAAGAGAACATTTTGCCCGAGCATCAAGGGAATATCTGGATACTGTTTATCCCAACAGGTGGATAGGGTGTGGTGGCCCCGTTCCCTGGCCATCCCGCTCCCCAGATCTTAACCCTTTGGATTTCTACCTGTGGGGCCATTTAAAGACGTTGGTGTATGATACAGAGGTTCAAACAAGAGAGTAATTATGGCCACGCGTTCGTGACAGGTGCGAGCAAATTAAACATAGTCCAGGCTGCCCAACCGACCAAAAATTTCCGCCAGAAACGTCACACTTAGGGCATAGAACAGGGGTATCCAACAGAATTCTATTTGGGCGTCACATGTGTGGCGATCAGCAGGCTAAATTCTCCACATCGTGAAACTGTATGTACTAACTCGTTAGAAATGGAAGAAAAAAGGACATATAAAAGGAAAACTTTAATACAACAATGATATATACCGTATGTTTACGATAAACTTTATTGTAAAAACATCAATAATGTTAAAAATTACAGCAGTGCAATGAGCTATATTAAAAAATTCAATGTGAAGCTTGGCAGTCTTTATCTGGCGCTAGCCGGGTGAAATCAGGCATAATGTTTTTACTTATTGAACATCTGAGCTATGCCTCAATATTGACATCAAGCCAATAAGAGCGATACTTTGACTTCAGGTGACTCATTACAGAAAAGGTAGATTCACAATGGTAAGTTGAGCCAAAGATCGAAAACAATCTTGCAGTACCTGACTGCAACACCACGAACTTGTTTTCTCCCAAAAGCCGAGTCCAAACCTGGACAACGGATTCTTTTCTTTGTGGCTGGCCCATTTTGTTTTGAAGCAAAAGGACATCCATTTCTAAATGGCGTCTTTCCCAATGAAATAGGTTGGCAAGTTCCGTCGTTTTTTGCGCACTAAAAATGTCAAAATGCAAAGGATTTTTCATGAACTGAAAAGCCATTCGCCACAAGCTAATCGTCAATTCGCCACATGTATCGATTGGCGAGCGTGTTAGATACCCTGGTATAGAATTACATAATTCGGCACTGATGAATCAATTTATAAACTCTCATTCATGAAAATATCCAACATTTTCTTAAATTAATCTTAACAACTATTATTTATTATCATATCACTTCAAGTTAAATTGCTATACCCAGTGTTTAAAACATCGCTTTCAACGCTCGCTTCAGTTGATGCATGCTGACAAAGTTCCTCATTTCCACCATATCTCAAGAAGTGAAATTTTTCAATGTTAAATGTAACACTGATATTGATGCAGATATTAAGGACAGTATTGTATCATGCTTCGCAGATGACACAAAGATATGTAAGGAAATATTGAACGAAGGTGACTTAAGAAAATTACAAAACGACAATGAAACATTATTCCAGTGGGCAGAAGACAACAGTATGAAGTTCAACGAAGAAAATTCCAACTTCTAAGATATGGTAATAACAAGGAGGTACAGAAAAAAGGGTACAAAACTCTGCAAGCCAAACAAATAACACCAAATCTACAAGTCAGGGATCTTGGCGTAATAATGTCGTCGGATGCAGAATTCAGAGAGCACTATAACATCAAAATTACAACCACTAGAAAAATAATGGGAATCATCTGGAAGAGCTTCCGCAGCACATCATGCTCAAATTATGGAAGAGTCTAGTCCTGCCAATAATTGAGTATTGCTCAGTACTCACAAACCCATACAGAAAACGAGACATTGCAAACTGTGAAGCTATACAAAGGACTTTTACGTCTAAGAAAGAGGAAACGGAAGGTGGAGGCAGTAGTATGGGCGCAAAATGGTAGAGTGCAATGCAATTGCAGATGTTGCACAATATTGCAATAGTTCCACCCCCTACCCCCATAGTGCCAACCCCACCACCTCTTTGTTGCAGCCGCCACCCCGTTTGTTGCCGCCCCACCCCCTTTGTTGCAAGGCACCCCCAAAATGGAGGAGGTGAATGTTGCAACTTGGAGGTGGAGTTATCCCCCAAGCTGCAATGAACCTAACCTAAGAGAGAGAAAGGCAGAGGAGAGAGGTGTTCGCTCGGCAGGAGCCGAACGCATATTAAGACTTCACCCGAGCTGCCGTTGTCTTATAGGACCCCTAATCAGCCAGCTGGCATCATCAGCCAGTGCCCCAGGCACCATCAGCAGCTGGCACGGTGTACACACCCACACAGTGTACATACCCATTACGTTTATGTGCGTCGCGCGTTAAAAGGAGGTGGGGTCGAGACCCGGTGCGGCCTTCCACGGTTGCTACCCAGGGAGGACTAATGATCAGAAAAAAGAAAAAAGAAAAAATTGGGTTCGAGACCCGGCGCGGCCTTCTACGGTTGCTACCAAGGGAGGCCTAATGATCAGAAAAAATAAAAAAAATAAAAAAAATTGGGTTCGAGACCCGGCGCGGCCTTCCACGGTTGCTACCCAGGGAGGCCTAATGATCAGAAAAATGAAAAAAAATGGGTTCGAGACCCGGCGCGACCGAGATACCCAGGGTGACCTAATGATCCGTGTTAAACTCTGAGGTGGGGTGTAAAACTTCGAGCAATTCGGATGGAAAAAAAGTTGGGTTCGAACCCGGCGCGGCTGATAGTCAGGGCGACCTAATGATCCATGTTATACTCTAAGGTGGAGTGTAAACATCCTTCCACGATTCGTAGGGGCAGGACCCCGTTATTGCAACACTCGATCATGTGCTTATCTGTTTATCTCTCTCTCTCATATATATATATATATATATATATATATATATATATACACACTTCCCCGTTTAAAAGTATGCCTAAGGTGGAGGCGGGGTCGAGACCCGACACGTCCTTCCACGATTCGTAGGGGCAGGACCCCGTTATTGCAACACTCGATCATGTTGCTTATCTGTTTATCTCTCTCTCGCTCTCTCTCATATATATATATATATATATATATATATATATATATATATATACTTCCCCGTTTAAAAGTGGTTCTAAGGTGGAGTGTAAAGATTCGAGCAATTCGAATGGAGAGCAAAGGCGGTCCTATATATGTAAATTTCCGGGAAAAAGTGCAAGGCTGACGCGAAAGCGTTATAAACAGGAATTGCTTCGTTGTTTCGTGTATAACTCTGTTAATCGTGGTTTTTCTATGAAAAAAAAAAAATTTATTACGCTCCATAAAGTCCTTCTCATATATATATATAATATATATATATATATATATACAGGGTGGCCCCAAAAAAATGGCACCAATTTTCAGAAGTGATATCTCAATAACCATTGCAGCTAGGGACTTAAAGAAACAACCAAATGAAAGATAATTCTTTTCTCTTTAAATACTTATTCTATGGCTTGATGGTTATAAGCCAATATAATGCCAAAAATTGGCTTCCAAAAAACATATACAAAAAAAAGTTGCGCATTTATATTTATTCCTTGATCCTAATTTTAAATGAAATTTTTCTATTCCAGACCCCTCAAGATGGGATTGAGAGAATCTGATAAGAACATTATACAAGCACTACGTGAAGAAAAGGGATATTCATTAAACAGAATCCATTACGAATTTCCAAATAGAAATTGGAAAAAAAGAACTGTGGCACATTTTTTACAAAAACTTAAAGAAACCGGCAGCAGTCAACGGCGTCCGGGAAGTGGTCGACCAAAAAGTATTAGAACGCCAGAAAACATTGAAAAAGTAAATGAAATGGTTTAAGTCAAGAGGAACAACCGGGAACAAGTAAAAGTGAACGTGAAGTTGCGAAAGGAACCGGGATTTCACGTTCATCAGTACAGCGAATAATTCGAAAAGATCTTGGGTTGAAAACATTTAAGAGGGTGAAGGTTACTGCTTTATCGGAGCCTGTGAAAGAAAGACGTTTCCATCGATGTAAAAATCTATTGCGAAGATTTCGGTCAAATGAGTCTGTGAAAAAAATTTGGTTTTCTGATGAGAAACGATTTACGGTCGAAACACCACGAAATACCCAAAATGATCGGGTTCGTGCAGCAGTGGCGACAAAAACTCATGTTGACCCAAAACGACTTTTGCGTGAAAAAAAACACTTTTCAGATTCGATAATGGTTTCCCTTGCAGCGTCATCTGAGAACAAAACATCCATCATTTTTATTCAGCGAGGAGTTAAAATTAACTCAATTTACTACTGTAATGACATTTTGTCTCCAATGTTGTCAGAGATCAAGGAGACGAGCACTGATTTTGTGTTCATGCAAGATGGAGCCCCATCTCATACAGCCAAGGAAACAATAACATTTCTCAATAATAATTGTCCTGGTTTTATCGAACCAAATAATTAGCCACCATGCAGCCCAGATCTAAACCCCATTGACTACTTTGTGTGGTCTGCCTTAGAGAGAGAAGTCTACCATGGTCAGAAAATCCGTGATGTGAACCATCTTCGTGAACGAATTCAGGCTGCATGGGAAAATCTCTCACAAGTGACGATCACAAAGGCAATTTCAAAATGGAGGGCGAGATTACAGGCTGTGGTTGACCATAATGGAGGGCAGATTGAGCCATTTATTGAAAATTAGGTTTAACTTAAAACCACAGAACTTCGTTTAAAGACCGTAAATTAGAAGATAATTAATTAGAAAAAAATAAAAGGAATAAATATAAATGCGCAACTTTTTTTTGTATATTTTTTTTGGAAGCCAATTTTGGGCATTATATGGGCTTATAACCATCAAGCCATAGAATAAGTATTTAAAGAGAAAATAATTATCTTTCATTTGGTTGTTTTTTTAAGTCCCTAGCTGCAATGATTATTGAGATATCACTTCTGAAAATTGGTGCCATTTTTTTTGGGCCACCCTGTATATATATATATATATATATATATATATATATATATATACACAAACATGTTTTATTTCTTTATTAGCAAATTTTGGAAATCAGAGATTCGAGATAAGATACGTGTTTTAAATTATACTATAGAGCTTAACAGCCCAATTTATCACTTCTTTGATTTTAAATTTATCTATTCTATAGCTCAAATATCATTCACTTTTATGATTCAAGGTAGTATAACCTCCGCTCTCTCTCTCTCTCTCTCTCTCTCTCTCTCTCTCTCTCTCTCTCTCTCTGCTGACCAAAGCTTTTCTTATCTTTCTATAACAACAATTTAATTACACACCATAAACGATCTTCTCATATATATATATATATATACTGTATGTTTTATTTCTTTATTAGCAAATCTCTGATCTCCAAGATTCGAGATAAGATGCGTGTTTTAAAATATACCTCACAGATGTGGGTCATTTCAGTTCGCTCGATATCGTATTTAACACATCTTTGTCATTCCTTCATGAGTAATTAAATATCCTTCGCTTTTAAGGCACCATAAACATATATCTTCCAATATCACGAAAGCCCTTCCTTTCCCGGCCAACGATGATGTACAGGCGAGCATCATGCACCATAAAAAGTTTTCTCTCTAACTCTCTCTCTCTCTCGAATACAAGATCAAAATACAATTCGTTTCGCGTCTCTCCACGAATCGGGACATCTGACACGCCTCAGATTTCACGGGCAACCAACCACATACCTGTCGGGAGGAGCCCAGGACCTCTGTTTGGCTGCTATGCAGGCCTACGCCTCAAGCCCCGCCCAAAATTCACCGCTAGCCAATAGAAAGCTAATGATTGTGTTTTGTGGGTTGGTCACAGGCCCTCCCTTATAAAGGGAGAATTTCGACTCAGAGCCTCAGTTTCTTGCATTTTCCGCTTAGTGCTTTATACACCATGAGTCAGTTACCTTTGTACAATTCCCCCGATCTGATTGGGGATGAAGACTTTTACGCTCACTCAGCGCTCCACCTCTTCAATGTTATAGATCGGGATGAACTTTTATCTACCCAGAGTGTCACGAAAAATTGTGATGAAGTGCTAGAGCCGCTCAGTGAAGGCGCTGTTGAAATGTAAGTAACCCTAAATGCCTAACCTAACTTTATTCAGTATTTTCCTACAAAGAAAAATTAATCCCAGGACTCTTTCTCGTTTTTAACAATATAACCTAACAGTAAAAGGCGATAATAGAAGCGTTTTCAAATATATTTTTTATTCTGTTTCCATCGCGATTATATCAGCATATATATATATATATATATATATATATATATATATATATATATATATATATATAGATATATATATATATGAGGGAACAGACAATAATTAAAAACAATGGGAATAATTTTTACGTTGTAGGAAAACTCTGAATAAAGGAAATTAGATTGTCAATTAAGAACGAGAAAAATACATCTTTAAATTATAGAGAAAAATATTATTGTCTGTTCCCTCATATATATATATATATATGGTATGTTTTTATTTGTACATTTCTTGTAGGATTTTCTAAAACTTACAGAAGAAATATTTAAACTATTAAGATTTGGCTGCGGGTTCGAGACCCGTTGCAGGCAGACGGAGCATAGCATACCCAGCTAATCTTACTTTCGAAAACTGTCAGGATATCTGCTTATGGTTATAATTTGCTGTTAGTCTAACGTAAATTTAAACCCATTATGTTTTTGTCTGTTACATGGCATATATATATATATATATATATATATATATATATATATTATATATATATATATGTATATGGCATGTTTTTATTTGTACATTTCTTGTAGGATTTTTATAAAACTTACAATAAAAAATATTTAAACTATTAAGATTTGGCTCCGGGTTCGAGGCCCGTTGCAGGCAGGTGGAGCATAGCACATCTAGCTAATCTTACTTTTGAATACCGTCATTTACAGGACCGAAACGGAGCTAGGGTAAGCTATAGCTACTTTTGATGAAAGGGGGTAAATGCAATGGGGGCTTCTCCACCCAGCCAGCCCAGTGAACTGAATACAGAAGTCGAGGTATTGGCGCACTTTCGGTCCAGCGAGTGCCACGTCATCGAGGAGATAATGTAAGTATTTTTGAGGTTAAGAACAAAACACATTGTATTTTCATTTATTAAATGGCAGAAAACATGAACAAAACGGGGCCAGTATCCGTTAAATAAGTCTTAATGGCTACAGTTACAAATGTATATACAACTTTACACAATATAGATATACACTTTATAAAATACAGGGGGTGCTAACATATGAGAACCTTTTTTTTATCACTCTGCATACACTTTTATCGTTTATCTCTGTGTCGCACAAATCGAATAATTTAAAAAAATTCATAAATCCCTTCCCACGTGACATGTGCATGAGAAATAAAATGCAATACAATCCGCATATTTAAGTATAATATCCTTGGAAACGATATGGGCTCCAAACAATCTCAGGCACATGTCTCGGCAAACGTTTTAAACATCTCCAACATGAGATAGTCAATTACAATGACTGTATGTTCATTTCCCTTTAACGAATTAACGTTATATACCCGCTTGTGGAACAAGATTTCATCTTGGTACTCGTTGAACACTGATTGGTATGTCGAATAGTACCATATAACTTAATGCACAAATTTTGAGAACATCTCTCCCTTTTCTTTAATGATTTTAAGCATAAACACACTTTTACCACATCCTGTAGGGACAGATATAATACATATGGATTGGCTCGTGAACCTGAATTTTTCTACAAAATCCACTTTTTAACACGTCACACCCCATAGTGGGCCATTTACAAAATATTACAAATTTTGAGTGCTGCTCCTTATATTTTGTTTTCTTCTTCCATAGAATCGTGAATGACGACGATGTACAGCACCCCATCATCGATATCACAGACGAGCCCGTTGACTGTACAGCTACAGAACCCTTCCCCGCCGCCGAGCCCTCACCAGCGACACCTGTAGCACGCGCCAGTTCAAAGCGGTGGCGTGATGAAGAACCCTCCACGTCAGGTATAAAGCGTGCCAGGATTGCTCCGGTCGTTAGACCACCAGTAATAGAGCCCCAACCCTCAACGTCTTACGACGCAAAGCTCCCAATAGTGCCTTCCTCAAATATAACCCCATATTCAATTCCGGATACATCCTCCACAGCAGCTTCCCGTTCTGCGGAGGATGGCATAACATTCGAGTTGGAGCGCACCGCAACCCCCACCCCGACCTTGACTAGAAATCGGTATATAGTCAGGGTTGATCCTAGATCTATGTATAGCAATGGTGTCGAACACGGACTACGGCGCACAGTTGAACGTATTGTAGAGCTTGCCCTTCAAAACTGCGACGAACGTGAAGTCAGGACGCGGCTGTCCTTCGGATTCGGGTCAGACGACGGAGATGTAGATGATTTTTGGGTAGTAATACCGTTCAGACGTTTGGCAGCTGAAGATATAGAGTATATATTAGGCCGTATAATGCAAGCCTCTCAAAGTAGTATAGCCTTCAATACGGACAACTTCACGGTAAATATTGACCGTGTATTCCGTGTTGCGGTTCATAGTGCCACACCTTATACTCTTATCTTCAATTCTCAGGCTATTTATAGACGGCATATAAACGTCGATCGTGGTTGCGGCTTTATAGCTGTAGTCTTAGCGCGTATGTTTACTGTACTAAATACACGGGACCAAAAAATTTGGTTGCCTACGGTAGTGGAGTGTGCCCGTAAACTAGCTGTAGACTGTAAACTTGAGTTTGACTGTAACATGGGTCCTGAAGAGCTGAGAAGGGTAGAACAGGAAATGAATGTTCGTATAGTTGTATTTGGAATGGATGATCGTCGTAGAACTGTGTATGTTTTTAAAAGCTGTGTGAGAGATCGTACAAGACCTCTACTTATTTTAGGACTGACAGGAACAACGTATCTACCCATCCGTAATATAAGGGACCATTACGTGAGTTATGATAAAAGTCGAAAATATGGACGACATCATGATTTGTGTAAGGGGTGTATCGAGTTTGCGGATGATACAGTGAAACATTGTAAAGAATGCCACATGGTATGTGAGCAGTGTAAAGCTCCAAATGTGAAAGCCGTGTAGTTGAAGCTGAGAAGAGGGATTGTGGTGTGTGCGTAGACGCACATGTTTCAATAATAACTGCTTTGAGCTCCATAAATCAATTGGCACGTGCAGGAAAATGAGAATCTGTGAATGTGGTATGTTTCACATGATGGATAATTGGGGAAATTTCAAGCATAAATGTGATGCAATTCACTGTTCTACATGCCATGAGAAATATAAGGCGGTTGGAGTAAAGCATGTATGTTATATGAAAGACGCCAAGCCTAAAAATAGCCCTGGTATAACTGTGTACTACGATATAGAAACATACACGAACGCTGAAACCAAAGAGGTTATTCCACATTTACTTGTGAGCCAGACTATATGTGATGAGTGTATGGAGATCGAGTGTGGTGAGTGTCACAACTGTGGTAAACGGACAAACATTTTTAAAAAGAATGCTCACGATAGCCCTGTGAAATTCTTTGTGTCCTATATTGTCAAGTTAGCGGACAAGTTAAAAAAAAATGACTGTGTACATTCTTGACCATAACGGTGCGAAATTTGACAGACTGTTCCCTTATAAGGAGTTGCTTGAGCACGAATCATCTGAGATATTTAAAGGTGATCCATTGAAAAGGGGCAACAAACTAATACAGATGCAAATAAGAGGTAATGTACAGTTTAAAGGCACTTTATTATTCACACCTTGTAAGTTAGCAAAGCTACCCAAGCTGATGGACGTAGCCGCTGAAGTTTTTAAAGGATATTTCCCTTACACATTCCTCAGTAGCAGCGAAACTTTAAACTACGTAGGACTATCTCCACCCAAACATTACTTTAACTATGAATGTACGAGTACAGATGAACGTGAAGATTTTGACCGATACTACAACAGTTTTAATGTGTAATCCTTATAATATAGCTGATCAATGTGAGCGTTATTGCGTGAATGATGTGCGCGTGCTTAGAGTATGTTTCCAGGCCTTTAGAAGGATGTACATATGTCGTTTGAAATGTGATCCGTTGCAAGTCGCAACCACCATTGCCTCATTATGTTTTACGGTGTTCAAGAATAACTTCATGCCTAAAGACACCTTAGCCATTATCCACAGAAACAATCCACACAGTTATGGGCACAAGGCTATTTACTGGCTCATGTACCTACAGCAGCAGACAGGTGTATACATAAAGCATGCCCGCAACATGGGTGAAGTACCTATTAAGGTTAATGGTCGCGTTTTTTGGGTTGATGGTCTAAGTTAAAACCGTGCCACTGGTGAGAAGACTGTGTACTCCTTTAACGGCTGCTGTTGGCATGGATGCCCCCGTCTTGAGTGTGGAATCGTAAGAGATTCCACCGTAGATCGCCAGCCGACATTCTTGCATGGACCTGCACTCGCGATCAACTTATAGGCTCCCAGTTCACTCACAAAGTCTTATGGGAGCATGAGTATGATACACGGATGGAGGCAGATGGACAGTACCGTGAAGAAATAAACACGATCAAACGTTCAATGGTGCTGGATCCTCTCAAATGCGGTGATAGCTTGTTCGGAGGGCGTACAAATCTCTTCAAGGTATACTTTCCGCCTACGGAGGGTGTGAAACTCCATTACTGCGACTTCTGTTCTTTATACCCCTACGTGATGAAGAACAATCCGTACCCCGTAGGTGCACCTGAAAAAATGGTGTGTCCCACCATACCAACCATCGAGGAGTTTTCAAACAACTTGAATGAGCGCTACTTTGGACTCTTTTGTAGACGTGCTACCCCCTCGCGATTTATGGATGCCGATTTTGCCCGTCGTTATAGATCACAAGCTCATGTTTCCCCTGTGCTGAAGTGCGCAGAAGAGAACAATGGTGATTGTGACCATACACCCTACTAGCGTAAGATCAGAGGTGTATATACAAGCCCTGAGCTGGCCCTAGCCGTTCGCCATAGGTATAGAATAATGAAGATACATAAGGTGTGGAGGTTTCAGAAGCTACCCAACCTTTTCACACCATATATAAACGCTTTTTTGAAGGATAAGGTTGAGGCGTCAGGATATCCGCGAGGGGTTGATACCGAAGATGAAAAAACGGATTATATTCAGCGTTACCGTGACCGTGAAGGTATACAGCTTGACGAAGCCAAAATTGTAAAGAACCCTGGCAAGCGCTTTAGTGAAAAGTTGTGTCTAAACAATCTTTAGGGAAAATTTGCGCAGAATACTGGCAAAGGTGACGTTCGTTTGGCACTGTTATAGTGAAGTCTGGGATTATGGCAACACTCCCGATAAAGAGGTCATGGAGATTGTGAATGTAGGTAATACATACATAATAAAGTATAACAATACCGAACTGGCCACAGATACCTCACGGGTTACAAACATTCCTGTAGCCAGCTTCACAACAGCCTAAGCACGCATCAAACTTTGGGGCCTATTGCATTCTCTTGGGCGGAGGATTTTGTACTCTGACACACATAGCGTGATATTCACAGCGAGGGAAGGTGAATACACGCCCGCTACTGGGGAGTTCCTCGGAGAGATAACTGACGAGATCAAAGATGAGTATGGAGACATCGCATACGCAAACTCGTTTGTGTCAACAGGTCCAAAAACCTATGGGGTACGGGTGAGAGTAGGGGATGATACGAAGTATATCGTGAAGGCTAAGGGTATCACGCTTAACCATGCGAACCGTCGAGTCGTTAACTTTGACTCGTTGAGGGAAGTAGTGTGCTTGGAAGATGAGGCTGACCAGCTACCCCATCTGACTCTAGATACCCACAATTTTCGGGCACAGAAGCTAGGGGGCGTGAAGGAACTTAGGGGTACAAAGGTGTGCCGTAATACCTATACGAAACGTTACTAGGTGCCTGGTACCTATGATACCGTGCCCTTTGGATACCATAATCTTTGATATGTCTATTGTTAACTTATTTATTACATGTATTTGTAAATATATATACCTTGAATATTTCGTTTATTAAATAAATCGTGTTTTAATTAACTTTTCACTTTCTCCTTTGCGTGCGTGCGTGTGTGTTTACAATAAAAAGCTAAGCCCCGCCCACTGTAAGACCGGCAACGTGAGTCATGCCGCTACCTGAGCATTAGGGTGGAGTGAAAATGGCCCAAAATTTTATTTTTGTGAATTTTAACTTACTTGAGGTTTTAAAAGTTGCCAATGGACTAATAGAACAATATGCAAAAAAGTTTATTAAAATCAGACAATCTTTTGATCGACCACCAGACGTTATAAGTTTACAATAATATACGATTTTACACAAAAATACCTAAAATACGAGTAAACATCAGACTATATATTTTTAGTTATTTTGGCACACTATTATGCTACCGATAGAGTCTGAGTTATGCATGCATGGTTAATTCAGAATTGATAGTCACGTTTAGACTCAAGTTTCGGCATAAGCTGCCGAGAAGCGACGCGAGCCCGAATAAATCCATGGCGGGACGTCTCGCCACACACAGCGGCTGAAGCTTCGGTAACTAGGTTCACGCATCTTTCCACCGCCTGTGTGTGACAAGGGAAGCGAGGGAAGAGGACACTTGGTGAAATTTGAGCAGAGATCATGTCGTTCAATTCGTTGTCCGTCATATCCATCGTAACAGGAGGCTCCGTCACGGTCAAAGTCTGCCAATCGACCATGTCCTGGTATTCGGTCGCGTCGAGGTTGAGCGGTGGCACTCGAAACCTGCGGATTTTGTTTGCAGACACATGTGATCTTGCCTTCATGATTCTTCTGAGTCCGAGTTCCCTTATATGTGGTCGCTCATCTGTGATCATGGCTAATAGCACGTTCTCGGGGTGTCTGCAGAAGCCGTTTCGCCGAATCACCGGGTCGACGACTTTCTTTAGAGAGGAGCTGAGGTACCGTGTTCTCACCATCATCCCCTGCAGATGTTTGGCTCCATCTTTGCATGATGGCTGCGTCTTGATGGCGAACCATGTTGGGGCGTAGACCCGGATGATGAATGTGACAAGAGTTTTGATGTTGTTGGATGGTGCATCGAGGCCAACATAGAGGCGGAGGATTCTGTTAGCAGTTGTCAACCATCGCGAGTGGTTCAATGGTCCCGGTTTTCGCAATGCTAGATCACAGGGACAGTGTCCTTCACTGACAGCTTGACACATCTGCCACAGGTACTGCTGGTCAGTGCTCAGGTCCTTCACGTCAACATGCGGCAGTGGCTGTAATGGAGATATAGGTTCATACGATGTTATATGGAGTTCCGTGCATGCTGTGAGAGATTTCCCTATCGGTCCTGAGAAGCACTTAGGTCCTGTAGTTGCTCCATCTAAATGCTGAAACAGGTGTCGCAGGGGGAGCTCGTTAGCATGTAATAAGCACACGAGCCATTGCAGCGGTTTTTGTAGTAATTCCTCAAGCTGCCGAATAACTCCGCCATTATGTCCAGTGTTGACAGCGGTTCCGTCGCATCCGACGACTTTCACACTGTCGAGATCCACACTTCGCGCAGCCAAGCATTCAAAGATTACTTTGGAAATCGCCTTGCTTGATCCACTTGACGGCGTCACGTGGCCAAAGTACGATGAACCTGGTTCACAAATAATGCTGACGTGCTCTTCTGTATCTCTGTCCCGGTGGCCATGTCCTGCGGCGTCTCGTACATTTTTCATCGTTCTATCCTTTCGACCGTCGAAGTACAATCCAGGCAAGTCTGTCATACTGCTGTCTAGTTTTGTCAGTTCTTGACGAGTTCTACTTCTTTCTCGGCGAATTTTACTACGATCAATGACTTTGGAGGTGTCATTTGTAGACACAATTCCAATGTCTTGTAGCACGGATGAGGCAATAACGGCTGCTGCTCGATCTGAGACGCCCGTCCGTTCTATCGCACGCTTTAGCCAAACATGGTAATCGTACAGTCATCGTCATTCTTTGACGTTTACTCTCCAGTGTCGATAGATCAGGTTTACAGTGTGACTTAGATAGGGTGTATTCTTCGTCGCTGTTGTCGGTGTCGTCGTCCTTGTCTTCCTCGTTGTAGCTTCCAGAATTGCATTGCTGCTTCGATTGTTCTTGGTGAATGCTGTGTCTTCTCGATTCACAGACTTTCCTGGATATTTTCTTCTGTAGCTTTGTTGTTTCCACCAAATCGATGCCTCCTATAATCATCTTTCTGGCTCCTCTCTGGTCCTCTAGAAACTTTCTTTCTTTGAGTGGTACTTTGTCCGCTCTTTCGCACTTACAGCTCATGACGAAATCTACACATTTGCATTTGCTAATGTCGAAGAGTTTATCTGCGTCTTCTCTGAACTGTTCAAGTTGTTGCTTGTAGTTGTCGTTGTCCTTCCGAGCCTTGTATGGTTTCAAGATTTTCTTGTATTTCTCGTTGTACGGTCTGAGCGTTTCAATCACTCGTCCGTGCGTCACGGTCGGAAGAGACGCTTTCTCCCAAACAAGTTCAACATCAACGCAAACTTTTTTTGATACTTCGGCGAACGGTGGATATTTGTTATTCTTCGTTGTCAGCTGTTGTCTTGTATGGATGTAAGCCTTCATAACATCAGCGTAGGTGGGAAGAACATTTGTGGGTATCTCGCGTGGGGCGCCAAAAATCACACATGCCGCCTTCTCCCTCGTAATAATTTCCATTCTGAAAAAAAACAACAATTATTATAAATTGTAAGCAATGTAAGACTATTAAAGAATTTCTGCAAGAAAAAGAAATATCAAATTAATACTGTCACACTCACTTGTCAAACACCTATAAACAGATATCAATATGTAATTAACTTACTTTTAATATCAAGTTTCACGAAAAAATGATGATAACAGCACAAATAACCTTCAATTCTCACTGCCACATGTGCACTGAGCTTGTCGGAGCAGCCGCGCTTTGCATATTACTCACTCTCCCCCCACTCCCAATCTCCCATCCCCTCTGACTCACGGACTGCATATGTTATCGCACCAAATCACTACCATCACTGAAACTAGCATTAAATCAATGTATGGTTAACTAAACTCTTTCTTATCTCACTTACTCACATCAGCTCTAATAATTTGGCCACCCTCTGTAATTGCCATTAATTTACATTCCACACATGTTGTAATCTTAAATGTCAACCTCAAGTATGCAATAACACAGTCTACAGCAAACTAAGCTGTTAATTATTTGCATAAACATGGATGAAAGACCAGCATCTTGGATGACTCCTGATGGGCAAAGCGATCGTTAAAACATGAAATATGCCATATATTAAAATTGCTGGTGGTCAATCAAGCAATGCTTCAATTGTATTATAATTTCACATGCTTGTTTCTAAAGCCCATTGGCAACTTTTCCACACTCAAGTAAATTAAAAATCCAAAAATGATATTTTCACTCCACCTTACTGAGCATGTCTCTATTCCTGCGTGCTCAGTTGACTTCTGCATACCCTTGAACTCAGACGTGTATTCTCCCGCGTAGAAGAAAAATAGTAATGGCTACCTTTAATATTGCGTGTTCAACATTTATGACGTGGTATTCGGCAACGTGTCAAGATGAGGTGGATACTGAAAAACTCCTTATTCCCCCCCTCCTTTGCCACTTTTAAGGCTACATTCAGCCGTGCCAAGGAACAAGATGTTCAAATACTCTACGGGTATTCTGGCGAGGGCGTTGTAGGATTCCGTAGTACAGACGATGTACTGAAGTGTTATAGACCTAACCTTTATAAAGGCACACATATACCGCGAAGAAGAAGCAACACGTTAAGAAGATATGCAACGGTTATGTATAGTGAGTCTTGTTGATGAGTGGTGTGACAAGCGATATTATGTCATGTTACACCATACCGACTACTCGTACCCTACGGTTGAAAATGTAAATAATGTAATCATGGAGAATCTTAAGTATTTTTACCACTATATTAAGATATATCATGATGAAGTTTGTAGCGAGGTTGTGGCTAATGGACTGTGTGAGTTTTTAACAGACTTTAGAGAAAAGTATCGCTTATTAAACAAAAAGGCCAAATATGGACATATGTTTTTCTCATATAGTGCACCGGTTTGTGAAGATGTTTAGTTTGTGGAAATGAACGTCTGGTGAGTGATAAAACATTAAATTCGATATTGTTTCGGAAAATTCTGTTTGTCCAAGAGTGTTCAAACAAGCCTGTACAGTCTAGGGTGGATCACTTTTCACTTTTTTTTAAAAATTATAGCTGGTCAAAGTTTTTCCCATGATTTGGTTCAGTGGAACTACACTGACACCATTTTTACCAAAATCGATCAATATTTAGGGGTCGCGCATCGACCTTGAAAATTTCAATTTTGGAAATTTGGCCAAATTGACAATTTTTTACTGAATAAAGATAAATCATCAAATGACCATATTTTTTTAATCCTCTCAGTGAAAGAAATCCTCTCAGATACTTACCAAGTTGATCGGACAAGTGGTTTAGAAGTTACACTCACCTAGAAATAACATTAAAATTTAAAATACCGTATTTGTCCCCCGTTATGGACGTAATCATAGCATCAGTAGCTGGCGCATCCTAAAATCCCAATTACACACACACGCTATGTCTATGACCAATATTTTTACTAATCACAGTTTGCTTTTTACAGATCAACTGTGTCAATTGATTCTTGTTTGATAAGTCTAGACTTTAGTACAATGGATAAACTGTTAACAACCAGGAGTGGGAAGACTCTGAAAGTTACTTATTCTGGAAAAGAGAAAGCAGCAACAACAGCACCACCTTCTCTAAGGTCAGCCATCTTCCTCGATCGGTGGTGCCAAATTGCCAACCACCCATCAAGTTCTCCAGTACTTCTTCTATGCCAAGCAGGAAACTACTGACAGGAAGGCCGCCGTAAAAGACACGGTGGCCAATGTTCTGGCATTTTGGAACATGGCACGTATAAAGACGATCACGAGGCGTAACTGCGAAAGAAAACTGGAGTTACTGTGGGAAGAGTGGCGCTCGCTGCAGAAGAGCAAGATGAGAGACAGTGACGCGGGAAAAGGCAGGGAGAAGTTTTCAGAAAATCTGAACAAGCTCTGGGACATCGGAGCTCCCGATGCTATTGAAGAGATACAGAAAAGTCGACTGCTCTCAGACAACAACAAACAAGAAGATATTAAATTTTATGAGGATCAACGGGGCCTGCGCCAGGCAACAATGAGTGGGAATGATAAAGTGTTCGTTGTCAAGAGAAAACGGCAACTCTCAAGACAACAATCTCGTGATGAGCCAGGCACCTCAAAAACGAAATTAGGAACCGAAGCTGAGAGCGACGATGAATCTATAGAAAGCAGATCATCGAGCAACTCCGAATCACAGCTAGAACCACCATACCGACAGCCGAGAGAATCAACTGTATCAATCAGCCTTCCTCACCGCATCCTCAATGCACCGGCTGTTATTGAAGTGGCTGATCGCTTCCGGATGTCCAATAATCAGGTGTATATATCAGTAATGATCTTTCCTTGACAAAGATATAATAGACGTAACGACGGAAAATTTAGTGATTATTTTGTCACATAAAAACCATACGCATCCTTGTCAATTTCCTTTCAATTTCGCACATAGGTGGCAAGTGTCGTGGCGGCAGTCCTACGTTCGGCAGATCCGCCCGCAGACCTGGACAAATTCAGTATCTCGAAGGACACGTCTCGCCGTGGAAGAGTGGCACATCGTTGTGAAGTGTCGACAGCTGTGCAGAAATCCTTCGTATCTCCGAGGCATGCTGTCGTCCACTGGGACGGTAAAGTAATCAAGGTCAGTTTTGCCCTCACCGTGGACGACAGTGAATTAACATGTTCCAGTGACGACAGTGGATTGACATATTCCAGTGGACGATAATGGATTGGCATGTATGACATACGTTTCAGGACTCTCTTGGATCATTGGAGCACCGCCAGGCGATTCTCATCTCCGGAGCTCCCCAATGCACAGAAGGAAAGTTGCTGGCCGTTCCGACTGTTGCTGACGGCACCGGTCTGTCCCAGGCCCAGGCGACCTTTCGTGCTCTCAAAGACTGGGGATGCGAGAACAACGTGATTGGACTGTGCTTCGACACAACTTCCTCCAATACGGGGAGGGTGCAGGGTGCGGTGGTCCGGCTGGAGAACATGCTTGGTAAACCGCTCTTCCAGCTGGGCTGTCGCCATCACGTTATGGAGCTCATCGTGGGGGCAGTGGTCATCACCGCGTTTGGAAGAACCACAGCACCAACTGAACCTTTGTTCCAGTATCTGAGGAGAAGGTGAATTTCAAGTCTAAGGCGCATTTGTTTTCTCCAATGATTTTTTGCCTTCAGAGCAATTGAGATATCAGCGTCCTTCTACTAATGATGTTAATAGCAGTCGAAAAGGGAAACTTCAGTCGTTTTCATGCAATATTTTCATAACTCCCCTTTCAGGTGGGACAAGCTCGACCTCTCGACTTATCGCGAGCTGGAGATCGAGCATTTGGCGGAGGTGACGTGGCTGATGGAGCTCCGAGATGAGGCAGTCAAGTTCCTCGGCACCGCTTCTGGTCTTGTCAGAGAAGACTACCGAGAAGTGGCGGAGATTACACTCCTGGTACTCGGGGCCCAGCCACGTCGTGGCACACACTTCATGCGCCCAGGAGCCTACCATCATGCGAGGTGGATGGCCAAGGTTGGTATTTTGAATTAGAAGTTAAATATTGTATTGCCTTCTGCAAACAGCCATTTGAAGTCCCTACCAGAAAAAAATAAGATAAATAATTTACCATTAAACAAACTTATATGGAGTGGTATCGGTATTTATACATCACAGTGCGTATTCGTTTCAGATCATCTACTACACGAAGCTCCTGATGTTCAGCGGTCAGCTGGAGTTCGACGACGAGCTGGTACAGAAACTTCAGAGAGTGGTACTATTTACTGCACTCCTCTACGCACCTGCCTGGCTGGCGGCTCCTGTCGCAGCTGATGCCCCGCTGAATGACCTTGTGTTGTACCAGCGTCTTCTGCAGTACAGGGCTGTGGATCGCGAGATTGCAGAGGCTTCACTGGCAGTGATCAGGCGGCACTTGTGGTATCTGAGGCCTCAGACCGTCGTTTTCGCCCTCTGCAGTGACAAAGTGGAAGACACTGTGAAGCACGAGATGGCAAAGAAGCTGTGCCGCCTCGCTGTGCCCGAGGACTTCACGTATGACAACGTCTCGGTTGATGACACGACGCGCCTTCCGGACCTGATCGATGAGTCATCGTGGTTCGTGTTCACAGGCCTGCAGGTGTGCGCGTCTACGTGGCTCACTCTGCCGGTGAATAAGTGGGATCAAGATAAGAACTACTGTGATCTGAAGAATGTCATCTCGCATCTGAAAGTTACCAACGACGTGGCAGAGAGAGGGATAAAACTGATAGAAGATTACGCGAACACTGTCACAAAAGACGAGTCACAGCTGCAGGGTCTTCTTCAGCTCGTGGAAAAGAGCCGGAAAGAACTCGGTGACTTCAAGAAGTCGTCACTTGCCAAGATGACGTAGCGCAGAGGGAAAGGGAGTTAGCAGAGAGAGTACATGGCGCACGCCTTAAGATGACGTGTGTTCTAACCACGATTCATACAGTTTTTGAACCTAGTTAGGGGCACCGGAGTAAGTGCCTTTAGTGATATCGGTAAACCGTTTTAATACAAAATACATTTGATCTTTCCTTATTCGTTTTATCTTATCCTAAAAAGCAGACAATGGCAGACAGCATATGGAGGTACGGGGACAAATACGGTATTTTAAATTTTAATGCTAGCTCAAGGTGAGTATAACTTCTAAACCACTTGTCCTATCAACTTGGTAAGTATCTGAGAGGATTTCTTTCACTGAGAGGATTCAGAAAATATGGTCATTTGATGATTTATCTTTATTCAGTAAAAAATTGTCAATTTGGCCAAATTTCCAAAATTGAAATTTTCAAGGTCGATGCGCGACCCTAAATATTTTTGGTAAAAATGGTGTCAGTGTACTTCCACTGAACCAAATCATGGGAAAAACTTTGACCAGTTATAATTTTTTTTAAAAAGTGAAAAGTGATCCACCCTACAGTGTACACGCTTTAGCAGTGTGACGCGTTCCTCCCAGCGTGCCGCCCACCCGTGCACATCACGGAACATACGAGTTCGAACAAACCTATACACGTTTCATCAGCGTGACTCACCCTGTCCCGTCGAGCCGATCCGGCCACCTGTGGCTCATAGTCATCTCAGAGCTTGAACCGAGTGGACGTGCGAATACGATGGAACTTCCTTTGAGAAGCATTCTCAACGCCTCGTACGATGTCTCCGTGATGAAGTCATTGTGCGTGTTCAGGCGTGAAACCGGCACCATTAACTATGTACTTGAAACGATTTGCAGGCAAGCAAGCAAACGTAATGTTATTTATTTAAGTGTTGAGTAGATGAATAGAGTCTTCGTGATAGTTGAGAAGTTGGGGCAGGACCGTTATAAAATACCTGCAGGTGTAGGTACAAGAAGAGAGCAGATTAGTGACGCCCCCTCATATGCCGTTGTTTGCACGTTGTGTATAAATAACGAACAGCCATGCATTGATATACGACTAATGTGGAAGAACGCATCTGATGATAACTTTCTTGTCCCTACGCGAAACCGATTCATCCTCGACAGAATGTTTGAAATCATCGGATTCCACAAGCAGAAGCCTATATTAGACGCTCGTGTTATGGATTTGATTTATTTTGACACGGTTCTTGAATACGCATACACCGCTCTGCTCGACGGATTTATCGAATGTAGGAATGAACAAGGCGAGGTCTAGTGCTGGATGCATATTTAAATGGTTTAGATTCTTCGAAATATCCTGAATTTTGGTGCAAAGCACTTGAGCGGTACGGGGCTGAGCTCACCTACACTGTTCACCCTGAAGATCTGTACCTCTATATAATGAAAAGCTGTCATTACGACTTGGAAGATTATTTCAATTGCCGCTATGCAGAGTGAAGAAGAGTTCACGATTGAAAAGCTCGGGACAGTAAGAAAAAACCCTCGATTGGAAAAGCTTGTTTATAAACTTGTATTTAATAATGATGTTGTGGTTAACGATGACCTCTTTGTGCGTGCTTTTGATTGTATTTTAGCCGTGTTTAAAGATAACTTGCCAGCCGGGTGTAAAGTGGGCACAAAAATAGTATTGAATGATATGAAAGCCATTTATGTCGAGTATAGGCCTCCGTATCAGTTAAACGGTGAAGTGATGCTTAGATGGTTTTACCACGTCGTACAAAGTAATAGCGATGTGGATGTAGACTCTATTACGTGTGAGTTTAGCGTTTTGCACCGTATAACATAAAGGATGTATATTTAAATTGTGTATATATATATTTCCTGTAGTAATATGCAATTGATTATACGTTTCGTATATTATTATTTTCAATATATTTAATATAACTGTATATATTTTTTCTGTACTAATATTTTGATAATACAACGTTTTGTATATTTCTGATTATATATATTTAATTATTTAATATAACTATATATATTTTTCCTGTACTAATATATTGATAATACACCGCTTTGTATATTTTTTATTATATATTTCCCGTTCATGATGCTATTATTATTTTTTGATCATATATATATATATATATATATATATATATATATATATATATATATATATATCCCAATGTATATTTATTTCCATTCAATTCGCCTAAATAAACAGAATTATGTATTGGCGTTTTATTTATTCCTTTTTGTTTGTATACGGTATTTAATTATATCAATTGGCTGGCTTCTGAAGCGGATCTCTAAACCAGAATATATGCATTAATTAAATAAATATTGCTGTCTGGCAACTCAATCTGAACAAGTCAAAATGGCGGATTTAGTCAGAATATATGCTTTAATTAAATAAATAGTGCAAACTGTCAACTCAACCAGATACGCCAAATGGTGGTGAGAGAGGGAAATAAACAACATGATCGGGTGTTGCAATAACGGGGTCCTATTTGTTTATGTTTAATAGGTCTGTATATTGGGTCGTATTTAGAGACCTTGTCGGTCTACCATGAGTTGGTAAGTAAGGCGGTGGTGGAGGTGGTTGGTGGGTTGTTGTGTAGTAGTTTCACCACCAATCGTCTAAGTTTGGAAGCTTGGTTGTAGCCCTCATATCGGTTACGTGGTATTGATGGGATGAGCTCCTAAAAGTCGTAGCCCTCATCTCACCATGTGCTGTTGATGGGATGAGCTCCTAAAAGTCTATACTTAGACGATTGTTGGCGATGTGATGCTTTTTTGTGTGCGGTGGTATATACTGTATATATATATATATATATATATATATATATATATATATATATATATATATATATATATACACATTTCAACTGCAAAGAACACGCAGTATAAATAACGTAAAGAACGACGCTTGTATAGGAGAACATTCCGCGCAAGATCAGAAGAGAGAACGAACATATGAAAAAATGAGGTAACCACCCGGGAATCGACCCGGGATCTTCCGATTGCCGGTCAGATATGATTACCATTACACCACGGGCCTCACTCAAACAAATGCCGTAATTCCTCTACATACGCGCAGAAACCAATGCCCCAAGGGGGCACCTCCCGCATGCCGTATCTATATATACATTTCAACTGCAAAGAACACGCAGTATAAATAACGTAAAGAACGACGCTTGTATAGGAGAACATGCCGCGCAAGATGAGAAGAGAGAAAGAACAAATGAAAAAATGAGGTAACCACCCGGGAATCGAACCCGGGATCTTCCGATTGCCGGTCAGATATGATAACCATTACACCACGGGCCTCACTCGAACAAATGCAGTAATTCCTCTACATACGCGCAGAAACCAATGCCCCTAGGGGGCACCTCCCGCATGCCGTATCTATATATACATTTCAACTGCAAAGAACACGCAGTATAAATAACGTAAAGAACGACGCTTGTATAGGAGAACATTCCGCGCAAGATGAGAAGAGAGAACGAACAAATGAAAAAATGAGGTAACCACCTGGGAATCGAACCCGGGATCTTCCGATTGCCGGTCAGATATGATAACCATTACACCACGGGTCACTCGAACAAATGCCGTAATTCCTCTACATACGCGCAGAATGTTCTCCTATACAAGCGTCGTTCGATTCCCGGGTGGTTACCTCATTTTTTCATTTGTTCGTTCTCTCTTCTGATCTTGCGCGGAATGTTCTCCTATACAAGCGTCGTTCTTTACGATATATATATATATATATATATATATATATATATATATATATATATATATATATATATATATGGGAATGAACTCAGAATGGTTCCCTGAGTTTTTTATGATACACACAGACCGTGCATGGAACAAGGAACTCTTCTGGGATAATTAAATCCACTATAGTCCGAATAAGTAATGGTAAATGACAAATACCATAGTTTTTCTTTTTTCATGATGCAAGCCCGACGTGGGCAACGGGTCTCTCGCAAAGAGGTCCCATAAATATAGCTTCCCTCACCAGCTATCTGCAAAGCAGACAGGATCCAGCTTTGGGACATGGATCTAGGGTTTAAAGCAGCCTAGCCCCACTACATTTAGAACCTCAATATAAGTAAAACACTCGTTGCATTCACGTCGGATTGAATAAATCAAAGAAAAAGGGGTAACTTTTATATTTTTAGCCAAAACCAAAACTTAAACCTCAACTGGCAGAATTGAGCGTCCACTTTTCAAGGCACATAACATGTCCGTTTCATGATGGGAATGAACTCAGAATGGTTCCCTGCTTTAAACCCTAGATCCATGTCCCAAAGCTGGATCCTGTCTGCTTTGCAGATAGCTGGTAAGGGAAGCTATATTTATGGGACCTCTTTGCGAGAGACCCGTTGCCCACGTCGGGCTTGCATCATGAAAAAAGAAAAACTATGGTATTTGTCATTTACCATTACTTATTCGGACTATAGTGGATTTAATTATCCCAGAAGAGTTCCTTGTTCCATGCACGGTCTGTGTGTATCATATATATATATATATATTAGACCGTTTCACGATTATATGGTAATTTTTCAAATTGAATTTTGATAAACGCACACACTTTTCTTTTTTTATATAAAGGAAGAAAAACAAATAGACAAAATATCATTTTATTTGAATGATAAAAAGGCACCCCTCAGATGGCACTTCTTTTACATTAATGGATAACACTGGCCAACAAAATGAAACTTTTTTTCCTCATCACAAACATGATCACACTTTTCTTAATGCAGTTTTCGCGCTGATTCCGAATCTGGTTTTATTTTTTTTCTAGCACGTAGTTATATAGATACACTGGTTTTGATATTTTTAAGTTTTTGATATTGCTATAAGAAAATTTATGGATGTATAGATCACACTTAGGAATGCTAAACAACAAATACATCATATACTTTATTCAATGTACTTATAAATAAAGAATATATACATTATTTTATTAAAAGTGCTGTGAGTGTGATTTCCTTTTGTAAATTTGGTCTGGATTGTCACGATACAGCATCCAACAATGGTCCGCCATCATGCTTTCATTCCAATATCCTTGGTAGCGCTTCTCCATCATCTGAATATCTTGATGGAAGCGCTCTCCTTGCTCGTCACTCACTGCGCCAAGGTTTTCAGGAAAGAAATCTAAGTGGGAATGCAGGAAGTGAATATTTAACGACATTCGTTACTCCATTTCTTTGAAGGCATCAAGGAGGTTCTTGACTCCATCCTTATATGCAGGTGACTTGTTGCTTCCAAGAAAGTTTTCACATATCCATTTGTGAATCCTGACTGCATACCCATAAGCATTCCTATAACTTTTAGATCTCCACAAACATTCCATTGATGACTGTCGTATTTGATTGCCTTAAGTAGTATATCCATATTGTCATATGTCTCTTTTAGATGGACGGAATGGGCAATGGGGATGGATGGCATTATATTACCATTATGCAAAAGAACTGCTTTCAGGCTTCTCTGCGACGAATCAATAAAGAGGCGCCACTCAGATGCCACATACGTCTGATATATGGCTGTAAATAGTCCATTGATGTCATGGCAATAACAGAGAGGACCGTCTACTGAAAAGAATGCTGTTAATTCAAAATTCCGCTTTCGGTAGTAACTAATACGAACATTGTTCTCAAGTAAATTGTTCTCCTTTAGTCTTGAGGCGAGAAGCTCTGATTTCTCTTTAGACAGCGATAAGTCTCTAACAAGATCATTCAACTGTCCTTGGGTTAACTTTTTAGGCTCTAAATGTCTACCTTCAAAAGTGTACTCTGGTTCTGTAGATGGTCCGGAAACGCCAGTTGCACCTTCATCACTTTCCATGTCATCTATGATAGAATCTAGCCTATCACTTGGGGGAATTGGAATGGGCAATGTTTCATCATGTTTTACTGGTCTACGTGCTGAATCCAAGTTTGGATATACAATCTGGTGTTTGTTCTTGGCAGAAAACCCCATTAAGTTCACACTACAAAAATAACAGTCTTCATGATGATCTCTCGGCTCCCTCCATATCATGGGTATGGCAAATGGCATTGAAGCTTTCTTTTTGTTAAGCCAATCACGTAATCCATTTGAACAGCCAGAACAGATTTGATGTGGCGCCCATGGTTTATCTTGGTCACCTAGATGGCAACCAAAGTATAGCTTGTATATTTTCTTAATGTCGGTTGTAATACTTCGTCGTTGTGTTTTAGTTGTCAACTGGCCGCATACGAAACAGAACTTGTCGGGGTCATTCTTACATTGTCGAGGCATGTTGACTGACCTGAGCAAACTATAAATTCAAAAAAAATGTACACCAACTTGACACAACAAGTTCTTGGACTGGACTGATCTTTTGACACACAAAGCACGGCATTGTTGCCTGAATCACAATGCTGCTAGACGTAAAAGCTCACACCTGAAATACATAAGATGTATAATTAAGATAATTGAAATAAATAAGATGAATAAACTAAAAAAACACAATAAAATAAACACAATCAAATGTTGAAATATTAGTATTTTGCCTATTTAAAATGGTTAAATCTGTGTAGTTATATATATGCCTTCATCTTGAAAACTATACGTGCTAGAAACAATCTGAATGCAGTTTTGGAATCAGCGTGGAAAATGCTATCCAGCCAACACAAATTTTACTCTGCTGAAAAATCTTTGTTGATCAGTGTAATTAGAGCAAATATAAGACTGAACGAAAAATATGTTTTAAAACAAAGCGACTTAAATTCTATTTAAGACATATATTGATTAAGAATATAGGGATTTCAGTGGCTGAGGGACCTCCTTTCTCTGATTTTCAATGATTTGAAAGGCCAGTTGTCTCTCTTCCTCACTCTTTGTGAGCTTCTCATTAAACTCTGTAGCCAGTTTGACTCCTCGTTCAGCACAGTCGTTGATTACTTTGACTGCCATGACCCGATTACGGTGCTCCTCAATGTCTTCAAGTTTCTTGGGAATTTCTATTTTCAAACACTTGAAGAAGTCTTGTGTTTGTGTTGTGACAAAACTGGTAATCTTTAAGTCATTGGGGTTTTGCAACATTCGGGGGTCCACCTTTCTTGCCCTCACTTTTCGAGGAGGCGCGTGGTGAAGGTTGTGGAGCATTAGAACCTTATCATCTTCAGTCACGAGGTTTGAGAAAAAG
This sequence comes from Bathynomus jamesi, assembly GCA_023014485.1. NCBI lineage: Eukaryota > Metazoa > Arthropoda > Malacostraca > Isopoda > Cirolanidae > Bathynomus > Bathynomus jamesi. The sequence goes on along the minus strand of JAJOZX010000874.1, from coordinate 332,069 downwards.
CCAAATCCTACAAGATCCTCACTCAAGTACCAACCATGGTTCTGAAGTTTTTTGAGGGCTGTAGCACCCACTTCCTTATCAACCTGGATCTTGTAGATATGTAGCATCTTGAGGAGGGCCAAATCATTTGCTGGAGCATCAATTCCAACTGGAGATGTATACCAAGCTTGAAGATAAACTGTCACTGAAAAGGCGTTTATTCGTATCAGAGCTTGTTTTTCATGAGGGGTGAGAAGGAATTGGTTCCTAAATAAGTAAATTTTTAAGGAATAGATGCCCTTTCCCATCCATCTAGCTCTGCTGTAAGCTCCTGGGTAGTGGAATCTGCTATCAGAGCCTTTATTTGTTTTAGGCATTGGACAACCAAGGAAGATAAGTGCCAGTTCTAAGTATTCCCTGTAGTCACCTCGAGTGTGGCCCTCTTGAAGTTTGGAGTTGATGAAAGAAATAAGCTTGTCTCTGTGCTTCAAGATCCAATGATCTAAAGATTCTGAGGTGAGATCATTGGGTTCATAGGGCTTGTAATTCTGCTGATCAATGTTATCCCAACAATCTCTGAATCGATTGAATAAGGGAATTTGTGGACCCAAAGAAGAGAAAAACATGTCAAAAACTGCAGTGATAAGAAGCTCGTGGATATGGTGGCGGCATGCCAGAAAAAGGAGTGATCTCTGAAGGGCCTTTTGGATGATGGTACAAGCCCCAGCATGGATACCTGTATTGCTTGCAGTAGTATCAAAACAAAGGCCTGCTACCCACTCATTTACTTGTGGCCATTGCTTCAAGACATCTAAAACTGCTCTCCCCATTTCTTCTCCCGTTCCAGAAATAAGCTTTGGAATAGACAGTAATTTTTCTAATTCGCCTGCACCAGTCACAACAATGGGCATTACATCAATCTTACCCCCATGCATGGATGGAAGAAGCTTTCCATCAAAATGAATTATTAAAGGGGTATTTGGTTGGAAACTGGCTTTAATGTCTTCTCCCATCTGCATCCGTGTTGATCGCCGAGACCTGTAGATAGAGGATGATGAAAGTGTGATCTCTTCAATTTCCACTCCAGCAGCTGAAAGGGCAGGTGCCACAATGTGCATAGCAGCTCTTGCAGATGTTCCAGTGCGGTCCAGAGCAGCCAAGAACTTTTTATCCCTAACAATTACACCTGGTTCAAGCTTCTCCTTTTTTGAAGATGATGATGAGAGTGCTCTGTAGAACAATTCATCACCAGATGATTCTTCACTTCCTCCTGAACCGGAATTTTCACATTGGTTGAGATCCACAACCTTTGTCAATTGCCTCATTTCTTCCTTTGATTTCCTGCGAAGTTTTTCCATTCTTTCCATGCTTATCTGTCGTGCTTTTGCCTTTCTTGAAAACTCCTTGTCTTCTGGACCCATAATCATTTTCCGATCGTTCCTTTGATCCTTAAGAAAATCTTTATCCTCCTGCAATTTTATTTCTGTTTCCACTTCTGAATGAGCTACATCGAAAAGCTTCTTTAAGCTGGTGACAAATTCTGCTTCATTCTTCTCTTGGGTAGGAGTTCGTCGAGTTCGGTTCTTGACCAGCCCTTCATGCTTATTGTAAAGCCTTTTAAGCTTTGAGACAATATAAGGCTTGTGGGATGTAATTAAGGAGGCTTTTTCCCACATAGCAATAACTTCGTTGGCTACAGTTGCGCAAGCTACAGAGACATTTTGCTTTCCCACCTTAATGTGATAAAAAAGACGTTTAAGGACATCACTGTTAGTTGAAAGCTGCTTCTCAGAAAAACCCTCTTCCAGCATTTGTCCGACCAACCAGACTTCACACTTGTTTCTGGTTTTTGCCATAATTCTGAGGGAAAAAGTTTTACCACCTGTTAGTCTTAATAATAATATAATATAATCATTAAACACTCACCTAAATTATATTATGACTTGATTACTGTAAGAAAGTTGTAAAGTAACATGAAGTAACCTTTCTAGAACAGTAAACTTGTGAAAATATCAGTAATTATAGATGAAAAAGCAAATAAAACATCATATAATCCATAAAGGGAAAAAATGGAAATTCTAGAATAGTTATCCTGAAGGAAGAATTTTCTAGAATTCTCTCTAAAGAATATAGGGGGGTTACTGGACCATTCCTGAAAATGACCTACTTATCTTCCAATTTTATTTATGAATTTTAATAATATACCAAATTTAAGAGGACATCACAAAATAAATAAATATATTTGCCAGAAAATGAAAATTTTCTCATGAGGGGTAAAATAGATATGCATTGAGGGGTGGGATAACAATAAGCTCTTGTCTTAATATTTTGCATGAAGTCTTTATTCATGACATATTACGTTTTTAGTATGTGTGCGTTGAGCCATCATAAATTTCGATTTTTCGAAACGGCCTAATATATTATATATATATATATATATATATATATATATATATATATTATATATATATATATATATGTGTGTGTGTGTGCGCGGGATAATAGGGGGTTTATGGGTGTACAGTCGGTGACTGTATGTGCGTTTGTGTGCGCTTTTAATTCGTTCAGAGTTTATTAATATATACAGGCCATTTATGCCTTCTAAGAAGCCTTCTAAGCCAACTGGCGGATTAAGCCAGAATATATGCTTTAATTAAATAAATAGCGCAAACTGGCCACTCAGCATTCTAAGCCAACGGTCTGATTAAGCCAGAATATATGCTTTAATTAAATAAACAGCGCAAACTGGCAACTCAGCCAGATAACCAACTGGCGAATAAGTCAGAATATATGCTTTAATTAAATAAACCGCGCAATCTGGCAACTCAGCCTTCTAAGCCAACCGGCGGAACAAGTCAGAATATATGCTTTAATTAAATAAACAGCCAATCTGGCAACGCAGCCTTCTAAGCCAACTGGCGGCTTATGTCAGAATATATGCTTTAATTAAATAAACAGCGCAGTCTGGCAACTCAGCCAGATACGCCAACTGGCTGATTAAGCCAGCTGGCTGATTAGGGGTCCGCTAAGACAACGGCAGCTCGGCTGAAGTCTTAATATGCGCTTGGCTCCGGCCAGGCGAACACCTCTCCTTTTCCTTTCTCTCTCTTAGGTCAGGTTCATTGCAGCTTGGGGGATAACTCCGCCTCCAAGTTGCATACCCCCTTGTTGCTCTTGCAACCCCATTTTAGGGGTGCCTTGCAACAAAGGGGGTGGGGCTGCAACAAAAAGGGGTGGGGGTGGCACACTTGCAACATTATGCAACATTTGCGATTGCATTGCACTCGTCCATTTTGCGGGCATTCTACTGAAGACTACTTGTCTCGACTACATTCGCTGGAACTCTACTCTCTCGAAAGAAGGAGCGAGCGATACACAATAATATACATATGGAAAATACTTGAGGGATCTGTCCCTAACCCTAGAAATGAAATAGAAACAAACTGGAATGAAAGAAAAGACAGATTTGTGCGATCCCAGATGCGGTGGGGCAAGGGTCTATGAAAACGAGAATGGAAAATACGGTAAGAATAAGAGGCCCAAAGCTTTTCAATGTCCTACCAATCGAAGTAAGAAATTTCCAGCACACCAACCTGAATAACTTCAAGAACCAGTTGAAAAGATTCCTGTGCAAATTCCCCGAACAGTCATGCGTGGCTGGCTACGAGGGCAGTAGGAGATCAGACAGCAATTCCCTCCTTCACCAAATCCTGAAAAAGAGATGGGTTGCTGCAAAGGGGTCGACCGCAGGTCGAACCTCAACCGTCGTTCAAACTCACCGAAAGTAACCTAAAGTAAGTATGTATATATATATATATATATATATATATATATATATTATATATAGACACTGTATATATATATATCGGTACTATATTACATTTTCATACCAAGGATAGTAGGGAGAGACACTACTACTATTTAATTCTTTTAATTCTTGCCAAAAGTTTCTTCTTAATGGCAAGCTTCCTAGCCAGAGCATCCCAGCTTAACCCATCTTCATGATTTTTTATATACCTTAATGCATACTTGAACCTGGCATTATCCCTCTGTTTTGTTGTAATACAGGGTCTTGGCCTGGCTTCCCTTGTTCACACCACATTAAAAAAGCATCTCTGGGTGCATTATGAAGTTCAGTCGCATAATCGCTCCAGCCAGGCCTACATGTATAGTTTTTCTCCTAAAGATATTTAAGTCTAGCCTAGCAATATTGAGAGAGGAATCAATTTGTTCATACATGTCTTTAAATTCCAAAATATGTGCTTGAATTCTATAGTTTTCATTCTGACAAGGTAGAGCAACAGTATTTAATTACTTTTGCTTGCAAAAACTATTCAGTACAAATGAACTGACTACGGACAACCAGCTTGGGTAAGTACTGTAGATTTGACTTAGTGAGAGAGAAAGTAACTGAAGCATATTTATGAACAAAGCAATACGGTTGTAATGTTGTATAGTAAAATTGAGTCTGAAATGTCAAATTAAATAAAAAAAATCAATAATCCATTTTTTTTTAAGTTCTCTGTTAAAATTATCGTTATATGGTTGGGTGCTGGATGTTCTAATAGGATTTATTTTATGTATTTTACAAGGATACTTCATAGATAGTCAAAAGTTTAAGGGCTAGTAAGTATGAGCGGAAATTGTTTTCATTATTAGGAATTTTGTTATATATCATTTTGAAGTGATGAATAAAACCACGAAGGAAACGAAACACAGAGTGGTGCTCAAGCGCTTTCGTCTAATGACATCCTCAGGAACACTGAAGTAAATAGGTTACAAAATATATATATATATATATATTAGTAAATATAGAAATAAAAATTGTGGGCGGAGCATACAAATTTGTAAGGAAAACTACCAATTTAAGCACTTTGCCCGAATTCAACACAAGATCAAATGGATTGTTTGCAACCAATTTTATAGATAATACCTGAATGATATATAGTTCACAAAAAAAAAAAAATTGAAAAATAAAAATTGTAAGCGGAGCATACAAATTTATAAGGGAAAATTGCCAAAGTTTTAGCACTCTGCCCTTCTTGTCTAGATCCGTTCTGAACGAATTCAAAACAATGGGATCGAGTTGAAAAAGACCTTTGCTCATGTTAAATTTATTTGTAAGTTGAATAATAGCAGACTCAAGAATATTTCTATTAACAATGTTGCTAGAGTGAAACAAAACTGAAGCTTTATTCCGATCAATACAATGGGATAACTCTGAAAAATGGACAAAAAGGGCACCAGACGACTGTCCCGTTCTAACGGAATAGTGATGCTGTTTTACACGCGTGTGCAAATCCTTTCCCGTCTCACCAATGTAAAAGGAATCACATTGTTTACAACCAATTTTATAGATAGTGCCTGAATTATTGGTAGGGCTATTTTTTACTATGATATTTTTCACAATATTGTTATATGAAAATACTACATTAATATCCAAAAGTTTAAGTACATTAGCAATGCCTAAAAAGCCAGGGAAAAATGGAAGTACTAAAATATTCTTTGACAAAGTGCGAGTGTTATTATTCACACGATAGAAGGTTCGTTTTGCCTTGTTAAGACAAGATTCCATAAACGCAGGTGGGTAGCACAGATCACTTCCAATACCGTTGATTTTTTCCAATTCGGCATTGATGTATTCCGGACTGGCGATCCTAAGAGAGCGGAGAAACATTGAAGAAAATGCCACCAGCAACCGTTAAAGGAGTACGCAGTCTTCACACCAGTGACACGGTCTTCGCTTAGACCATCAACCCCAAAAACACAACTTTTGACCTTAATGGGTGCTTTCCCCGTGTTGCGGGCGTGTTTTATGTATTCTCCGGTCTGCTGCTTTATGTATATGAGCCAGTAAAGAGCCTTGTGCCCATAACTGCGAGGATTGTTTCTGTGAATGACTGCTAAGGTGTATTTAGGCATGAAGTTGTTCTTGAACACAGTTAAGCACAATGAGGCGATTGTGGTTGCGACTTGCAGTTTCATCACATTTGTGCTTGAAATTCCCACAATTATCCATCATATGAATAATTACCGTACAAATGAACTGACTACGGACAACCAGCTTGGGTAAGTACTGTAGATTTGACTAAGTGAGAGAGAAAGTAACTGAAGCAGTTAAGCACAATGAGGCGATTCTGGTTGCGACTTGCAGTTTCATCACATTTATGCTTGAAATTCCAACAATTATCCATCATATGAATAATTACCGTACAGATGAACTGACTACGGACAACCAGCTTGGGTAAGTACTGTAGATTTGACTTAGTGAGAGAGAAAGTAACTGAAGCATATTTATGAACAAAGCAATACAGTTGTAATGTTATATAGTAAACCTGAATCTGAAATGCCAAATTAAATAAAAAAATCAATAATCCATTTTTTTTTACGTTCTCTGTTAAAATTATCGTTATATGGTTGGGTGCTGGATGTTCTAATAGGATTTATTTTATGTATTTTACGAGGATACTTCATAGATAGTCAAAAGTTTAAGGGCTAGTAAGTATGAGCGGAAATTGTTTTCATTATTAGGAATTTTCTTATATACCATTTTGAAGTGATGAATAAAACAACGAAGGAAACGAAACACAAAGTGGTGCTCAAGCGCTTTCGTCTAATGACATCCTCAGGAACACTGAAGTAAATAGGTTACAAAAAAAAATATATATATATTTATAGTAAATATAGAAATAAAAATTGTGGGCGGAGCACACAAATTTGTAAGGAAAACTACCAATTTAAGCACTTTGCCCGAATTCAACACAAGATCTAATGGATTGTTTACAACCAATTTTATAGATAATGCCTGAATGATCCTAGGGTCTTACGAGTGGATCCTAGGGTCTCACGAGTGGATCTTAGGATCTTTGTTGGTCTGAAACATTATACCACAGTCACAGTCTCATTTTCCCGCAAGTGCCCATTGACTTATGGAACTCAAAGCATTTATTGTTGAAAAATGTACGTCTGCACGCATTGCATGCCCTCTTCTCAGCTTCAACTACACGACTTTCACATTTGGAGCTTTTACACTGCTCACATACCATGTGGCATTCCTTACAATGTTTCACTATATCATCCGCAAACTCGAGACATCCCTTATACAAATCATAATGCCTTCCATATTTTCGACTTTTATCATAACTAGCGTAAAGGTCCCTTATATTGCGGATGGGGAGATTCGTTGTTCCTGACATTCCTAAAATAAGTAGAGGTCTTGCGCGATCTCTCACACAACTTTTTAAAACATACACAGTCCGACGACGATCATCCATTCCAAATACAACTAAGCGAACATTCATTTCCTGCTCTACATTTCTCAGCTCTTCAGGACCCATATTACACTCAAACTCAAGCTTACAATTTGAAGCCAGTTTACGAGCACGCTGCACAACCGCAGGCAACCAAATATTTTTGACTCTGGTATTTAGTACAGTAAACATATGGGTTAAGACTACTGCTTTAAAGCCGCAACCACGCTCGGCGTTTATATGCTTTCTGTAAATAGCCTGAGAATTGAAGTTAAGAGTATAAGGTGTGGCACTATGACCCGCAACCCGGACTACTCTGTCAATATCTACCGTGAAGTTGTCCATATTGAAGGTTGTACTACTTTGAGAGGCCTGTATTATACAGCCCAAGATATATGAATTAATGTACGATGAATGAATGTATGAATTAATGTACGGTAGGCCTTTTGGTGGTGTTGCTTTCTTATTAAGGAAAAATTTGTCAAAACATATAAGATTTTTAACAAGCGATAACGTAAGGTTGTTAGGCATTGAATTACAAGTGAACAATGATTGCATATTAATTGTAAACTGCTATTTACCATACAACAACGGCAGTAATCTAGATGAATACATTGATTTACTGTACAAAATTAAGTCACTATCAGATAACCCCAAATATTCTCACTGTATAATAATGGGGGACTTTAACGCACATGTGAACTCGGAATTCTTTGGAGAATTGGGTAACATGTGCGAGTCGGCCAATTTAAGTAAAAGTGATGTAGATGTATTAGGGGTAGCCAGTGGTAATTTTACATACGTTAGCGATATGAGTGGTACCACCAGGTGGATTGATCATTGTCTCACTAGTAATAATCTAAAGGATCGAATTGTTAGAGTTCATATTTTACATGATTTCCTTCTTTCTGATCATAGACCATTAGAAATATTAATTAACGTTACCAATTTATGCGCAACACGACTTAACAAGAACTCAATAGGTAAGAATAATCGCGTCGATTGGTCCAATGTTAATATGCAGCAGAGAATAGAATACAAAGACAGAACATGTCACCTATTTAATAATTTAGAAATTTTGCACCTTGGCTGTAATAATCCTTGCTCAAATGATTCTCACTGTAAACTCATAGATAGGTATTATAGTAAGATAATATCCCCGTTAAGAGAAGCAGGAAGCCCCTTGATTAAATCTTACAACTATCATACTAAGGTTATTCCTGGATGGAATAATTTTATCGCCCCCCTGAAGAGGGAATCGAAAAACGCCTATGATTTGTGGTGCTTTCATGGTAGACCCAGATTAGGACCAGTATACATAAATATATGTAGAAGTCGGGGTCAGTATAAGGCGGCCATAAGACGATGTAAACAGGAAGAAGAATCTATTCGAGCATCAAAAGCTGTGAAGCTCGCATAAATAACGATAATAACAAATTTTGGAAATTTGTTAAGAATCAAACGGGTGTCAAAAATGTTCTCCCTCCGACAATCGATGGGGTGTCGGGGGAGGATGAAATTGCAAAGCTGTGGAAAAACCACTACTCTAACATTCTTAATAGTGTGAGTAGGGATAATCTTAAGATAGATTGCAGCGAAACGATTGTGGGGGGACAAGGGAAAATATTTTGATATCATTTTCTGAAGTAAAGAGGTTAATTAAAAAGTTAAAGACTGGTTCTGCGTCAGGGATAGATGACTTATCGAATGAGCACTTAAAATATGCAAATGACGTAGTATGTCTGCATATATCATTGCTCCTATCAGCCATGCTTGCTCATAGCTATATCCCTGCAGAGTTCATGAGGGTATATATCTTGCCCCTGGTGAAAAATAAGTACGGAGACATTCTGTCCAGCAATAATTACAGGCCTATTGCTGTCGCTTCCTGCTTCTCGAAACTACGAGAAAAACTCTTGTTACTCCGATTAAATGATTTCCTATAGACATCTCCTAATCAGTTTGGCTCTAAAAGGTCCCACTCAACTGACCTGTGTATCTATGTACTTAAAGAAACAATATCTAAATACATTGACAGTAATTCAACCATTTATAGCTGTTTCCTTGATATAAGTAAGGCATATGATAGGGTGAACCACAATATTTTATTTGCAAAACTAGAAGACAGGAAGGTTCCCATGTACATATTGAATTTATTGAAATTTTGGTATTCCCACCAATCTTTCACTGTTAGGTGGGGCAATGTACTATCCGAGTGTTTTGGCTCCTCTTGCGGGGTGAGACAAGGCTCCTTGCTCTCCCCTATGCTGTTGAATGTGTATATTGACGGATTAATTGCTTCACTTAATGAGGCAACAGTAGGATGTTGTATAGATAACACAAGGATAAATAACTTAGTTTATGCCGATGATATGGTGTTAATAAGTCCTTCTGTTAAAGGTCTGGATCGGCTACTAAATGTCTGCGAAGTGTATTCGCAGAAACATGATATTCTTTTTAATGTTACAAAAACTAAGGTTATGCAATTTCATCCTAAAAGCTGTAATCAGCCAGCTGATATAATGTTTAAAATGATTGCTGAAGTAATTGAGGAAGTACAAGAGTTTAAGTATTTGGGTCAAACTATTACCAGCTCCTTGAGTGATGACTCGGATATAAGAAAACAATCTCGAACCCTGTGTGCTAAAGCGAATATGACCATAAGGAACTTTCGTTTCTGTACAAGTGAAGCTAAAGGCACACTCTTTCGTACTTTCTGCAGTAATATATACGGTCAGCAACTCTGGGTGAATTATAAAAAAGGTTCTGGCAGAACTCTAAATTTGCTGTACAACAGGTCTTTTAGACTCTTACATAAATTACCCCCGAGATGCTCAGCTTCGCAAATCTTTGCTACCCGCAATGTCCCGAGCTTCCCGGAGGTAACAAGACGTGCTCAGCACAGTCTAATGCAAAGAATTAAAAAATCAACCAACCCGATCATCCAAGCTATCCATGAGTCCTGCCATTTATCCTCTAAGCCAGTGGTTCCCAACCTTTTCACCACAAAGGACCCCTTTTATTTTTATTTTTTTCCCACGGACCCCATGTTTTTGAAAGATTCCGTCTACCAAACAAACTGTTTTTATTAACTAATAATTAACTCGTTTTCTCATTTTTCACTATCAAATAAAGGACATATAAGAGAGTATGCAATTAAAATACAGCCTATTAAATAAAGTATTAATAATTCCAGCCAAGAGCAAGGAAACTTGAAATTTTAATCTGAGCGCCCTTATCGTGGGTAAATGTACGATTTCCGTTGGAGCCTCTCGAAATATTGAAAGCTCACGGACCCCCAGTACTACCTTCGCGGACCCCCAGGGGTCCGGGGACCCCAGGTTGGGAACCACTGCTCTAAGCTATTGACTTCTTGGTACGAAAACGTCTGTCTGCAGCTCCACTTAACTTCGACAGTGTAGTATTATTTCTAATCAATTGTATATATTTCTATCCTTAGTGTATGAACTGTCAGTGTATTAATAATATTTGTCATATGGACTATAGTCTGCCAATAAACCTTTTCATTTTCATTTCATTTCATTTCATTTCTATGTCTACAGCTGCCAAGCGTCTGAATGGTATTACTACCCCAAAATCATCTACATCCCCGTCAATTGACCCGAACCCGAAGGACAACCTCGTCCGGAGTTTACGTTCGTCGCGGTTCTGAAGTGCAAACTCCACAGTACGCTCAACTACGCGCCGCAGTCCGTATTCAACACCGTTATTATACAGGGTTCCAGGGTCAACCCTGACTATATACCGATTTCTAGTTAGGACCGGGGAGGGGTTAGCGGTGCGCACCAGTTCGAATGTTATACCTTCCTCCACAGAGCGAGAAGCTGCTGGTGTGGAGGATGTACCCGGAATTGAACAGGATTAAGGGGGTACAAATTTAATTGAGGAGGGAGGTAGCGTGGGGGTTCTGTCGTAAGATGTAGAGGTTTTGGACTCTATTACTGGGGTCTAGCAACCGGTACACTCCTGGGCACGTTTTATACCTGACGTGGAAGATTCTTCATCACCGTGCCTCCGCTTTGAACTGCCACGTGGTGGAGGTGTCGCTGGTAAGGGTTTGTCAGCGAGGGTGGAGTCTGTAACCACAACTGCACTGTCATCGGTGTCGTGTGTAATATCGATGATGGAGCGCTGTACCTCATCGTCATTCACGGTTCTATGGAAGAAGAAGAAAAACAAGATTGTAGAATATAAGGAGCAATACTTAAATTTTGTTATATTTTGTAAATGTTCCACTTAGTGGTGTGACGTGTTAGAGATGGAATCTGTAGAAAAATTCAGGTTCACAAACCCATCCCTACAGGATGTGGTAAAAATGTGTTTATGCTTAAAATCATTAAAGATAAGGGGGAGATGTTCTCAAAATTTTGCATAAAGTAATATGGTGCTATTCGACGTACCAATCAGTGTTCAACAAGTACCAAGATGATATTTTGTTCCACAAAGGCGTATATGACGTTAATTCGTTAAAGGGAAATGAGCATACAGTCATTGTAATTGAAGATCTCATGTTGAAAATGGATAAAACGTTGGCCGAGAAATTTACAGTGTTCTCACACCATCTTAACATAAGCGTATTCTTCATCAATCAGAATCTATTTTTAAAAAATAGATACATGCGTGATGTGTCGTTAAATACACAATATCAAGTCTTATTCGCGCAACGTAGAGATGTATCACAAATTGGGGTATTAGCGAATCAAATGTTCCCGAATCAGCGTAAGGAGTTTTTGGAAGTTTATAAAGAAGCTACAAGTCAGCGTTACGGATATTTGCTTTGTGACCTTCATCCGCGAAACACGTTTAGAGTGCTTCTAAGAACGAATATATTCCCAAACGAGCCTGAAACGGTGTATATTCCAGAATGACAAATTGGCTAAAGAAATACCGTGAATTAATAAAAATCTATCATTGATTGCCTCGGGCATTGCAGCAGATGTTTGTTAAAAATATCAAATTGGAATTTTTAAAATGCATCTGTGAAATCTGCCTTAATGTTATAAAATGTAATGTGCCAATGAAATCCCCTGAGAAGGCTCGCCTACGTCGTTACAAGAACATAATACGTACGCTCGCTCGTAAATTTCAAACTGTGGGGAAGAAAAAGCGAATTATTGTACAAGAGGAGGATCATTCCTCCCCATCTTATTTTCAGTTTTGGGACCTTTACTCACTAGATTAATATAATGAAGAAAGTGGTAGTGATTCCGCACGCGGTGTATGCTTCACTGCAAACTTCAAAGAGTCCAGACACGGTTCTAGAACCCGTAGAAGCAGGCTTAAAAGAATGGAAAGCGAATTGATAGACCTATTAAACAGCGAAAAGTCACCTGATGAGAAAAAGATCTTGTACCAAGAGGCTCTGCAGAAATTTCTTCATGAATACGAAAATTATAAGAATCCGACAGACCTCCCCGTGGTTATTAGGCACAGTGCGAGCAACAATGAGCATTGCGACGTAGGACCTGGGGCCGACGTTAGAGATTACCAACCAAAGAATAATGGAACGAAACACATCGAGCATGTATTTAAAAGCAGTATCCCACATACATTGAGGAATAAAGGCTTAAGTTTTTATAATCTATTGAGTGAGGACCCCGCCATACAGTGGACCGATACAGGCGAGGTCACTGTTGAAGAAACAAGGGTACAGAGATCCAATATTGTCAACATTGTCCATGATCTAGTGAGAAAGTGGGACAGGCCCTCAACATCAGGATGGAAGCATATTAAAACAAGACTACAACAAATAAATATCCCCAAAACATTGATAGGAAATCTGAATAGGTTAAAAGACTTGGAGAAAGTCTCGCATGTGCCACAACTGAGTACGCCATCACCCCCAACCGTAGCGTCTCTCAAGAGGAGAAAGAACAGACCAAACAACAACGGCCAACCCTATCCACGTGTCTCTAAAATATGCAAATGGCTAACATATTAAGAAAACGCTATTATGACATTTCTAGCCCGCCCTCCTATGGCGGTGTTGATAGACTGTACAGAGGTGTTTACAATGATGGTGTAGGGAAAAAAAGATGTTGAGAGGTTTTTGCTAGAGCAGGATGCTTATACACTTCATAAGCCGGTGAGAAAAAGGTTTAAAACAGCCAAGACAACAGCGGCTTCGATTGACTCTATTTGTCAAGCGGATTTAACAGACATGCAAAAATATTCACTCTATAATTATGGCTACCGCTACATCCTATTCATAATACAGGGTGATTGAAAAGTCAGGTTACATAGGGAAATACTGTATTATGTAATGATACAGGGGAATAGTCACATCACATGTTCGATATGGCCACAGCTAACGGCAATGCACTTGTGCAGCCAGCTAGGAATATCACATCAATGCGCTTCTCCTTCGATAACATCTCATAACTCATTTACCTGCAAAGAAACAGAAAAGCCCTATGTAACCTGACTTTTGAATCACCCTGTAGATGTATTCTCTAGATATCTGTGGCTAATTCCTCTGAAAAATAAATCGCCTGAAACAGTTGCTAAAGCTACCAAAACGCTGATGTTGAGAGAAAACAGGGTTCCAGGATATTTTTGTACGGATATAGGGAAAGAATTTATAGGCCGAACTTTTCACAACATGCTGACAGATTAATATCAGTTACTACACTAGCATTTCTATACATAAGGCCTCTTTAGCTGAAGGAGTTCAACGTACCATAAAGGAGCGCATGCATCGATATAAACATCCTGGGCTCATCAGCCTCGTCATACAACCGTTCACACCATCACGCGATTGGCACAACACCTAATGAAGTTTTAGAAAGATGTACGCACACAGAGTGTGAGGTGAGAAGAGATATTCATAGAGCACCGCCACCACACTCTACACGTTACAAAATCAATGATTATGTAAGGCTATCGCGTTCGGTAAATAAATTCGCGAAGGGATTTGAGCAAGGATGTACACGTGAAATTTTTAAAGTTAGGGCTATGAGACCTAAAGACGAGATAATGATATATTATGTTGAAGATTTAAATGGGGAAGAAATCGCAGGAGGCTTTTACCGCGAGGAGTTGCCGAAAGTGACATTTAATTTAGGAAAAAATGTGTTTAAAATTGAAAACATTTTAGGCAGCAAAGGTTCAGGAAAGAGAAAAATGTACCTGGTGAAATGGCTTAAATAGTATGCATCATGGCGCCTAATCACTTCTATGTGACACTACCGTCCTCTTCTTCTCTGTCTGTACATCCTAACAACACACTAGCCAAACTTGTAACAGAATTCCATAGGCCCATTGAACTGGAACGTGATTCGTATGAGGTGGGGTTATGCGAAATTTAGCTATCCACCAGCTTCTTAAGTAATGATTATAAAGAACTCGTTTTTACCGTTCTTAGAGATCGTGATGAGTGTGATAAGGCAGGGGTAATTAGAGATGAAACCATGCGTGACGTCCGGAGTGGGGAGACCCTGTATTACACTACAGTAGTAACACTAGGCACGGGTCGTTGTGGTGCGGCCAAGGATGTTGTGAGAGACTTAAACGCAAGTTTAGAAAGCTCAAACCTTACGGCTGATTTAGTATACGAAATCGTAAACAAAGAAACCCCTGCACATGCCCTGACCCTAGAATCACAGGATAATAGAAATATTAAAGCCAATGGATTGTTCCAAAATATAATCGAGGGCCGATATGGAGCAGCGTTCCAAAGAGATACCTTTCACGAGGCACAACATGACTTGTCCAGCTTAATGTATCAGTTAAAATTGGAGAAATTGGGAGATGGCTATCCATCCCCAGACATGTGCTATATTTACAGCAATATCGTGGAGCATCAATTTGTTAGGGATACCAGGCGCGTCTGTTGCGCATTGCACACATTCCCAACCATAGAGGGAAGAGCTTGAGCATTACATATGACAAGCCCCATTATGTGAATGTTGCGACTAATCTGTTAACCAATATCTCAATATATATAAGAACGATTGAGGGAAAATTATTTCCCATTCGGTGATGGGAGCTTAACATTGAAGCTACACTTTCGTCGCATTCAGTTATAATGACCCGAAGGCCTTTCACAGTCTATTGAGGGGTGAGATATCAGCGTGAGAGTAGGCTTGGATCCATTTTTTCAACCATACTACGCACGCCAGTCCCATCGTTGAAGAGGGGCGCCAGATACCTCGGGAGGAAGGCGTTATAATCAGGTTTTATTGCCGTAGAAGACATACTGGGTGGAGCTAAACCTAAAGAAGCTCTAAAAAAACATCTAAAACGTACACGGGACGAAATCATCAAAGATGCAAACAGAAAAATGCATGGTGGCAGAAAGAAGAGTGCTGTCCGGAAGAAGGGGTTACCAACACGTGGCGCTAAACGTAAAAGGACATCATAAAAGAAGTGTTCTAAGCGAGTGAAACCTATGGTTGATAACACTGGTATGCATATGAAATTTTTTTTGTCTGCTGTGAGGGTTTTTTCAACTCATATTATATAATTCGACCATGCTGAATTCGAAAATGACATTGGTTTTCCTCAATCAGGTCAGGTTTTTTCTCTATTGGTCATTTATTATAAGTCCAATTTTATCCCCAAATTTATTGATTTTTTAGCTTAAACACTGTAGATACGAGTAATATTATAAGAACACTCGTGAAAAATGAAAACATTGTGTGAATAAACTTTTATTCATACAATGAACATGGAAAAAAGTTTATTGAGGAAGGAATGAAGTTTTTTTGGCTTTCCGTCTGTGTTTTTCTTTCGGCACGTCTCGCTTCAAACACAGCAATAGTCCGCCAGCATATTGATATCCAGTTTCCCTGTACCTCTCTTCCATTATTTGATATCTTGGTGAAATCGTTCACCCTGTTCTCACTATAATCCCCGCAATTTTCAGGAAAAATAGTCCAAGTGGGCCCACAAAAAGTGCATTTTTATGACATGCGAGACCCATGAGCTTTGAAAGTTCCATCGAGTTTTCGACCAACGGACTCGTATTCTGGACTTCTACGCTTGCCAAGAAAATCAGTGACAACTGATTTGAATGCCTGCCAGGCATTCTTCTCAGTTGGAGTCATTGCGTTTTCGAACTGAGTATCCTTGATCAAAGTTCGAATTTGAGGACCATCAAAAACCCCAGCATTTAGTTAGCATCAGATAATAGAGGAAATTTACTCTCGAGATATCGGAATGCTGACCTCCTTATTCATTGATTGATGAAATTTTTCGTGAAGCCCAGCTTAATATGAAGTGTGGGAGCAAAATTTTTGTTGGTGGTACAAGGGGCACTGAAACGACATTATGCGACAGGTTCAAAATTCTCTCTGGATTGCCCATTCACGCTGTGCATAGTGCTTCTCATCCGCTCGGCTATCCCATTTGCAGAGGAAACATGGTATTTCGTGTATCCCCCTTGCATTCCCAATACAAATGCCACATCTGAAAAAAAAATGAAATATTTAAAGAATTTAGAGAATTTGTTCTATCAGATAAAAAAAATCATGCATTGGACTGTATCACTTCTGTGGGGAAGTAAGTGTTCTTATACGCTCTCAAATAACCTTTGGAAAAACAACATAGTCAATAGCAATAGTTTACTTATGATATTAGTATTACCTTCAAATCTCCACAGATCCTCCAGTTATGTTGGTCGTATACGAGAGCATCCAGTAAAATTTTCATGTTATCGTAGCTTCAGTAAGTATTGTACGGAATGTGCTACAGGGACTGATCCAACCTATTCCTATGTTGAGAAGTACTGCTTTCAAACTTCGTTTAGACGAGTCTATAAATAGCCTCCATTCTGTGCGTTATATGGCAGGCCCAAGATTCGATTAGCCTCAACATTGGCAGCAGTACACTAAGGAAGAGGTATTTCGTGCACTGCAAAAAACTTGCGGAATTCTTCTCGTTTCCTATACCAGGAGAATGTTGTTCCCGGAGCCAGCAAGTTGTCCTCTCGAAGGTCGTGAGCCAAGATCTCGGCAGCTAATTTGGAAAGTCTAAATCCCTGGTAAGATCATAAGTTGGCCTGGTTGAGAGGCCTCGGCTCATTTGAAGCGGTATTTTGAGGTATATACGACTGGGAACTGGTCATTGGCATTGGTCATTGATTCATCATCAGAATCATCGAAGTCCAGGGTTTGAGGTGGGTCGGGTATTGGAATTCCAGGACTATGGGGTACAGGTCTCATAGCAGAAGGAATGTCAGGTATACAACAATGTGTTTATTCTTCTTGTTAACTCCTGAAAATAAGAAACACAGAAACATGGATATAAAACTTGCATATGAAATAGAAGAAGCATTCAGACAGTGGCGGCTCGTAGGGAAGGCTGCGGTTCGTAAGATATGAAATAGGCGATGGAGTCTGTATATTTTCTTCTTTTCATTCATATTGTCCCTTCGGGGACAATATGAATGAAAAAGAAAGAAAATACAATCATTTATAGTAAATGTAACTTTTATAACAATATGTATGTGTAAATGTATTTTCTATAAACAATATGTATGTGTAAATGTATGATTACCATTATGGTGAATATATTGCTATATATGGTGAATATTACATTATGGTGAATATTATGTCAAGTTTCATACGAGGATTTAAAAATATTAAGAAAAATTAATTTATAAGCCCACCTTGGAGGTTTGTCATGCAGAAATAGCAATCTGTCACGTGATCCTTTCCTTCTCTCCAAATCATGGAATTCCAAAAGGCAAAGATTTCGCTCTGCCTTTGCTCCATCTTCTCAAATTTTCAAGCACGTCTGCAGCACATATGAGGGGCGAAATTTTTGTCCTGGTCCCTAGCTTAATCCAAAGTATGCTCTATACATTGTCTTCACAAATTTAGTGATTTGGGACTGGTTATTTGGCATGGTAACTGTCCCACATATGTAGCAGAATCTATTGGGATCATTTTTACACCCTCTATTCATTATGAAATATTTTATCTATATGCCTGAAAAGTAAAAAAAGATATTATACAAGTGAAACAAGTGATGATAGATGTTACTGTTCCAATTCCGCTTTGTCAAAATCACGAAAAATTCTATTTTACTTATGAGGCCATAGCCGGATAATCCGAGCTGATTGAGAAAAACGGATTGCAGATTCGAAATCAGCAGGAAATACTCTATAAGAATCACTTACAAAACCCTTGACAGCAAAATTGATGCATACCAGTGTAATTTTTAACTTATATAAGCTGAGGACATTGCTCTCACGAATCATAGACTGATTACTACTTGTCGAGAGAAGTGGCACTATTTCCTACTCGTCATGGCACGCTTCATCCATCCATGTAGCCCACAATGTTGTAAATCGGAGCTGTCCCTCTTTGGTATGCCCCCAACAGAAGTTTCTATTGAGCACAGTGACTTTATTACAATTAACCAATTGAACACAATTAGTTCACCGAGTGCCCCTATAGAATTCGAGATACCCAGCTCAGGCCCTTACTTTTTTGATGCAAGCTGCATGCGCATGTACGCTAAACTACGTATATCCCATTTTAATTGAACGGACTGCGATGATAATTATTCTGCATACCCTGAAACCAAATTTCTACACTCCATATTCAGTCAGTGTGAGGTGTATTTAAACCAGGTCAACATCTCGGCAGGAACGGGTTATTATCAACTACGAGCCTATCTGGAAAATGTCCTCAACTTTTCAAAAGAAGCGAAGGATACCTTTTTAACTGCCGAGTGCTATTATCAGACTAAAGACGAAAGTAATATAAAGGATAAATTTAAAAATTCTAAAAAGAAGATATACGAGTGTTTTGGACGTCTTCATACAGACTTCACGTTCCAGGAGAAATTGCTTATGAATGGGGTGGACATGAAATTAAAGCTCACACGCACGAATCCTGAGATCTGTATAAATCTGGGACTTGATCAAGAAGAGGGCGCAAAACCCGTTGTAATTCACATTATGGAAACATATCTGCGCGTACGGCGAGTTAAATTAAGCTGTGTTAAGCAACTAGAAATTGAAAAAAATTTAATACACGCAACAGTAAAATATCTAATTAACAGAGTACAGATCAAACTATACACGGTGCCCGCACGGTTGGCCTCGAAGCAGCTAGAAAACGTTGCCCTGGGAGTTCTACCTAAAAGGTTGTTAATTGGAATGCAGGATCACGCTTCGACGAATGGAAAATATAAAAAGAACGCCTTTAATTTCGAGAATTTCGGCCTTAAAAATATAACTCTATACGTCAATGGCGTTGAGTTGGGTGGGTCTATGGATACGGACTAATCATCAGACGCTGTGTTCCTGCTTTGCGCGAGAGCTTATAGTAATCTGGCCCATATTGCTGGTGGCTGTGATGAGCTTGGGATTGGCGTAACGCAGACATAATTTATCGATCAATTTAACATTTACCCGTTTGATATCACTCCCGACTTATCTGCTAGTGTAAATACACACTTAAGTCCACAACCTAGTGGGAACATCACAGTCAGATTGGAATCCGCCAACCCGACAGACGCGCTAATTAGTGTACTAGTATACCTCGAGTCACAAGCCCTAATTGAGTTCGACCACTTCAGGAACGTAGTCATTGGCTTTTAAAATGGACGCGAATACACTCCAGAGAGTAATGAAAAGTGACCGAATCACACGCTCCAAATTTATCGGTGTGCTTGCGAAGAATGGAACATTGAAATTACCAACTACGAGAAAACGCGCGGAATTATTGTCAATACGGACGTTGTTCGGGGTCGAGCGGATTCATTTGTTTGCAATATACTTAAAAAATAGGAAAAGAATGTATTATTTTAATTCACTGGGAACTCATCCCTGGAGTGGCCCTGTTATTGTAAAATTTCTCGAACAGTTGCATGTCCATGAAATTGTCTGAAATCCCCACCGATTACAAGGATATTTTAGTAATACTTGAGGGAGGTATTGTCTTTCATTTATGATGCACATATCACGTGGGAAGTGGGAGGGGATTTATAAATTTTTTAAAATTATTCGATTTGTGCGACACCGAGATGAATTATGAATTGGTATGCAGACAGATAAAAAGTCGTTTTCCGTTTGTGTGCACTCGATGTATTTTGTAAAGTTTTACGCGTGTATATATAATTGTAACATTATTGTGTAAAATGTCTCAATTAATGTTAGTCTTATTTAATGGACGCTACTTCTGTAAGCTGAATTGTACTAAAACATGTTTTCTGTCATTTAATGACATTTAATGCCATTTAATGAATATATCTTATTTTTCACCAAAAAAAAAACTTACATTAGTTCCTCGATGATCTGGCATTCGTTGGACCGGATGTGAGCCAATACTTCGACCTCCGTATTCAGGTCACTGTGTTGGCTGCGCTGTAAAACCTCGAAATCGCTGTCAACTATTTGCTTTTCCTCAAAGCTGTCACGAAAAGTAGCTATAACACGATCGAGTTCCGCATCGGACCTTTAAGGAGAAATTAACTTGATTAGTTAATACATTTCCTGAATCTTTTTTAATTAAAATTAAATTTTTTCATAAATCGAAGTGTATTCAGAAAGCCTAGCTCAGTACTAATGCAATAACGCAAACTAATCTACAATTAAAATTGAGGATACCTGCTATTTTAATGAAACATTTACATCATAATGTGATGAGTAGAAAATGTATTATTACATCCACACCATATATATATATATATATATATATATATATATATATATATATATATGCCGAAATAACCACGGAGACAGAATGGATAAAAATTAAAAACCTATTGTTTGTCACCAAAATACATACAGAGGAACATATATATATATATAATATGAAGAAAGAAAGAGGGAGAGAGAGAACGGCAAGGCGTTACAAGTACACTAATTTACATCGCCGGAAATACTTTTATCCTATCTGTGCATACTATGCAATGCCTACCATCACACGGTCTCGAGCCCAGGACAGTTGGAATTTTTTAAAGTTTTAGTAATTCTAGAACCCTATCTGTAGAACTTTGCATGGAACTTTGCATGGAAGCATGCAATGGAAGCATCCAACATCTCCCGTTGCAAGGAAGTTCGAAGCGCAGCCGTCAGCAGGTAAAGTTATGCTAACACTGTTTTGAGATAAAGGAGGCCCTATCCTTGAACATTATCTAGAGCGTGGAACTACAGTAACAAGTGCATCGTATTCTGACATTCTTCGGAACGAGTTAAAGCAAGCAATTCGCACAAAACGGAGAGGGAGATTGTCGGAAGGTGTTGTTCTGTTACACGACAATGCGCGCCCTCATACCGCTGCACACACTAGAAAATACCTTCAAGAACTTAAATTTGAAGTTCTCGACCATCCACCTTACAGTTCAAATCTGGCACCTTCGGATTTTTACCTGTTTGGACCACTAAAAAACGCTTTGAAAGGTCAGCGATTCCAAAGCGATGATGATCTGAAGGAGGCGGTGCATGACTGGCTACGCACACAGCCAAAAAATATTCTTTTGTGCTGGCATTAGGAAGCTTGTAGATCGTTGGACTAAGTGTATTGAGAAACAGGGAGACTATGTTGAGAAGTGATGTGTTTATAATCTATCAGATGTGAAAATAAAATTGTGAAAATAAAAAGTGCGGATGAATTACCCTCGTATAACACACAAATACAACATACCTGCATAAAAATAATCTGCTCGGGATAGGGCAAGGCATTCGCGCGTACCGAAGGCAGCATCATCTCCTCCATGATCTCTATATATTGATCTGCCGTAAACCTCCCGTGGATCTCAATCAGCTCTCCTAATCCTTGCAGGGGCATCCATCTCCACACATTCGTCGTCGCGTGCCCACTCCGTGCCACTTCGTAAATATTTTGGCGGGCATATCTCGTGTTGTCCTGTCGCCAACACCGTAGACGGCCGTGAGTTGTAGGCGCAAACGTCTTCTCATCAGAGAAGATAACTCTGCTCCAGTATGCGAGCTCATCATTTATATGCTAGCGAGCAAACGAGAGCCTGGCCTGACGATGTCGTTCCATGATCCTCTTTTTTGGCAGGAGTACGGTGGTGATATCCACGCCCATATGTAGTGACTGCATTGTTGATAGGATCGTTCTGCACTTTGCTGATTATTCTCCGGTCTTCTTCTGGGGTGGGCTTTTTTGGTGCCCCACACTTATGACGATCTAGCATATTTCCAATCTCCTACCACCACTGCACCCATCGTCGAAAAGTAGGCTTCGAAATTCCCAGTTCCATGGCTATGTCAGCTACAGAGAGTCCTGCTTCCCACATACTAATTATCCGGCCTCGCTGTGCAAGTTTATCTTGAGCTGGATTCATTTTCAGAGTCGGTATTCGTCATACTGTGTAGAAATATGGTATGAGCATAGATCATGCCAGTATCCATGTCAACACCTCGGTTTCGTCCATGAACGTCATTTCACAAACTTTAGTATAATATTGTATGAGTTTATAAGTATATATACTGTAAACCAGGTTAATTTCGCGGCAGCAAATTTTAGCTCTTTCATATCCTTGGATGAGTTCGCGGCATTATAATTTCGCGGTCAACAGTTACTAGTTGTCACCAAGATAGAGAATAAATGAGAAATTCTCGGTCTTAATTTTCTATAAGATAAAAAAATCAATCCATTTTTATGTCAAACGTTCATACTAAAGGAAGCCAATATAATTTTAATGGAATTGATTTTATATTTATATTCCATTGAGGTTTCAGAATTTAAAATTAGACATCTTTTGATATTAAGACAAACGTACAGACTGACAGGAAAGCAGATACATATACAATAGATATGCAAGATAGATTTCACGAGGGAATTACTAGACAGTTTTAAATCTTTTAAAATTAGCAGTTCTGCCACAAGTTTTTCTACTTTTCATTTCGAAGAATTTAAAAATTAAATAAAAAAATTAAGAATGCTGAAAATATTTTTTTCAGACATACAAATACTCTTCCAGTTACGTTTAATATGAATACAAATAACAGGAGTAATCATAAAGAAATATGAATGATATTTGAAATAAATCGATAACATTGTTGAAATTGAAGTGTAAAGTTTATAATCTCTCTCTCTCTCTCTCTCTCTCTCTCTCTCTCTCTCTATATATATATATATATATATTATATATATATACACACACACACACATACAGTTGCTTCTGAAATTACTTGGACCACCTACATCAGAGGTAGGGAACCTTTTCAGTAACCCGGGCGAATTTCAAGTGTAAGAATCAGTAGCGGGCAAATTTTTAAGAAAAATATTTGTCACATTTTTTAAAATTTATATGTATATACCTGCAATGCCACTATACATTAAAATTGTTATATTTTTCAATATATTCCTTACCTTGTACTCTAATAAGAAGGTTGCCATTCCTTTGATTTAGAAAGTTCAGAAATATTAGGTGGCACTGCTGATGTAGCAACTCTTAACTGATTTGTTAGATTGTCATCAGTTAGTTTAGCACGCAGGCGGTTCTTGGCCAAATTCAATTTTGAAAAAAATTGTTCACATCGATATGTAGTAGATTACAGTGATGCAATTTTCAATGCATGATTCCTCAAATGTGGATATTTTTCAGCTGATACATATGATTTATAAAACTCTAAAATAGATACACTGTTATATCTAGATTTCAAGGTGTTGTTCGATTGCAAATGTATCAACTCCAATTGCAAGGAATCGGGGGCTTCATCTGGCATCACATCAAAAGGAGTTTCGCATATTCGTAATTCGAGTTCTTTCGTTTTTAAATCTTGAAACCTTTTTTGAATTCATTCAAAAGGTTATAACACTCTGTGGCGTACTCAACTGTCGATGCGGGATTTTGTTCTTTCAAAATTGGAAAGTGAACCATGCATTTTTTTTTTTTAACTGGTTTATAAACAGTTGCAGCATTACTTCAAAACTTTTTCTGTTTGACAGAAGAGAGGTAATAAGCAGATTAGTCCCTTGCAATTCAAATTTAGCTCATTTAAATGGATAATGATATCAACCAAAAACGCTAAATCACATAACCACATTGTGTTTTCTAGTTCCAAAATGGGGGTACCTTTCATTTCCATGAAAAGTTTCACTTCATCTTTCAGCTCATAAAAACGCTTGAGCATACACCCCTTGCTAAGCCATCGAACATCAAAATAGTACAATAAATCACCATATTCCACTTCAAGGTCCTTCAACATTTCTTTAAATTGCCTACTGTTCAGTCCTTTACTTTTAATAGAGTTAATACATTTTACTACAACTGCCATTACATTGTTCATTCTTAGAGACTGTGCACACAAATTTTCATGGTGAATAAGACAGTGGCACACTATTAAAGCCTTGGAATCCAGTTGACGGTTCTCTAATTCTTACCTAATTAGAGCAACAACCCCTTTTTGAGATCCTACCATAGATGGCGCACCGTCCATAACTATACCGCTCAATTTTTCATACGATAAATTGAAATCACTAATTGCTGATTTGACCTCAGAAAAGATATCTTCACCAGTAGTAGTTCCATACATCGATTTTAAAGCAAGTAAATCTTCTGTTGTAAAATTTGGCATTATTCCCGGAATAAATATAGCCAGCTGTGCCGAGACACAGCCAGCTAGCGAAAAAAACAAATTCTGATGCGGCTTGTTTCAAAGAAATTTCGATATCATCAGCCATGTCTTTCATACGGTCTGATACTGTCTTCCGGGATAAACTAACATTTTCAAATAATTTGACTTTTTCTGGAGCTAAACTACGTGCTGCAACAAGTATGCACTCTTTAACAAATTCGCCTTCGATGTGTGGCTTCAGCTTCTTTGCAATCAGTTCAGAAATTTCATAACTTGCTTGCATTAAGGATTTATTTTCTTGAATTGGCCTTTTTAAAATAGATTGCTGTTTATGTAAAGATTTTTTCAAACATGCTAACTTCTCTAAACGTAAATTACTTTCAATTTTTTCGTATTCCTTCTGATTGGTCAAATAGTGACGCTCAAGATTGTATTTTTTAAAAATAGAAACAGATTCTTTACAAATGAGACATATGGGACTTCCATTTACTTCCACAAAGAAATAACTATTTGTCCATTTTTCATTGAAAACACAACACTCGCCTATAGCTTTTCTCTTTACGTTAGCAGTAGTCATTGTAGAGAAGGGTTATTATTTATTTTGTTTTTATACATCAGACACCAGCACCTTACACTACAAAAATTTTCAGCAACTAAAGACATATCATTGACTGTTTGACATTCATTATTGTCAGCATTACAGTGGTGCCAGATGATCTTCATTAAAAGATTGAATTGAAATATCCCAATCGTAATATTTAAAAAAATTTAAATTTAGTTATTTATAAGTGAGAATTAAAAATTAAGAGAGAGATACTACTTCAACTTCATTTGCAATATTTACTGGAAAAAAATATTTTATTAAAATAATTGCATTGCGCTACTTGGCATCTTTATCAATCTATTACTCGACGATCAAAAACGTTTTCAAACGAATCATTTAAGTATAGATATCAGAGGCATTAAAAAATCAGCTGTTTATATGAGAGACGTCGAATAACGACTAGATACGTTTTGAAATAAATCATGTTCATTAGGGCTAGATTTTTGTAACGAAAATAATGGCGCTGAACAAGATTTGGGTAAATTAATAGTTTTTGATTGAAACATTATTATGAAATATCTGGAAAATGGAGAGAGTGTCAGAATGTTTCGTACCCGCGAACGAAATGTACTGAACGTGAGCGCAAACATTCTGACACACACTCCAAAAATGACGATGCGCCCGCCGCCTTCAATCCTCCCGAAATATCTATCTACTGCTCTTAGGAAATTGGTTCATATATATTTTTAGAATTTTATAGGATATCATCGGCGGGCGAGAGGTTCCCTACCCCTGACCTACATATTTGACGTGGAATGAGATTTAGAAAAGGTTTTCAAAGGATTAAGATAAGTCGATTATGGGTACATATTTGCCTTTTTGCGATATATGTAGACACACATAGTCTCAGAGGAATGATTGTGGCGGACATCGGGATAACACACACCATCTCCAAAAACATTTCATTTTTTCCATAACTTCTTGGATTTATATGTTTCAGCATATGCTGATTTTAATCTGTTAAGAAATACATTTTTTAGAAGAAATTTTTTTACATTTTTTTGAAAATTTCTTAAAAAACTTTTTTATAAAAAAAAACTGGGCATACAGTTGGGCCTTCAATATTATTCCGATATCCGCCACTGAAGGCCCGGTTAGGTCAACTGTATGCCCGGTTAGGTCAACTCTATGCCCTTGACAATTGGTTAGGTTAAGACCGTTAAGTTGTGTTGTTTTCGTTAATTTTAACGAAAATATCACGACTTAACCTAACCAATTGTCAAGGCCATATTGTTAATCTAACCGGGCATTCAATTAACCTTTGTGGTATTCAACGCCAAAAACATTATTTTTCCATAAATTCTTGTAATTACAGGGTTCAGCATATGCTGATTTTAAATCTGTTAAGAAATAAATTTTTGGAGATGGTGTGCGTTATTCTGGTGTCTGTCATGATTGTTATCAAGAATTACCTTCTCTGGGATTTATAAAAAAATTAGAAAAATCTGGGGAAGGTCCAAGTAATTTGAGAGGCCACTATATACAGGGTGTTTCACAACCAATCTGCCATACTTTGGGGGGGGGGGGTGATTTGGGGAGTGAAATCGAGTAAAAAAGTTAATACAACATCGGTGCTATTTCCAACCGTTGCGGAGCTACGGACGTTTTAAGATGCAAGGAAAAAAATAAACAGGAGTATTAATCTGATGTATTTATTGCTACATTTTATGAGATACACCTTATAAATGTTCAAAATGTCCGTCTTGTTTTTCAGTGCACAGCAGTGAATCATTTCGGGGTATTCTCGTATGTAAACAGCGGCATCCATAATCCGACGCAAGAGTCCCTCTCTCGTTTGTACTTTGGTCTTGTAGACCAACCCTTCACAAGGCACCATAAGAAATCTAACGGGGTTAGGTCCGGAGATCACGGGGGCCACGATATTGGACCAAACTACCAACAGTGCTGCCATCTATCGAATTACACACAAGTAGAGATTTGTTGTTTGCACATCTTAAAACGTCCGTAGCTCCGCAAAAGGTTGGAAATAGCTCCTATGTTGTATTAATGTTTTTACTCGATATCACGCCGAAATCATCCCCCAAAGTATGGCAGACCGGTTGTAATGATTCCTCATTTCACGAAGGTCAAGCTTGTCACCCCTCCTCTAGAGGTGGCCTGGTGAAGTAGTGAGTTGGATTCTTGTACTCTTCACCTCAAATAGCCAGGTCCGCCCGGCTCATCGGTGATTGTTCTGAGCCAGGCGTCTAAGCTCCTTTTGAAGATGTCCAACACAACACCACTTCCTTAGGTCCTTGGGAAGCTGATTAAACAGTTTTGGTCCTCTCACAACAGAACTATTTTCTTTCAGGGTTAAGGATGTTCCCTGTCTCGCCTTTAATTTGGGAACACGACACAGTTACAGGGTTCAGAGTAAGATTAGGGACTAGTTTCTCTATTATTTTCCAAGTGTAAATAATGGCGTATCTCTCTCTTCTCCTTTCCAGTGAATATAGGTTTAATTCGCGTAACCTTTCCCAGTAATTTAGTTCTTTGCACCCATTGATCTTGGCTGTGAAGCTTCTGTGAATCCCTTCTAGCTGTCTAATGTCTTATTTTTGCATGGGCATGTTAGGACCGAGCAGTATTCCAATTTGGGTATGATCAGTGCTTTCAGAGAGGAATCATGATATTCCTATCCCTTCGTTTAAAGGTTCACAGTATCTGCCCAGTTATTCTCTTTGCTCTGTTTACTGCTATCTTATTTTGTGTTTCAAATTTCTTATCATCAGTCATTACAACCCCTAAATCTTTTGCTTTGGAATTTCTCTGAATTTCCTGTCCATTTGGGGTATAATATTCTATGGATTTTAGGTCCTCCCTTTTTCCTTACCGTAACAGCTGAAATTTCTCAGTGTTAATCTTCATATTTCATGGGTTTCTTATTTTTCTACTGATCTTTGTGTCATCCGCAAAGGATGTTACTGTGCTGTCTCTGGTAACGTCTTCATCTATGTCAGTTATCATGATTATGAAGAGTAGTGGAGCTAATACTATTCCTTGTGGTCCTGAGCTGAGGACCTCTGATTCTGATGAAGAAATTCGTTGTACTGTAACGACTTGCCGCCGCTCACTAAGGAAATTATATATCCATTTTCCTACTTTTCCTGTTATTCCCATATATTTCAATTTATGTAGTATGATTCCATGGTTACACTTGTCAAGCGCTTTGGCAAAGTCTGTGTATATTACATCATATTTTTCATTACTTTCCAGTGCATCAATAATGTTGTTGTTTTCCAATCTATTACTTCCATGCTGGATGCAACACCTTCCTAGTTTATAGCTTTGGAGTGAAAATTAAAAATTTCGAATTTGCTTCTTTCTGTTGTTCGTGTTCTTTCCTTTCCTGTTGCCTTTATATTGGTTGTTATTTTAATAATGCTGTGATGCGATATTATAGTTGGGGATATTTCTACATTATCAATTAGGTTGCTGTTGTTTGTGAATACCAAATCTAGGCAGTTTTTTTTTTTGTGTTTTCTGTTATTTCTTGTGTTAACATAAATTCATCAGCTAGAGCTAGTAGCATTTTTACCTGCTCCTGGTCTTCCCGTGTGCCCCCCTTGTCCTGGTGTATACATATATGTTTCCTATCGTTTTCTATTTTATAAATGGAAAATTAAAATCACCACAGAGAAAAATATTTGGGGGTTGGAGAGTGTAGATCTTTTATCCAGTTTCTTACCTCTGTAATGGAATATGAGAATTTTGAGGTTAGCGTGTTCGGGGGTCTGTACATTACAATTAGTACCATATTTAATTTTTCAACTTTTGCTGTTACACATTGTACGTAGCTGTTTGAGGTACTTATAGTCATTTCTGCCATATGCCTTTCGCGTGTGTAAATAACACATCATCCTTTACGTCTCACTGTTCTGTCGGCTCGGAGGATGTTATAGTTATCAATTTTTATTTATTTTTTGTCAATACAGAACTCACAGTTTTCACAGTTTGCCTGGCAGTCCTTTAGATCGGTTTCCATGAGGCATGAAAAATCTGCTCCCGTTTCTTGCACGAGTCCTTTCAAGTGTAAAATTTTTCCGTGGAATGGTTTGATTTAAGGTCCTGAATGTTGGCTACGATTATTTTTATTTTTTCCCTTTCGTTTTTACATATTTGTGTTTCCTATTCATTTTCCTATGGTGGTGCCGGTTTCGTTGCCTTGTGTTCCTCCGAGAATTTTCCCTCTCTTTATCAGTTTCGACAACTGTTGTCCCGATATCGTATGTAATGTATTTCTGTATGCCTTCTGTACGGCTCTCGGATCCCTGTATTTGTCCGTTGGCTTTGTATTTGTTGGACGGTATTCAATAGTTGAATTGTGTTGGCTACATCTAAAATATTGGTAGCCCTCTTTGTTGCTGGTTTCGTCAAATCACCTGTCGGGCTCCTTTGAGGGTGGTGGTAACGTCATTTTTGTCCGTATTTGCACCTCCCATATCTTGCATAGGTGTTGCAGACAGTAAGATGGTGGAACTTGCACCTTTTTTCAAATTTGCAATATCCTCTTGTGTAATGTGTATTACATAATGTGAGATGTGCATAGATGCATTGCCCATCCCGATATCTGCAGTACCCTTTTGCGTAGTATTTACAGACAGTATTTTCTACGCTTCTTCTTGTTATCTGATTATTTTCTATGTTCTTAATTTTGATATTATCATTATTTTTCTTTGGCTGTTTATTTCCTACTTTTTTAGTTATTATCTTTCTATCATTTTGCTCGTTGGGCAGTTTTACTACCTCGCATCTTTTACTTATCTCTTTTCTTTCATCTGTCTTCATTTCGTATTAAATTGTTATTCGTTATTTCCTCTTCTCTCTGACCCACCCGAATTTTCACTGGGACATTTCCGGACTCTTGTTTCCCCATTATTCCCACCTTTTCTATAACACTCGAATTAGCTTTCTCCATTTCTTTAAATACCGTAAAGGAGTTTACAGTCTGTGTACGTGCGTCACACAGAAATTTGATTCCCACAATTTGTTTCGCGTTCGAGACGAAAGATATTTTCCTCTCATCCAAATTCATATATATATATATATATATATATATATATATATATATATATATATATATGTATATATATATATATATATATATATATATATATATATATATATATATATATATATATATATATATATATATATATATATATATATATAGATATGAATTGGATGATAGGAAAATATCTCTCGTCTCGACCGCGAAACAAATTGTAGAGAATCGGTTTCTGTTTTGAAAAAATACAATCTTGAGCGTCACTATTAGACCAATCATTAGGAATACGAAAAAAGTGAAAGTAATTTACGTTTAAAGAAGTTAGCATGTTTGAAAAAATCTTTACATAAACAGCAATCTATTTTAAAAAGGCCAATTGAAGAAAATAAATCCATAATGCAAGCAAGTTATGAAATTTCTGAACTGATTGCAAAGAAGCTGAAGCCACACATCGAAGGCGAATTTGTTAAAGAGTGCATACGTGTTGCAGCACGTAGTTTAGCTCCGGAAAAAGTCAAATTATTTGAAAATGTTAGTTTATCCCCGGAGGACAGTATCAGACCGTATGAAAGACATGACTGATGATATCGAAATTCCTTTGAAACAAGCCGCATCAGAATGTTTTTTTTTTCCGCTAGCTGTAGATGAGACAACAGATAGAACAAATACGGCACAGCTACTGTAGCTATATTTATTCCGGGAATAATGTCAAATTTTACAACAGAAGAAGATTTACTTGCTTTAAAATCGATGTATGGAACTACTACTGGTGAAGATATCTTTTCTGAGGTCAAATCAGCAATTAGTGATTTCAATTTATCGTATGAAAAATTGAGCGGTATAGTTATGGACGGTGCGCCATCTATGGTAGG
Source organism: Bathynomus jamesi (assembly GCA_023014485.1). Classification (NCBI taxonomy): domain Eukaryota; kingdom Metazoa; phylum Arthropoda; class Malacostraca; order Isopoda; family Cirolanidae; genus Bathynomus; species Bathynomus jamesi. Next base: position 300,829 of record JAJOZX010000874.1, on the reverse strand, counting down.
ATCTCAAAAAGGGGTTGTTGCTCTAATTAGGTAAGAATTAGAGAACCGTCAACTGGATTCCAAGGCTTTAATAGTGTGCCACTGTCTTATTCACCATGAAAATTTGTGTGCACAGTCTCTAAGAATGAACAATGTAATGGCAGTTGTAGTAAAATGTATTAACTCTATTAAAAGTAAAGGACCTTGAAGTGGAATATGGTGATTTATTGTACTATTTTGATGTTCGATGGCTTAGCAAGGGGTGTATGCTCAAGCGTTTTTATGAGCTGAAAGATGAAGTGAAACTTTTCATGGAAATGAAAGGTACCCCCATTTTGGAACTAGAAAACCCAATGTGGTTATGTGATTTAGCGTTTTCGGTTGATATCACTATCCATTTAAATGAGCTAAATTTGAAATTGCAAGGGACTAATCTGCTTATTACCTCTCTTCTGTCAAACAGAAAAAGTTTTGAAGTAATGCTGCAACTGTTTATAAACCAGTTAAAAAAAAAAAATGCATGGTTCACTTTCCAATTTTGAAAGAACAAAATCCCGCATCGACAGTTGAGTACGCCACAGAGTGTTATAACCTTTTGAATGAATTCAAAAAAGGTTTCAAGATTTAAAAACGAAAGAACTCGAATTACGAATATGCGAAACTCCTTTTGATGTGATGCCAGATGAAGCCCCCAATTCCTTGCAATTGGAGTTGATACATTTGCAATCGAACAACACCTTGAAATCTAGATATAACAGTGTATCTATTTTAGAGTTTTATAAATCATATGTATCAGCTGAAAAATATCCACATTTGAGGAATCATGCATTGAAAATTGCATCACTGTAATCTACTACATATCGATGTGAACAATTTTTTTCAAAATTGAATTTGGCCAAGAACCGCCTGCGTGCTAAACTAACTGATGACAATCTAACAAATCAGTTAAGAGTTGCTACATCAGCAGTGCCACCTAATATTTCTGAACTTTCTAAATCAAAGGAATGGCAACCTTCTTATTAGAGTACAAGGTAAGGAATATATTGAAAAATATAACAATTTTAATGTATAGTGGCATTGCAGGTATATACATATAAATTTTAAAAAATGTGACAAATATTTTTCTTAAAAATTTGCCCGCTACTGATTCTTACACTTGAAATTCGCCCGGGTTACTGAAAAGGTTCCCTACCTCTGATGTAGGTGGTCCAAGTAATTTCAGAAGCAACTGTGTGTGTGTGTGTGTGTATATATATATATATATATATATATATATATATATATATATATATATATATATAGAGAGAGAGAGAGAGAGAGAGAGAGAGAGAGAGAGAGAGAGATTATAAACTTTACACTTCAATTTCAACAGTGTTATCTATTTATTTCAAATATCATTCATATTTCTTTTATGATTACTCCTGTTATTTGTATTCATATTAAACGTAACTGGAAGAGTATTTGTATGTCTGAAATAGATATTTTCAGAATTCTTAATTTTTTTATTTAATTTTTAAATTCTTCGAAATGAAAAGTAGAAAAACTTGTGGCAGAACTGCTAATTTTAAAAGATTTAAAACTGTCTAGTAATTCCCTCGTGAAATCTATCTTGCATATCTATTGTATATGTATCTGCTTTCCTGTCAGTCTGTACGTTTGTCTTAATATCAAAAGATGTCTAATTTTAAATTCTGAAACCTCAATGGAATATAAATATAAAATCAATTCCATTAAAATTATATTGGCTTCCTTTAGTATGAACGTTTGACATAAAAATGGATTGATTTTTTTATCTTATAGAAAATTAAGACCGAGAATTTCTCATTTATTCTCGGGGTGGGCGAGAAAAAAAAGTCCCTGAGAAAAATGAGAATAAAACCTTTTATCATGTGTTAATTATGTTAATTAAAACGATTCTGGATTCTGTGTTTAAATTATCATTATTTTAATCGGCAGAATTAGGTCTGTAATATACATATTTATCCAATTATAGAGAGAGAGAGAGAGAGAGAGAGAGAGAGAGAGAGAGAGACTCAAAGATCCACACTAGGCTAGCCCACAAAGAAGAAAAAAGAAAAAATCAAATGAAAACAAATAATACTGAAAACGTTTACCATGTTTACATTTATAAACGTGTAAAACTTTCATACAAGAAGAGTAGTAATAGTAAAGTATAGAAAAGACAAGGCCCTCTTCCTCCTCCGCCAGTCACTGCTGACAAAAAAAATCATTTCTCCGTTGCCTACCAAAGCCAGCGAACTGAAGATTTATCATGTAGTAATTTATATTGCGTCTTTCGCATAGGAGTTACCGAGATAAAGGAACACTGGTCCAGAGGGCACCTCAGCTGGCCATACCTACAATTTAAGAATTCCCCATTCATAATGGGGAATAATAATGCATCATATGCATATTTTTCCTTGCGCAATTTTGATGTACAATATGTAAAACTAAAACTAAAGTTCCACTCTAACTAAGTAACTTTTATGAAAATGAGTATGACTCTTTGGAGGTTTTGACTCCCAAGAGATCTCATCAAGCTTCCCATCATCTAAGGCAGTGGTCGGCGAACTTTTTTGGGTATTACCCCAAAATATATTTGAGGACGTAAATTCGTAATATTCTGAAATTTAGAATAACGCCACATTTATGTAACAAAATAAAATAAAAATATACGAAAAAAATATCAGCACAAAGTGTCTCTCATACCGCACGCATTACCCCCAAAAGTTTTAAATTTACCCCATTTGGGTAATTTACCCCTGTTCCCCGACCACTGATCTAAGGGATAATTAGAGAGAGATAGAGATAGAGAGAGATAGAGAGAGAGAGAGTGTAACAAGGAGTTACAAGGACAAGAGGAAGCCTCAAAAACCTTTCGGTCCACTCGGGGAGGTTAGTGTTATTAAACTCTTCATTCTTTATCCCTCTTGCGCCCCGTGTTACTTTACTGATTTTATTCTGACTAACGCCAGACGATTTTATTCAGTCTCGGAAAAGACCTCTCGGCGCAAAAGAGTTAAAGAAAATTGGATAGAAAAGCATAAGTCTCCCTCCCTTCCCTACGCTGTAATTGTGCCGATCGCACATCAACCACTTGGTATCGTCACAAACATATGGTTTTGATTTTACAAAAAAATATAAACAACTCTATTTAGCAAGGTATCGGTCCAACAAAGACCCCATGACCCACTTCAGGGTAGACCCAAAAGGATTAAGAGAGAGGTAAAGGTTAAACTCCCCATGTTTTCACCCACGAAGGCACAGAGCCATCACACCGGCAAAGTGATTAAATGCTTCTACAGGAAAGGGGTGGAAACAAGAATTAAGAACAGAAATCAGATTTTCCACATCATGCTCTCGCCCGTCACGTGCGTCCAGCCACCCAAAAGAAAAACAGAAAAAGAGAAATAGTGACGGCAGAAACGTGACTCTACCTCACGTAATTTATGATATACATTTTATTTTAAAATTTTTTGTTCGTTATGAAACTCTTTACAAAATATTTTCTACTCTATTCTTAGAAATATTATCAAGGCAGGTAAGTGTATGAGCGTGTTTTTTTTAATTGGATGTCTGTGATATATATGTACAGTTGCCCGCATATGTAATGTTCCTCGCCTCACAGGCGACTCCGTACATGTGGCAACGCCGCAGTGTTAGTCAAGGTACTCTAACTCGGGAAAGGTGGGGTGGAGTGGGAACAAGCGAGTCCAACAACATATAACACAGACATATAAATCTAAAGGACAATTGAATGTGCAGTCATTGCCATACAGGTAATTATAATGTAATGTCTGTGTTCACTTAATAAACACTTAATAAACAATTAATATCATCGCGAACAGCGTTGAACTCCATGTAGTTTACTCGTCTTATACAGTAATAAGGATCCATTATGATTACTGCAAATCTATGTGAATAGCTACTACAATAGAACTTTTTATATACTAGTGAATGCGAAATGTTCGCTTGCGGGAAATTTTCGTGAAAATATATAGTCTTCGCGAAAATATCCAGCAGGCGAAAATATGACAATTTAAACTATTTGCACCTCCCATATCTTGCATTGGTGTAGCAGACAGTAAGATGGTGGAACTTGCACCTTTTTTCAAATTTGCAATATCCTCTTGTGTAATGTGTGTTACATAATGTGAGATGTGCATAGATGCATTGCCCATCCCGATATCTGCAGTACCCTTTTGCGTAATATTTACAGACAGTATTTTCTACGCTTCTTCTTGTTATCTGATTATTTTCTATGTTCTTAATTTTGATATTATCATTATTTTTCTTTGGCTGTTTATTTCCTACTTTTTTAGTTATTATCTTTCTATCATTTTGCTCGTTGGGCAGTTTTACTACCTCGCATCTTTTACTTATCTCTTTTCTTTCATCTGTGTCTTCATTCCGTATTAAATTGTTATTCGTTATTTCCTCTTCTCTCTGATCCACCCGAATTTTCACTGGGACATTTCCGGTCTCTTGTTTCCCCATTATTCCCTCCGTTTCTATAACACTCGAATTCGCTTTCTCCATTTCTTTAAATACCGTAAAGGAGTTTACAGTCTGTGTACATGCGTCACACAGAAATTTGATTCCCACAATTTGTTTCGCGTTCGAGACGAGAGATATTTTCCTATCATCCAAATTCATATTATATATATATATATATATATATATATTAGGGTGCATTGAAAGTAAAAATTTTGGAAATCAATATTGGCATGGTATGCGATTGTTGCCTTTTAATAATTGTATTAACATCGCTAAGTTTCAGTTTTTAAAAATTTTATCTACTACTGCCACGAGGGGGCTTAAGTTTTCCAAAAATATCCATAATCGAGATTTACGAGAAATAAATGTACCTTAGTTTAGGTCAGAGCTTTCCAAACTTTTCACGTTGGCGACACACTATTTAAGCATAAAAATTTTCACGACACATTAATTAATTTTTGTTATCAAATATCAAATATCAGATAATTTTTCAGTAGGTGGTTGATCTTGTAGCCGATTTTGTTGAGAGAAAAATCAAAATTTTCAAAATACGAAAAACACTAATGAATACTTACGGTATGTTAAAAGGCAACGATTGTACATCCTGCCGATTGGCAATTAAATAAAAAAAATTTCCCTCTGTCTGTTCGATGCACCCTAATATAGCCTATATATATATTTTTATTTATTTTTTTCAAAATTACCTTTTAAGAGTTCCATTTTTACCTTTCACTTCACGAAGCCAAAAAATTGTGAACAATATAAAGGCTTTTCATTCCATATCTCTGACTTTTTATTTCTTATTCTTTTTATGTAATCGTGTATTGAAAAGGGAGGGCCCCTTGCTTTAAAGAACATAACCGTTTGTAAGATGAAACTTGAAAATGGAGAGTTTTATGATTGTTAGGGATTGATAGAACAAAAGACTTTTTAAATTTAACGCCCAAATAACCAACAAATGAAAAATAAGACTATATATATATTATATATATATATATATATAGTATATCATCCCTGTTTTTTTTTTTTAAATTACTGAGGAAACTGTTTTTAAATAGCCTTTAGGATAACCTTTTCTTTTATCTTTTCAGGGGAGACTGAATCTATTTTGTATTCGCCTCTCATCATCATCTTCCTGAGCATTTTGGGAGGCTTTGTCTTGATAATTATAGTGCTTGTTCTCGTTACTCGGTGGAGGAAAAACATATCCAATAACTCAACAGTTTCAAGGAGTGTTCCTTCTGCTCCTTTGCCCAAGGAATCAACGAGAGCCTCACCTACTAAAGGTAAAATACTGAATGAGGGGTTTCATGCCCTGTAAAAGTTATAGAGTAGCTTATGCATATATTATATCATAGGATCTTCCATAATTCAGAGATTTGCGGGTTTTGGGGGGATTTCACTATTAAAAATGCCCTTTTTATATTTTGAAAATGTTTTTTTCTCTTTATCATTATTGTTATCACATTGTTTTTTGTTGAAAGTTCATGATATATACTCGTGTATATAAACCGAAATAGTATTTGTATGACATTCAGGCAAGTATGATGTAGAGGAATTTGTAATATTATATATTATGTAACCTATATATTATGCATTTGTAATAGCATAATATGTAGATATAAAGATATATACATAACACTGTTTAAACATTCCTCTACATAAAGTGGCAGCCGTGTCCCCGTCGTCTACAACCATTCTGGAGATGAAAGAAATCAAACCGATCGTCTCTACGGGACCTCAAGCAAGCCTCGATTCCTCTTCCTTGGAGAAACCAAAACCGAAACAGAAGAAACAGGTCATGGTGGTCGAAAATGGTAAAATCGAGCGCCCAGGAATCGGAAGTTCTTCACCAGATCATGCAGGGATTAGAGGTCGGTTTAACCCAACTAACAAGTTATTACCGTTAAGTATGTTATCAAGGTGCTTTGACAAAAACGAACTTTTGAAATTCAAATCGCCGAACCTGCCATTTTGTTCCGTTTCGGAACTAAATAAATCGCGTGTGCAATTTGTTTTTAATCCGACAATATTTAAGGGTTGCGCAAGCGCATTAAACATTCACCATTAGACCTATTAGGTCTTGTTGAGGAATATCCGGATGGACTAACGGGAGTACGTTCGTATACGTTTCAGCCACCAAGTGGCATTAGCAATCAGCGGAGAGCTTTGCTTACAGTTGAGTGGCGCCATTTGGGTAGTGCACAACGTGTTTTGGTTCTCTCATGTTTCGTGACCTGACGTTCTTTACTTTTCACTTTTTAGGTTATAAATAATGGCGAAAGCATTAATTACACGGTCAAAAACTAAACTGTGGCTCGGAACCCTCGAGAAAGAAACTTCCCTCAAACGGCGAAAGCCTTTCCCTTTTGTTTCAACACCACATTGAGGAGAAGAAATCGATCAAGGAAAGCATTAATATAACGACACGCGAGATCCTGAACGTTTGGGAAAAAGCGAGGATTCCCACGTCTTACAAACGAAACATCATCAAGAAGCTTGGGAAACTTCGTTCCAAGCGGAGTTCTCCAACCTGGAGAAATGGAAAGAAGAGCTCATACAATTCACAAAAGTGCCCTTCGGGAGCATTTGCCGAGGGATGACTACAAGGAGTTCCTGGAACTAGTTATCATCTTTCTGGGTGGTGTACTTCCTCACGGTTACCGATTTCGGACGCAGAAGCAGTTCATCGCGCACGTTGGATGGCAAGGACTTCGTACTCGCTGAAAATGTGAATGTTTCGAGAGCAGTTTCATCAGTCCCACAGACCTTCCACATCGAGGGTCCCCGCGTCTTCCTTTCAAAACGCAATGTAGGGACACCTATGTGACGTAAACGTGTTCATCTGCAAGCTGTACGTTAAAGCATGGCTTCAATACCCGCTCCCTGCGTTAGCTGCGGCGAATGACCTGCGTCTCCTCCGTGACTTTCAGCAGTACGCAGATCCAACAATCGGAGCAGCCGCAGTTTCTTTGCTCGGTGAACTTTTCTGGTACCGAAGTGAGCTTTTGGTTCGAATGCCTTTCTTTGATTCTAGTCTGTCCCTGGACACCAAGAGAAAAATGGTGGAAGCAATGAACACTAAAGAAGGCTCGGAGGATCCGCCCCGCTACGGGGAAGAAAGTAAAAAACTTCGTTACGTCAAAGACAAAGGGCCTTTTCGACGTTCTCGGTGTGCCTTCCTCTTTCCTCCATAAAAATCTTACTAGTTGGAAAGAAGACAACGACTTTCTGGTTGCACAGAGGGCAGTTTTCAATATTAAATCTGTGAATTACTTGGAGGAGAGAGGAGTTGCCCTTGTCCAAGAATTTAACTCTTCACTTACCAGGAATGAGGAGCAAAAACAGTATTCCCTGCAGGTTGTTGAAGATCATCGTCACGCTTTCCCCAAGGCCATTAAGAGTGACCTACCTAGTGTCGCGAACCAGGTGACAATGAGTGTTTGCAAGGTATGAGACTCTTCCCCTTGAGGGGTTAGTACTTACTGCTGACACAACAGATGAGGGGGACGTGGATAGCAGTGCCCTTACACAGATCATTAATCACGATAGGGATACTAATCATTATTTAGATACTATAGGTTATAGAAATAAACATTTGCTCTGAGCAACCCCTAAACCTTTATCGATTAAAAAAAACTTTGCACAAGGCGTTTTTTCGGTAAACAGCATGAATTGAGAGGGTCGGAACTAAAAATTACAATTTTAAAAATTTCATCCTATAAGGTCAAAGCACTCTACTATGGTATGTTAAGTGATTAACATTTAATGAGGTGAAGTTAAGTTGTGCAAATTATCTTGTTCACTGCAACTTAAAAGTTAATCTCGGTAGATGTACAGAGGGTTGACAAAAGTAAATAGACACTGCGATGATTGTCGTCAAGATCAAATGGCAAAGCTCATCAGTAGTATAGCCGCAAAAGGTTAGAGTGCAAGAATGTTGCAAGAGATAATGATCAATGTTGCAAGGTGGAGGTTGCAAGGTGGGTGTGTTGCAAAGGGGGGTGGGGTATGCAATGAAGGGGGTGAAGGTATGCAATGAAGGGGGGTGGGGTATGCAATGAAGGGGTTAGAAGGGAGGGATCTTCGGGGGGAGAAGGGAGGATGACCTCCCCCCAAAGGGGTTGCTTTAACCTAAGAGAGAAACGATAGACGGAGGAGGGCTTTGGGGGAACAAGGTGGGATGTCCTAACTCCCCAAAGGGAAACTAAGCTAAGTCTTAACCTAAGAAGGAAGGAGAGTTCTTTATTCGGCCGAAGTTCGCATCAAACTGCCAGCTCTGAAGCGAGGCGGGCCTTATATAGAGGAGGGTTGAGTTGCCAGATACCGCTTTTTATTTTAATTTTACAGGTATAAATTATTAGGGTGAGTTGCTAAACACCACTGTTTAATTTAATTAATTACCAAAGCAAACGTACTTTCTCTTTTAAGCGAAATTGAAAATACAAAAATTCAATATGTTTATTAATTAAATAAATAAAGTTTGTCTTCAACTGCACCAAAAAATAATATAATACGAAACGGATAACCGCCAAAATAATAGTTCAGAAGAAATACACACACACACAATTGTATTTGCACAACTTTCTCCTCATAATTGTTCGTTAAAAGAATATATAGGTAATGAGAATATTTTTGGGTCGAACTTCCTCTCCGAAAGACACACTTCGCTCTGTATGCGTTTGTCTTCCTTGTAAATAAAAGGAAATGTTTTATATTTTATCAACTTAGTTATTTTATTTATACGTAATTTGTATGGTGTCATATTCATAGCTAAGATCTCTGTTATTGAGTTGGAAGGATATATTATTATTATTATACATTTTTCAAAATTAATACACACACACACACACACACACACACACACAGAGGAAGTTTTTATTCTTTTCTTTTTTAAAAATATAAATAAAGGAATGGAAATATTCACACACACACACACACACACACACACACACACTATATATATATATATGTTATAATGTTATAATGTTTCAGACCAACAAAGACCCTAGGATCCACTCATGGCTGGCCTACCTAACTGCGTTCGTAATTGTGTATTGCGCATGTCCTCCGTGGTGGCGGAGGGGACTTACAATTTTACGTGGGTTCCGAACCACAAGAACATAAGAACATGATAAATTTTTACAGTGGGCACACTAGGAGCCACTTCGGCCCATCGAGGTGGCTCCACTATGTAAAAACTGCCTGTACATTGGCAACGACCAATTTTTACAAAACTAAATAATTATCAATTTAAAACTAATTAATTATCAATTAAAAACTAAAGACAGAATCTCTCGATCCAGAGGATCAAGTCATAATAGACAACTATCCACAAATATGTTACACTCTATATCTATTTATAACCGATATGCAAATATATCAGATCCAAAGAATCCAGTCAATTTCATTACGGTATCCATCACTACCAATACCTTGCCAACCAAAAATAAGTCAGGGTCCATATCAATTGCGGACCAAGTCACAATTTACAACCATATACATTACCATATATACACTTAGGAGGAAAAGTGTAGGTGTGGCTCTAAAGACTGTACAGTAATATATAATGTATGTACACCCATTTTGGGTCTCCCATTTAAAGGTGTTTTTGGGGCAAGTGAAGACCATGAGTTTATCAATACCTCACAGTACTATGGGGGGGCACCGCTCGGCAGAGGAATCTCTTTAAATGGGGTGTGTAAGGACAGAGAGTATCCCCTAACCCAAGATGCTGCCTCCCTATGTCCCACAACACTTGTGTTGAGCTGTGGGATCACCTTAAACTATACCCAATCAATCAACATATGCGTCTAATCGATTTTTAAACATGTTTATAGACGTGCTGCTAATTACTTCTACCGGCAAACTATTCCAGCTATTTACTATTCTATGCGTAAAAAAGTTTTTGGCAACTGCTGTCTCGAACCTTCTACTTGTCAACTTACACCCGTTATTTCTAGTCCTATTATATTGAGATATTTGGTAAAAGCTATCTCTATCTACGTTATCGAATCCATTCATAATTTTGAAAACCTGGATTAGATCACCCCTTAGCCTCCTAGTCTCGAGTGTAGTCAATTTTAACTCCTTAAGCCTATCCTCGTACGACTTTGACTGAAGCGACGGAATAATCTTAGTTGCTCGTCTTTGAACTCTTCCGATTTTGTCTATATCTTTGCGCATATGCGGATTCCAAAATTGGACCGCGTACTCCAAATGGGGTCTAACTAATGATTTATAAAGAGGAACTATAATACAGCGCGATTTGTACTCAAAATTCCGAGCTATAAAACCTAACACTTTGTTCGCCTTATTGACCGCTGCTGTACTTTGTTTCGCTACTTTTAAATCACCAGTGACTATAACTCCTAAATCTTTTTCCTGCTCTACGCTTGTTAAATCTTTCCCTGACATACTATACGCAAAATTACCGTTACACGAACCTATATGCAAAATTTTGCACTTATCGACGTTAAATCTCATTTGCCATGTGACTGACCATTCAACGATTTTATTCAGATCTTCCTGGATTTTACCTATATCTTCGTCATTAATCGCCCTACCACCCTGCTTCGTTTCATCCGCAAACTTTGAAACTGTACTGACTAGGCCGACATCTAAATCGTTAATATATATAAGAAAGAGCAAGGGGACCAATACAGAACCCTGAGGAACGCCACTCGCTACATTAACCCAACAACTCCGCTCCATCAACGACCACCCTCTGTTTCCTACTTCGCAACCACTCTTCTAGCCAATTTATTACTACACCCATGATTCCATGAGCCTTAGTTTTTTCAATGAGTCTTTTGTGCGGCACGGTGTCAAACGCTTTTTAAAAATCTAAATACACTACATCAACCGCCCGATGTCTATCGTAAACGTCAACCACGCTTTGAAAAAATTCTAAAAGATTAGTTAAGCAAGATTTGTTTCGCCTAAAACCGTGCTGCGTATTTCTAACTAGTTTATGCAATTCTAAGTGTTCGACTATACGATCCCTAATTATTGATTCCAGTAGCTTACCTACAACAGACGTTAAGCTGATTGGCCTATAATTTCCCGCCCCACCTTTATCGCCTTTCTTAAAGATAGGTGTTACGTTTGCTAACTTGAAATTATCTTGTACGTACCCCTCAGAAATAGACGCATTAAAAATCTTTATTAGCGGCGCAACATTGCTATCTTTTAATTCTTTTAGTTGTATGAGATATATGGAATCCGGCCCAGGTGATTTACGCGTTTTCATTTTATCAATATAGCGCATTACCTCCCTCTTCACTAACCACAATATTATCCAAAATATTACCATTATCAAAAGTTATTATGTCTATGACCGTAGGGATATTCGTTACATCTACTACATTAAAAACTGACGTAAAAAATTCGTTTAGCAAGGTAGCCATTTCCTTGTTTTCAGAAACTAGATCTCCGTTTACATTTTTCAACGGCCACAAGACACATTTTACTGGATTTTTATTGTTGACGTATTGAAAGAATCGCTTGTGATTTTCTTTACCGTCACAAGCTATGGAGATATTCGCGCTTGGACTTTTTTATTGCACTTTTCGATTCACGCCTTAGAGATATGTAGTTGTTTCGTAACCACAAATTGTCTTTATCGCACTTATGTAGCCTATAAGCCCTATCTTTACTCTTTATAATTCTCCTACTCTAGAAGTAAACCACAAGGGCTTGTTGTTTACTTTCGCACGCTTAATTTTGTACGGTACACATTCCTCATTTATAGTCCTAAATACTGTTTCGAACGATTCCCACATTAGTTTTGCGTTGGAATTCCCCATTACGTTTTCCCAATTGACGTGTGACAATTTATTTCGAAATTTACAAAAGTCTGCGTGCTGGAAGTTAGGAATTTTAGTCGAGTTAGTTGGTTTCGATTAATAATAATTAACTCGTTCTCGCCGAATTGTTCATTCTAACAATGGTTAAGTTTTTAATTCTGCCTTAGACCTAGAGTTTAACGCGGAAACCGAATACTCTTTTCTTTTTTAAAAAATATAAATAAAGGAATGGATATATTTATAATTTCTTTATTATCAAATCCTCTTGCCGAATTGTTCGTTCTAACAATGGTCAAGCTTTTCACCCCACATTAGACCTACAGCTCAACATGGAAACCGAATCAGAAATACATCTCGTCAAGAAATGATTGCTCACTCTTTCACATTATCTCGCCGATTTGTTCATTTTGACAAAGATTAAGCTTTTCACCCGCATTAGACCTACAGTTTAACGTGGAAACCGAATCAGAAATACATCTCGTCAGGGAATCATTGCTCACTCTTTCACATCATCTCGCCGAATTGTTCATTTTGACAATGGTTAAGCTTTTCAATGTGATATGCAGAAAGAAAATGTAGATTTTTTATATGTAGTAATAATAACTAGCTCCTTTTTACAGAATTGTTCATTCTGACGAAAGACACACCTTTTCACTCAACCATAGGCCTACAGTTTAACGTGGAAAGAGAATACATTAATCCGGGCGGGGAGATATGTCATCGCCACGGTCTCTCAGCCGGCGGCTAATTCATCAGTATTACCTAGGGTACCCATTTCATTCTGATTTCCAATTAGTAATTTTTAAACTTTTTACAATCTAAATACACTACATCAACCGCCCGATGTCTATCGTAAACGTCAACCACGCTTTGAAAAAATTCTAAAAGATTAGTTAAGCAAGATTTGTTTCGCCTAAAACCGTGCTGCGTATTTCTAACTAGTTTATGCAATTCTAAGTGTTCGACTATACGATCCCTAATTATTGATTCCAGTAGCTTACCTACAACAGACGTTGTGAGGGTGAAATTTTCAAATTGATCCGCGGCTTCCTCCGCAAATACAATCATGCTTTAAAACACACAAAGATGCTTTCGCTAGCTACAACACCAAATACAAATTATAAACATTTTCTTTTCATTCGAGGGCTTATTCTAGCAGGACAACCAGGGTGCCCATTTATCTACCAGCCAATTTTGTACCGTTTTTGTTGTAAACGTTAAAAAAAAATTTCCCCAAAAAATTTATTGTATAAAATGAAAAAATTATTCCAAGGTTTTTTTGTGTTCAGAAATACATCTCGTCAAGGATTGATTGCTAGCTCCTTCACATCATGATTTCATCGAGATAATTCAAGGTCAAATACAGGACGTACATTGCCTATAAGATCTGTGGCGCGTGGAACATGCGGCCTTCAGAAGATGTGAACATCTGCTCTGTGGATCAGTTCAAGAAAATGGATAGGCCGAACCTAGCGATGTGGGAATTTTTTCCATGGAACCGTAACCACTGATACATCCTCGGTACAGATTGCAATACTTATTGAGGTACTTCTTGTCCTTGTATCTCCCTCATGTACAACTTCCACATTGTGTCCGAAAACACAGAAACACTTTCCAAAATTGTTGTGAAAGATGCAAAAGGGTAATGACAAAAAAGAACAGCTTCAGAGTTCATTCACACCATACGTGCACTTATCTCGTGTACGCAGTGTACACCTTCCACATTGTGTCCGACAGCACAGTAATTTAAAGTAAAAAATATATAAAATGTATAGAGGTAAGAACTGTAGTTGTTGAGGGTAGGTCTTGTACTGATTGAATTAATGATTGATTATGTTTAATGGTGCACCAAACCATTGTGTTATTAACATCCGGGTTTTGTACTAAGGTATATAGGGATTCGAGGTAGGGTGGTCAAACGTCCGGCTTTAGGCCGGACAGTCCGCTTTTTGAGCACTCTGTCCTCCATCCGGAGCCGCCTTGATCCGGACGTTAATTTGTCCTCCTTTTTGGATCTGGCTAAAAAGAGCTATATAAATTACCTCAGGTACACTTAAAACAGCGGGTACTGAAGGCCATAATAGCCGTTAACGTATTTATATTATATGAGGTTGGCAACACTGCTGATAAGCCGCATTTGTTTTCAGTTTCAAGGGGAGAAATACAAAAAGTAAACATCCAGACCTGGCAGTCCATGGTGAGCAGGCTACTGACTTTAGTTTGAGAAGTAAGTTAATTTGGTTAGCATTTTATTTCAATAGGAGTAAAATGAATATTAATTTCTTTGAAATATATATATATATATATATATATATATATATATATATATACACGGTGAACCAAAAGTAGGTGGACAGTAGGTTGAATACGGTTTGTGTTATATTATATTATAACTATGGTGTTCATTATAACTATGGTGTTTGTGTTATATTATATTAAATATTATAACTAAATTTATTTAAATTTTATTTTGTATTATAGTATACAAAAAAATTAAATATGTATTCTCAAAATAAACGTTATCATTTACTGTCCACCTACATTTGGTTCACCCTATATATATATATATATATATATATATTAACGTACGGCCGCATATGCAGTGTCCTCCTTTTTGGAAATTTGGAAATGGCCACCCTAATTCGAGGATACTGAGTCTGTTGAATGGTATGCTGAAATGATAATTTTGAAATTGGTGGGGAGCAGTGGTTGATTGTGGAGGTGACAACAATTTTGGAAAGTGTTTCTGTGTTGTCGGACACAATGTGGAAGGTGTACACTGCGTACACGAGATAAGTGTACGCATGGTGTGAATGTACTCTGAAGCTGTTCTTTTTTGTCATTACCCTTTTGCATCTTTCACAACAATTTTGGAGAGTTTCCGTGTTATCGGACACAATGTGGAAGGTGTACATGAGGAAGATACAAGGAAAAGAAGCACCTCAATAAGTATTGCAATCTGTACCGAGGATGTATCAGTGGTTACGGTTCCATGGAAAAAATTCCCACATCGCTAGGTTCGGCCTATCCATTTTCTTGAACTGATCAACAGAGCAGATATTCACATCTTCTGAAGGCCGCATGTTCCACGCGCCACAGATCTTATAGGCAATGTACGTCCTGTATATGACCTTGAATTATCTCGATGAAATTATGATGTGAAAGAGCTATCAATCATTCCCTGACGAGATGTATTTCTGAACATACAAAAAGCCTTGGAATAATTTTTTCATTTTATGCAATATATTTTTGGGGGAAAAATTTCTTTAACGGTTACAACAGAGAAGGTAGAAAATTGGCTGGTAGATAAATGGGCACCCTGGTTGTCCTGCTAGAATAAACCCTCGAATGAAAAGGAAATGTTTATGAATTGTATTTGGTGTTGTAGCTAGCGAAAGCATCTTTGTGTGTTTTTAAGCATGATTATATTTGCGGAGGAAGCCGCGGATCAATTTGAAAATTTCACCCTCACCATCCTAGTGTCCAAGAATATTTTAAAAGTTTTGATTATGCAATAGAATTCGGGGCTTGTAAAGTTATCCTTTTAGTATTGGTGTATAAATTAAAGAGTCATTTCTAGAAGGTTACTAATTGGTTTTCAGAAAACTTAATAGTGGTAGCTGTAGTGGAAACAATGAAAAATCTTCTATACAAGTTTCGAGTGAAAAGCATGCTTGCATATCATCGTAATTAAGTATTTTAAGAGTTTTACTATTGTAAAAAGTTTAAAAATTACTAATTGGAAATCAGAATGAAATGGGTACCCTAGGTAATACTGATGAATTAGCAGCCGGCTGAGAGACCGTGGCGATGACATATCTCCCCGCCCGGATTAATGTATTCTCTTTGCACGTTAAACTGTAGGTCTATGGGTGAGTGGAAAGGTTTGACCTTCGTCAGAATGAACAATTCTGTTAAAAGGAGCTAGCTATTATTATTACTACATAGAAAAAATTTACAGTCTTTGTGCATATCACATTGAAAAGCTTAACCATTGTCAAAATGAACAATTCGGCGGGATGATGTGAAAGAGTGAGCAATGATTCCCTGACGAGATTTATTTCTGATTCGGTTTCCACGTTAAACTGTAATTCTAATGCGGGTGAAAAGCTTAATCTTTGTCAAAATGAACAAATCGGCGAGATGATGTGAAAGAGTGAGCAATCATTCCCTGACGAGATGTATTTCTGATTCGGTTTCCATGTTAAACTGTAGGTCTAATGTGGGGTGAAAAGCTTGACCATTGTTAGAACGAACAATTCGGCGAGAGGATTTTATAATAAAGAAATTATAAGTATATCCATTCCTTTATTTATATTTTTTAAAAAAGAAAAGCGTATTCGATTTTCGCGTTAAACTGTAGGTTTAAGGCAAAGTGAAAAACTTAACCATTGTTAGAATGAACAATTCGGCGAGAAAGAGTTAATTATTATTACTTATATAATTTGTACCACCATATATATATATATATATAGTGTGTGTGTGAATATTTCCATTCCTTTATTTATATTTTTAAAAAAGAAAAGAATAAGAACTTTCTGTGTGTGTGTGTGTGTGTGTGTGTGTGTTAATTTTGAAAAATGTATAATAATAATAATATATCCTTACAATTCAATAAGAGAGATGTTAAATATGAATATGACACCATACAAATTACGTATAAATAAAACTAAGTTGATAAAATATAAAACATTTCTTTTTATTTACAAGGAAGACAAACGCATACAGAGCGAAGTGTGTCTTTCAGAGAGGAAGTTCGACCCAAAATTCCTTTCACGCTACTTTGTGGTTTTAAAAGGCCTCAGGCTGGACCTTTTGCTGGATATTCTTATTACCTGCCCCTCTCACTCCTCGTCTGAACACAATGTTAAAACAAAACATTATTCTAAGAGAATCGTTATTTAATATGTTAACGGAACGATTTGTTTTGCTAAGCCAATTGTTTAGTGAATTTTTTAATGTTAATATTGTTTTAAGGTGAAAATCCGTTTATATACAGAATATATAAGGAATAACAAAATTAAATAGACAGTTAATGTGTTTCATGGTGTGTATATATAGTCTGTTTTTATATATATATATATATAGAGGAATGACGAAAGAAAATAGACACAGTTGATGTGATTCTTTCTATATATATATATATAGAGGAATGACAAGAAAATAGACAGTTATTGTGCTTATTTCTTTTAATGAATAATTATGAGAAAGTTGTACAAATACAATCGTGTGTGTGTGTGTGTGTGTGTGTGTTTCGTCTGAACTATTATTTTAGTGGTTATACGTTTCGTATTATATTATTTTTTTGTGCAGTAGAAGACAAATTTTTATTTAATTAATAAACCTATTGAATTTTTTATTTTCAATTTCGCTTAAAAGAGAAAGTACGTTTGCTTTGGTAATGAATTAAAATAAATGGTGGTGTTTAGCAACTCACCCTAATAATGTATACCTGTACAATTAAAATAAAAAATGGTATCTAGCAACTCAACCCTCCTCTATATAAGGCCCGCCTCGCTTCAGAGCTGGCAGTTTGATGCGAAGTTCGGCCGAATAAAGAACTCTCTCCTTCCTTCTTAGGTTAAGACTTAGCTTAGTTTCCCTTTGGGGGGTTAGGAGATCCCACCTTGTCCCCCTAAAGCCCTCCTCCGTCTATCCTTTCTCTCTTAGGTTAAAGCAACCCCTTTGGGGGGAGGTCATCCTCCCTTCTCCCACCGAAGATCCCTCCCTTCTCCCCCTTGAGGGCATACTCCCACCCCCCTTCAGGGGTACCCCTCTCCCCTTCATTGCATACCCCACGCCCTTCATTGCATACCCCCACCCCCTTTGCAACATCCCCTTTGCAACATTGATCATTATCTCTTGCAACATTGCAACATTCTTGCTCTCTAACCTTTTGCGGCTATACTACTCTCATCAATGGAATGCCAGAACGTGTGTCAGCTTTACATAATGCAAAGAAGAAAGCAACACGATTGTAAATATATTGATTCAATAAATTTGTTATTATTTATCAACTTTCATTGTCAAATAAAAACTGTTTACTTTAATCTATTTACTTTTATCAACCCTCTGTATATACCATTCCAAACACACAAAAATCGTCCTCAAATTGTTTTTAAATTTTTTCAATGTGAATTCAGAAGTGTCTAAAATACTACAATATTTCGCTTCCTTAAGGTATTCTGTTTTTCCCTGCTTTTCAGGTTCCTTAATATGCAGGCAGAGGGAGGAAGGATTTTTGCCTAATGGCTCTGCTGGATATTACAACAGCCTCGGGAAAACGTCTTTAGGTTCATCGTCGGCGAGCTATCACACCCCTCACTCCATCAAGTCTCCCACTTACTGTTCCTCTTATTCATCTCCTTCCTATTCCACCCCGACATACTCCTCCTCGTACACCACCGGGGGAAGTAACCCCCATCATCACACGCAAGCACAACCCTACACCCGAACACTACCTGCGCAGCCAATACTTCCATCGAGGTTAGGGGCCTTATCGCCTCTCGTAGAGGAATACACTCCCTCTTCTTACCATCACCACTACTCCTCTTTGCCTAGGAAAAGAAACGCCCACGGACACTACCTTCGGGACGATGGCCCTGGACGATGTAGTGCCAGTGCCAGCGTAGAAGATAGGTATCACTTGATGCATGAATGGAAGGAGAATCCAAAGTATTTGATACGGACTCGCGACAGAGAAAACGACGATGAAAGTTTCGTTTAGTTTTCATTAACGGCCGAGACGAACATTTCAATGTTTCTCTTTTCGATCATACGTCATCCGATGATGGATAAAGACATTCAAAGGTTCCTGCCCTCCCAAAGAAGACGAATTTAGACGACACAGGATTCACGAGTTAATCTTTGTATAATGTGTAAATGAGACTCGAGATATACAGTATGTAAATATATAAAAGATGGAGTAGGAAACCTTACGTTCCAACTATTTCGTGTGCATGAAAAGGAAAAGATATTTGAAACCATTTTCTCATAAAAAATTGTAATTTACTGTATATCACGGAAACCATAAGGACCACTTTATTTCAGAAACTGTATCACTTAAGGAGTTTTTTATGCGTCAGGAAATGAGGCGTAATTTAAAGTAATGTGTAATAACGGAGCAAATAGAGGGACAATTTGTAAATTTTACAGGTTTCATAAAATGATTGAACACACAATTGTCATGTCCTATTACCAGTTTCTTTAATTTTGTAAAAGTACATTGACTAAAGATCATATTTTTAATTACTGGAATTCTGAAATCGTAAATTCACTATAACTTTCTACATATAATAAATATGCAGGCAAATTTTGTAAAAAAACAAACAAAAAAATTTGAAAACAGAAAATAATGAAAAATTTGCCGAATAATAACGGAAACCAGCAAAAATAAAACATTAAACATATCTATTAAATTATTTCATGATAATACGCATATTGTAATGAATAATTGCATGACGAAGAAACTCAGTGTAAAAGAAATCGATCTTAAATTTTTTCATAAGAGAAATTGTAATAAATATCTGTGATAAGTATATAAAAGTATTTGGGCTATTTAAGATAACTTTAAAAATTAAACTTTAAATACGTAAAGTTTTCTATCAAATTATAGCATATGTTAATAACTAAATTACAAAATAATGAGAAAATTTGGCATATTTTTTATAGATCAATAAAGCGGAAAGATATTGATGTTAAGTATTAAAAATATCTGGTTTTCTTATGTGATTTAAATCATATCATTAATCAGTGGATAATAAAATTTAGGTAAATTAATAATGATAATAATAATAATAATAATAATAATAATAATAATCATAATGATAATAGTAAACTCGTTTATTATAAAAATTATGGAAATCAGAAAAGATAAATTACTTATATATATATATAAATTTAGTGGTGGACCGGAAGTCAGTTTTTCAACATCTGCGGATGCGGATCTTTAATTTCAATATCTGCGGATGCGGATATTTAGTTAATCTATCAATATAATATAGAATTATGAATATGACATAATTTTTCAAATTTCGTGATATTACTATTATGGCAGGCAATGCATAAGAATTAAAATTAATATTACTGTTTTCATTATGATAAAAATAGTAACTTTCTCAAGAGTTTCAGCCACAGAAAATTCAATGAAACAAGTTTCATTCAATTTTCTGTGTTACCACGTATTTATATTTCCAGGTTTATATATTTGTTTGTCCATTAATAATTAATACTTTACATGAAATGTGCATGACTGGGCCTTATAAGCTACTTTATAAGCTAATTTAGTTGTAAATTGCATAATTTATTAAAGGTAATATCCGCATAACATCCGCAGTCAGAAGTGCGGATGCAGATGTTAAAAATGATGCGGATGCGAATATCCGGTCCACCACTAAATATATATATATATATACATATACTATTGTAGAGCAATATACTGTAGGTGCAGTTCGTTTCGTATATAAATGAATGAAATTCTCTTGTGTAAAATTGAGGAATATTGGAAAGCGAATATAGAAAGTGCTACAGAAAGAAAACATCCCTT
>JAJOZX010000874.1:195000-275000 GCA_023014485.1 Bathynomus jamesi | reverse complement strand
TAGAGGAATTACGGCATTTGGAAGAGTGAAGTCCATGGTGTAGTGGTTATCGCGTCTGACCGGCAATCGGAAGATCCCGGGTTCGATTCCCAGGTGGTACTTCATTTTTTCATTTGTTGTTTTCTCTTTCTCGTCTGCGCGGAATATCTCCTATACAAGCGTCGTTCTTTACGTTATTATACTGCGTGTTCTTTGCAGTTGAATGTATATAATGTTACGGCATGCGGAGGTGCCCCCTTGGGGCATTGGTTTCTGCGAGTATGTAGAGGAATTACGGCATTTGGAAGAGTGAAGTCCATGGTGTAGTGGTTATCGCGTCTGACCGGCAATCGGAAGATCCCGGGTTCGATTCCCAGGTGGTACTTCATTTTTCATTTGTTGTTTTCTCTTTCTCGTCTTGCGCGGAATATCTCCTATACAAGCGTCGTTCTTTACGTTATTATACTGCGTGTTCTTTGCAGTTGAATGTATATAATGTTACGGCATGCGGGAGGTGCCCCCTTGGGGCATTGGTTTCTGCGAGTATGTAGAGGAATTACGGCATTTGGAAGAGTGAAGTCCATGGTGTAGTGGTTATCGCGTCTGACCGGCAATCGGAAGATCCCGGGTTCGATTCCCAGGTGGTACTTCATTTTTTCATTTGTTGTTTTCTCTTTCTCGTCTTGCGCGGAATATCTCCTATACAAGCGTCGTTCTTTACGTTATTTATACTGCGTGTTCTTTGCAGTTGAATGTATATATATATATATATATAAGGGTGGAGAGAAAATATTAAACCGTCTTGCCTCACTCATGGTTTGGTGTATTGACCCTCTAAAAGTTCTAAAAAGATAATATTTTCTTTTTAGGACCCTCCACCCGCCGCATTTTTGCCGACAACAAAATGGCGGAAAGTCACATTTTGAAAGACCCCTAGTATAATATCTATCGGATTTTCAGAGAAGATATCGCGTTATATTGTGCGTTATTTGGTGATAACTATGATAACGAGTAAATATATTCACACAACACAAACGATACTTACTAATCACCAACAACTTAAGAACACACAGACGCTTATCTGAACGTCAGTCTCACTCAAGGTCAATGACATCTTGCATATGGTTGATAAGGGATGGGGGTAGGAGCTGCATGCTGCATATTGTAGCATGGGTGGCTACAAAGACTATTGAGTAAAATATGTTTACATTTTAGTTTTAGAGCTTATATATAATTTGTTTTAACTAATTCCGTTTTGTTTTTTTCAGATTTTCATAATGATATTTCTGTAGAAATTTAACCTCATATCCAAATATGGCAAAATCCCTACTAACTAGACAGTCGGGGAAGCAACATTTTCTGTTCGGAATTCCAAGTGAATTGCTACATAATGTCTTACCCTCTAATATGCAGATTGGGAGATATTTTCTTCTACTGAAGGAAGGCTCATCTGCAAAATTGACAAATAATGATATTCTCGAAACGATAGCAGAAGCATTGGTCGAAGTGTGGAAACCTCAGTGAGTAAAAAATCCATAATTACCAAGCTGAAACGCTTTACCGACAAGGTTACGCAACTCAATCGATCCAAAAGTAGTGCGAAGCTTATTGAATTGTTAAAAATATCATTGGTAGAACTCTTTTACATTTCTGCCTGTAAATGCAACTTCGTTTCGCACCCAGATTTTGGCTGCCGAAAAAGCGGATGTAAAGAAAAACATATTATTTGTGTTTGTCCAAAAAAATCAAGAATACCCAAAGAAGAACTGGAATTCCTTGAGGATCAGAGGACTATGTGAAATATGGTGATTGGAGGTGTGGATGTTACCCTTTCAAGATCTATAGCAAAAAGAAATGCAAGAAAGTTGAAGGAGCAACTTTACCCAATTTCGCCCCCTTTACCCAATCGCCCCTTTACCCAATCTCGCCATGGAAGCCGACCGATTTGGTGTTTCAGATTGGGCTGCATCGACCATTGCTTCAGCTACTTTGGTGGATTTGGGTATCATTACCGAAAAAGACAGTGACTTTTTTATTGATCGAAGTAAGGTGAGAAGAGAGTGACAGAAATTGAGAAAAACATTACAAGTTGAAGTTGCACAAAGTTATGGTGATGTTAAAGCTTTATATTTTGATGGGAGAAAAGATGAGACGTTGGTAAAGAAAAATAAAGATGGTAAATGGTACCTGGATATAATTGTTGAAGAACATTATGTACTATTGAGTGAGCCTGGTGGAGAATAGCTTTACCATTTGAGCCCTAAATCTGGAAAAGCAAGTGATGTATCTGAATTGTTGTTCGCTTACTTGAATGAAGTGACACTAGATCAGAATCTCCAGGTGATAGGGTCCGACAGTACAAATGTCAACACTGGGTCTAAAGGTGGCATAATCCATTTCATCGAGCAGAAGCTGAACCGACCATTGCAATGGAGCATTTGTATGTTACATACAAATGAAGTTCCCTTAAGGCATCTGTTTGAGCGATCCGACGGGAAAACAACTGGGCCAAAGATCATTCAGTTGATCTATTGGTAATGTTCTTAAGACTTGCCATGAGATGCCTGTGGTAAAGTTCTCCCCAATTACGGATGGGGCCGATAGCATCCAAGTTCTCACAGATGAGCTCAAAGAAGATTTAAGTAATGACCAACAATACATGTTCAGAATAATTGGGGCCATAAGAGAAGGATATGTTGACGGAAGTCTAGATGAACTCAAGCCTGGTCCCCTTAACAACTCTAGATGGTTAATTCTAGCTAACAGACTATGTCGTTATAATGTCCCCCAAAAGAATCCTTCCAGAGAGTTCCGTAGCCTTGTTCTGTTCATACTAACAAACTGTGGTCCTAACTGGTTCAATATAAAATTTAAACCGTATCTGCCTGATGGACCCAAACATATCTTTGATGCGATAAAAAGGTTCAACCTGTTACCTCAAGATATACAAAAAGTTGTCCAACCTTATATATCACGGAATGCCTATTTTGCTCACTCAGAAAATATTCTTCTATCAATGCTGTCAGATAGTGAGCAAAAGCTGCGCAAAGTTGCAATCGATCGAATAATACAGACAAGAAAGTGTAAGGAAGCCAATACAAGGAAAATCAGAGAATTTAGAGTACCAGAATTGAACTTCAAAGCATCACATTGGACACGCATCATCTTCTGGGATAGGATTGATATCAGTGAACCACCTCTCATTTCGAAATTGTGTGATGAAGAATTGCTTGAGTACGAAACAAAATGATTCAAAGTTGAGCAATACCCTATTCACACACAGAACATCGAAAGAGCCGTGAAGTTGGTTACAGATGCATCAGCATCAGTAATATCACAGGAATCAAGAGACGGATTTATTAGGTCAAGAATAAAAAGTCGCTCTCTGCTTCCCTCACTTGAAACCAAAAAATATTTGATGCCTCTCCTGAAAAAATAATAATATTTGAGATGAGCGGGTTTTGTATCGCATTCAAATGTAATTGATTTATGGCATCCAACCAAGTGAGACCAGATACAATTTTATTTCAATACAATGTATGCACAATGGTGTTTTTAAGTATAGTTTTGTATTATAAAGCGTTTTTCTTCAATTATTTTTTTTGATAGAACACTTAGTTTTTATGTTATGAGCATATTTTTATTTATGGACAACCGGCTAATGGCCATTTTGCTTTTATGTAAAAATGCGAGAGATGGTTTGAGTTACAAACATTAAATTACCGAATACATCACTTTTATGTTCTAATACACCAAGAAACAAGTGAGGCAAATAAAATTGAAATAAAAAGTGTTTCACTCCGCCCTAATATATATATATATATAATACACACAGACCGTGCATGGAACAAGAAACTCTTCTGGGAAAATTATATCCACTATAGTCCGAATAAGTAATGGTAAATGACAAACACTACAGTTTTTTCTTTTTCAATCCCATATATATATATATATATATATATATATATATATATATATATATAAAGTAAATAATTTAATTAAAGGGTAGACATTTTTCTAACATTTTTTCACATGAAGTTATGAAAAACATTACATCACGTGATGGATAACTTATCAGCCATTGAACATCATACTTAAATATAAAATTTCTTGACAGCTGATTGGCTGAAATATTTTGGTTATTGATCTTTAACTTTTTAATTTGATTTTATTTATATAAAAAAAACATTTCTACAGTATTTAAAAAAAAAAAATAAAACACGTTAATTCTGTTTGAGATGGAGAAGGCGACACTCTCCTTCACCAAGCCAATTCCAGAGGCAAGGTCATGAACCTGCTCTCCCAGTGATGATGATCGTCACCAGGTATACTTATATACTGAGTGTATTTATAAAATTTTTTTTATTGAAAAAGGCCATTTGATTAATTTTTCTCATTATTACATTTATTTCACCAAACATAACCTAAGCCACCCGAAGTCGACCTACCCCAACCTAACACAATTTAACCTAACACAATTTAACCTAACCTCTAACTAAACCAACTTTACTTGATTCAGGCACCCTTAAAAGGCGTGTACGTTATTTGCAATCATAAATCATTGGTTTTTTTTTAAATAAGTGAACGAAAGTGAACATCTTTGGATTTGAATTTTCCCTGCTGAAATTGGCAATTGTAAAGTATTTCCTATTTTGCCATTATAAAAATATTTGGTGCCCAGAATTAAATCTGATACCTACACGCACATGATGGGGCATTATTTATTATACACGGCATGTATGTTTATGCCTTTGTTGTTTATAAACATGTCAACAAAATGAATACTCGTAATTTATGATTATTATTATTATTATGATTATTATTATTATTATTATTATTATAAAATAACAGCAACACATGTAATAATACGCTCAAAAATAGGTAAATTAATGTGTGTGTATATATATATATATATATATAAAATATATATATATATATATATATATATATATATATATATATATATATATATATATATATATATATATTTATAATGGTCCCCTGAGAAACTTAAATGTTAAACACAGACCGTGCATGGAACAAGGAACTCTTCTGGGAAATTACATCCACTATAGTTCGAATAAGTAATGCTAAATACTATAGTTTTTGCTTTGTCATGATGGAAAGCCCAACGTGGGCACCGGGTTAATCGCAAAGAGGCCCCAAAATATAGATTCCGTCACCAGCTAGCTATCTGCAAAGCAGATAGGATCCAGCTTTAGAACAGGATCTAGGGTTTACAGCTTACACTTAGTCTACTACATTCAGAACCTCAATATACACAAGAAACTCGTTGCATTCACGTCGGATTGAATACATAAAAAAAAAGAGGTAACTATTGTATTTTTAACCAAAAAACAAAACTTAAATCTCAATCGGTACATTGAGCGTCCACTTTTCAAGGCACATAACACGTCCGTTTAATATACACAAACTCAGAATGGTCCCCTGAGAAACTTATATGTTAAACACAGACCGTGCATGGAACAAGGAACTCTTCTGGGAAATTACATCCACTACAGTTCGAATAAGTAATGATAAATGATAAATACTATAGTTTTTTCTTTTTCATGATGGAAAGCCCAACGTGGGCACCGGGTTACTCGCAAAGAGGCCCCAAAATATAGCTTCCCTCACCAGCTATCTGCAAAGCAGATAGGCTCCAGCTTTGGGATAGGATCTTGCAGATAGCTGGTGAGGGAAACTATATTTTGGGGCCTCTTTGCGAGTAACCCGGTGCCCACGTTGGGCTTTCCATCATGAAAAAGAAAAAACTATAGTATTTATCATTTATCATTACTTATTCGAACTATAGTGGATGTAATTTCCCAGAAGAGTTCCTTGTTCCATGCACGGTCTGTGTTTAACATATTAGTTTCTCAGGGGACCATTCTGAGTTTGTGTATATTAAACCGACGTGTTATGTGCCTCGAAAAGTGGACGTTCAATGTCCCGGTTGAGGTTTAAGTTTTGTTTTTTGGCTAAAAATAAAATAGTTACCCCTTTTTCTTTGATATATTCAATCCGACGTGAATGCAACGAGTTTCTTGCGTATATTGAGGTTCTGAATGTAGTAGGCTAGGTGTAAGCTGTAAACCCTAGATCCTGTCCCAAAGCTGGATCCTATCTACTTTGCAGATAGCTGGTGAGGGAAGCTATATTTTGGGGCCTCTTTTTGAGTAACCCGGTGCCCACGTTGGACTTTTCATCATGAAAAAGAAAAAACTATAGTATTTGTCATTTATCATTACTTATTCGAACGAAAGTGGATGTAATTTCCCAAAAGTGTTCCTTGTTCCATGCACGGTCTGTGTTTAACATATATATATATATATATGGGCATGTAAATTTGTATATATTTATATAATTTTATTGTTAAATGTAGTAATATATATATATATATATATATATATATATATATATATATATATTTTAACTGAGTCTTCCTTTATAGTAATAAATGTTTTGTATTGATGTGTTAAACATTATTTAACTCTACATTTATTGCTTATACTGAAATAATTATTTGATAAGCGCAGTCAGTGTCATTTATGTTATATATATCTTTAAGTCTGTTATTCTGTAAGCAAGCAATATAATGCAAAGGCAAATTCAAAGAATGTTGAAAACATTAAAAAACTTACAGGTGAATTGTATTCGATCATGTACACACTTGCTGAAATCAAGTCCATCTAAATGTAAGACTGTAAGAAAGACGTCTTTTTTCACTCAATGTCATTCCCATTTTAGTTTTCGTCGAAGAAGTCTGAAATCGGAATCTCAAAGGAGATAATTCTCAAATTGATCTGTACCCATTTCATACTGGACGATATGCCACTTCGAGTTAGATTTTATATATATATATATATATATATATATATATGGAGAAGAGAGAGAGAGAGAGAGAGAGAGTCATAATTAATTAATTGGAACCCTCTATTATGTACATAATTATTATGATTAAGCGCTTTTTGGTTAACTATTTAAGAAGGACTTTCTATGTTGTCTGCTTGTTCTTTGTATATCCATTAATTTATCCTTTCAATAAAAACAAAACAAAAATTTATATTTTAATAAATTATCAGCACATGAACAATTTATTCATTTTTCATTTTTGACACACACACACACACACACACACTCTCACCAGAAAAATCACTAAATAGAATAATAATTCTAGGACTTACTTTCATCATACTATACTCCTTACAAACTCATTCATCTTCTTCATATATATATATATATAAAATATATATATTAATTTACTAAGAGTTTTGTCTTAATTTTAGGCCCGTTGTAAACTCAAAATTGAGATTTTTATATCACATAAAAAACAGTTCTTACGATGCTATTAAATTATTAATGAAAAATTTCCCATAAAAATAAACGTAAACAATATATATATATATATGTGTGTATATATACATAGAGAGAAGAGAGAGAGAGAGAGAGAGAGAGTCATAATTAATTAATTGGAACCCTCTATTATGTACATAATTATTATGATTAAGCGCGCTTTTTGGTTAACTATTTAAGAAGGACTTTCTATGTTGTCTGCTTGTTCTTTGTATATCCATTAATTTATCCTTTCAATAAAAACAAAACAAAAATTTATAACAAAGAATTAAATAAATGTATTTACTTTGATAATAAACAAAACAATTTAGTGTAAAGAGAATATGTTAAATGTCCTTTGTAAATTTTTGTAAATAAAATTATGAATATAATTATATAAATAAATTATTTGTTTATACTCAGATTTTAGTTATTTTCTTCTGATCCTTTTCGTAAATAGTAAAATATACGAAGAATTCAAAACTCAATCAAATTGTCGAAGCTATTCATCAGTCGTTTCGAGTCTAGACTATGGACGTTTTTGGTATGAAAATGTTTGTCCATATCTCCACTTAACACCAATATTGGTATTTTCATTACGAGCATTTTTTATTTTTATTCTTTGGTCTTAGCGATTAAGTAGTTTTTATTATTAATTTGTTCATTACGTGGATTTATTTCTTTGTTTAGTCCTGTTTTTGTTTTTAGTTGTTATTCCAATATGTAATATGAAAATTATTTTTTCTTCTGCCAGTAAAATTTTCATTTGGATTTATGTTTTTCTGTCTGTCTGTCTGTCTGTCTGTCTCTCTGTCTCTCTGTCTCTGTCTCTGTCTCTCTCTCTCTCTCTCTCTCTATATATATATATAGTATATATATATATATAGAGAGAGAGAGAGAGAGTTAAAAATGTTACGACCTAGTATGGGGGTGCTTCAAAAAATATGTTTCAGTACTGTGTATTTGTTGTTTATTTAATTATCCATGGATTTCAACAATCGTCGAAATGCCTCGTTTACTGCTTTGACACATTTCCCTCGGAAATATTCGCCATATAAGTGTTAACACGTTTTTGAAGCATCCTATATATACTGGGTATGGCAAAAAAAACTAGGCCACTATTTTAAATGTATATTTTAAACAAATAATATAAACAAACTTTAAAACAACATTTTTTCAGTATAGGATCACTTATCGTACACATCATGATAAGAGATGTTGAAAATGCTCTCCGTCATTATCCCTATAGAGAATTCGCCACTCATTGATAGCACTGTTCAGAAATCGTTGCAGATGCTACGCCATTCGTCCGCGATTGTAGCTCAAAGTTGTTGAGCATTTCGGATTTGATGACTAGGGCGGTAAACCTTTTCTTTCAGTAATTCCCACACTGAGTAGTCCAACGGATTTAAATCCGGACTGTTGCCGGCCACATTGCAGGTTCTATGAAATCAGGGGCTGTTTGTCTCAGGTTCTAACTGTGGCTCTAGCCCGATGACAAGATGCATCACCTTGATGGAAAACGAAGTTATCACCGCATATTTGTCTAATATCTTGAAAATATGGAACAAGAACATGATTACAGTAATATTCCGAATCCATTCGTATTCCTGGTTCTACAAAAGCTATCCTTGTTTTTCCGAGTTTTGAAAATGCTGCACCAACCATTACACTAGGAGAAAATCTTTGTTTCTCTTAACAACCTTTCATGTGTTATATCACGTTTCCTTGTGACAGCGGCATATGCACGATCATTCTGTTTATTAATTGGTTTACTAACTGTAAATATTTTCTCATCACTAAGCCATATCGTACGAACTGTGAGCGGTGAAAATCTAAAGAGTAATTATTGGCAACATAGCAAGCGATTATGCTTATGAATGTCATTTAAGCTTGTACTGAAACTCGTTTGTATGCCTTAGTTTAGGTTAAATTTTGCTATTTGCTAAAATGTTGCGCACGTCAGATATTCATATTTCCATGGCTATTTCATTTGACGTTAAATGCGTCCCAGGTTCTTCTTGACTAAATATTTTTGTCCCTATGAAATCGATATTTGCTTGAGTTCGAGCAGTTCTATGCCTCCCACTAGGGTCATTACCCTTTCTATGCTCTACATCACCAGTTTCCTTCACTTTGTCTATAATATAATTCAAACCAGCTCTAGTCCATGACTTATTCGGAAACTCTGTAAATAATTTTCGTGCTCCCCAGCCTTTTTCTAACCAACAATTTTTTTATAAATAACGCGAATACTTCGGCATTATGTTTCAGGGTAAATCAGAGATATGGCCTAGCTCATGGTTTAGCAGCTACTGAAATTTGGGACTAGCCTATTCTTGACCTATAGCCTCGATTTCGCCCTTTTTCGAGCGTTAGTACGTCTGTTTGGCTTACAAAAAAAATCCTTATAATTGCTTAAAATATACATTTAAAATAGTGGCCTAGGTTTTTTGCAATACCTGGTATATAACTTCTTCAGGGAAGCCGTAAAAATCCCGGGTATATCATCATCAGAATCGAAAGTACGCAGCTTAGTTCCACAAGGAAGAGTATTAGCCCATTAGCATGGGCGCAAATTGGGAGAGTGCAATTGCAATGTTGCAAATGGGGAGGGAAGAATGTTGCGAAGGGGTATGCAACAAAGGGAAAGGGGTTGTTGAAAAGGGGGAGGCGGTAATGCAACAAGGGGAGGGGTTATCCCCCAAGTTGCAATGAAGGGGGGATTTGGGGGAGAAGGAAGGATGACCTCCCCCAAAGGGGTAACCTTAACCTAAGAGAGAGAGAGAGAGAGAAAGGAGGAGGAGGGTCTTTGGGGTAGAAGGTGGGATGTCATCACCCCACAAAGGGAAACCATAACCTAAGCCTTAACCTAAGAAGGAGAGAGGAGAGAGTTCTTTATTCCACCGGAGTCCGTCGCATAATGAACTTCCAGGGATCCGCAGCTGTTATATAGAGGGTCTGGAGTTGCCAGATACCACTTTTTATTATATGGAGGAGATGCCATTTATTTATTTATTTATATATTAAAGGTAGAGTTGTCAGAAAGCACTATTTATTTTAATTATTTATATATAGATGAGTTTCCAGAGACTCCTATATAATTTAATTATATGCAGGTTTACCAGGCAGCACCATTTATATTATTTATTTATTAAAGGCAAGAGAGAGGGAGACATTCTCCTTAATTTGCTCAGCAAAAGAACAGATTAAAACACATTATTTATTTAATTAACAATGCAAAAAAATAACCGTACACACTTTTTATATATAAAGGAAACACAATAATTATTTGAACTAACTTCTCCGAAAGTGTCTATTTACTTTTGCCAATCTTTTCTATATACCTTCTATATTTTTTTCTAAAGAAAATTCCGCGAAATCAAAATAATTGCGGAATAGCAGTTTTTTATTCATTTGTTTTCAATTAAAATTAACTCGTACTTTCATGCTAGTAGTCTATAAATAACAGTACACACTTATATATATATATATATATATATATATATATATATATTAAGAGAGAGAGAGAGAGAGAGAGAGTGTCTATTTACCTATGTCAAACCTCTGTATATAAGGTAAGGGTCTCATTTTCGTACAATTTTTTTATCCATCTTAATTTTAAAATTTATTCTTTTGATTTGAGAAATCTATACACACATTTATATTAAATTTCCCATATGAAAACAGGTTTAATATGCAGTAGATATACTAAACCGTATATTAAATTTGGTAATAAACAATTATAATTATTCTCATAAAATAACATTCATTTTCACATTATGTTGGGACGAAAAGGATCGGAGGCAGATACGCGTAAGGTTGACAGGTGTTTTGGCGCAAGTTACTATAACAGGTACATTAGAAACCGCTTGACCTATATAGCAGCGGGGACCACCCACGATCTCTCACTCTGCTTCTCCTTACAGTCATTCTTTGATTTGAGAATACTAAAAATCACAATAAACAATATAAATATTCTCATAGAATAACATTTTTTTTTTCTCACCGTATTATCATCATATAAACGTCTGCCTTCAAAATCTAAAAAGAAAAATAACTTCTTAACAATTCATGTTTTTAATTTAAATAAACATCGATAAGCCCCCACGCCCCCACACACAGTCGGTTTAGAAGTCTAAGCCGCCAGTCGGTTTAGGAGGCGTAACCTGGCAACACATAATTAAATAATATCGTTTATATATACAACCAAAAAGAATTAGATAAAACACCATTACATCATTCTGTTTA
This sequence comes from Bathynomus jamesi, assembly GCA_023014485.1. Classification (NCBI taxonomy): domain Eukaryota; kingdom Metazoa; phylum Arthropoda; class Malacostraca; order Isopoda; family Cirolanidae; genus Bathynomus; species Bathynomus jamesi. The sequence goes on along the minus strand of JAJOZX010000874.1, from coordinate 263,435 downwards.
TTTTGACGAATTATTGGAATCAACTTCAATAAAAAATAATTATTATTATGCGTAGCAATATTTTTATGTTGATAATTCACGACTATGCTAAATACCTGTTACTTAAACTTGAAAATAGGATCAAATGACCACAAATTTGTGTAATAATAATAATTCACCGTACCACCAAGATAAGAAATTAGTACATAAATACTGCCTAATTTAATCAAATATAAAAGCAGGAGGAAAACTAGCGTACTGTTTCACAGGACAGCGTTATCATAGTATCATAACCACAAGTAAAATTAAACTTCCAGCGAAGGACTTTCAATTTTGGAAAGGTTTTTATGTAGTTAACTGAGCGAAATCCTTATACTACCCCAAATTTCAATTTGTAAATAAAACCTTTATCCTATTTATCTTACTTTGTATTACAAAAATATACAACTACGAAGTTAAAACTAATTTGTGGAGTTGGAGCATTCCTATTTAAATATAATTTTACTGAGTTAATATTACCGTCGTACCATCTGTACACTGACTGACTGACACTAACTAAACTACATCTTGCATTGTTAACAAAATCAAAGGGTTGAGTGTACTCATTAAGTTGATAAGGTACCATTTGTAACCTACTGTAATATCACAGTAGTCTTCGCTACGGTGCGCCAATAAAGTTAAAAATGAAAGAAAATGATTTTATAATTCCATCGAATTAAGGTTTCCTCCTCGTCACACGAGAACGTAACTACGTCATGGCCGACTACAAACAACGTAAGAAATGCGACACAAAGTGTTGAAATCGCTGTAAATTTGGGAATATTTTACTGCCAGCATATATCAGATATATAAATCAATATACTATAACAATATACCAAAAGTAAACATTTAACATATAATTTAGTTATTCGAACGCAGAAGTGACTTCAAAACTGGGTTAAAATAATATATTATCTTAAAAAGCAATAAATTTATAGGTGTGATTAGGCAAAACACATCCTTAAAAATCCTGCGTAACAAACAAGCAAAACTTCAGGAAAAAAACAGTTTATACCGGCAATTAAAAATAGTCCTAGGTTATTCGGGATAACATGAAAACACGTGGGGAACCTAAAATTGGTAAAGATTTTGAGGTTTTTTAATCTACTGAAATATCAATCAATAACTATCGCTGATTTCAGACGACATTACCTCTAATATGTGGGTACACGAGATAATAATACAAGCGGTATGAATGAACTCTGAAACTATTCTTTTTATTATACTTCATTTTGTAAAAAAATTACTAAAACCTGACATATATATATATATATATATATATATATATATATATATGACTCAAATTTCATGCGACAACAAAGATAAATGATCATTTTCCAGTTATATTTTCAAAAATTAACGTTTACCTGTAAAAATATATAAAATAGACTTTCTTTTAATTAAACTTAGACCTACATTCTATAACAATTGCTTAGCATTATTTTCAGTTTTCTAATATTTCAATCCAAAATGTCGATAAATACATATCCAAGAAAATAACTGTTAAATCTTATAAAAAACAAAGAAAAACATCTCACACAAGTGTAAAACTTATAGACTTTTATATTAATCAACGTTTTTATGTAACCTAAATTACTTAAGACATGATACCCTATTTAAACTAGTTATAGAACTATGATAGCATCGATTTATTGAAAGAAGAAATCAAACAATAACAACGGTGGGATAGCCTGACCTAACCTAACCTATCTCAGTCCACTTGGTAAAGTATCCAATATAAAAATTGTATTTGTATTAGCTTTTCACCCGCCACCCTGCACCTTTTCCCCACCTTACCCCTTCTCTTAGGCTAAGGTTGGGGAAACAGAGTATTAATTAATTTTGTAATGGTCAAAGCGAATATTCGAACAGCCATAAACTAAAATAGGTATACCTAGCCGTCGGAACGTGAGATGCTACACACATTTTGTACTTTTATACCGAAGTGTCATCTTCCCGCTATAAATCTTACAGTAAAATTTATTTTCCGTATTGCGGTTATACCAAACGCCGGAGCGAAAGATGTAACACACAGCTTGTATATCTCTTATCTTTATTTGATCCCTTACGGTAAAATTTTGTAAGAGAAAAAATATTTTTTGAATTTCATTTGAAGTTGTAGAAAAATTGAACACCCAAATGTAGAAGATTCATTGTTAAATTATCAGTGGATCTTAACCTCGTTAAATTCGATATGGTTTTCCAAAAAGGTTTACGTCACAGAACGCCGCATAATGTTGTACAGACCACCCATTTTATTTTCCGTATAGTTAGTAATCCTGATCATTACCCCGCTATCTTAATCGGTTCAGACAAAAGATATTCATTTTACTTCTCTTTCTCCTATCCGTACACATTTTTTTTTCGTAAACGCAGTGCCCACGTCAAAGTGGAATCTTTAGCTGATAACACTGGCCAACAAAATTAAACTTTTTTTTCTCATCACAAACATGATCACACTTTTCTTAATGCATTTTTCGCGCTGATTCCGAATCTGGTTTTTTTTTTTTCTAGCACGTATAGTTAATAGATACACTGGTTTTGATATTTTTAAGTTTTTGATATTGCTTTTGATATTGCTATAAGAAAATTTATGGATGTATAGATCACACTGAGGAATGCTAAACAACAAATACATCATATACCTTATTCAATGTACTTATAAATAAAGAATATATACATTATTTTATTAAAAGCGCTGTGAGTGTGATTTCCTTTTGAAATTTGGCCTGGATTGTCACGATACAGCATCCAACAATGGTCTGCCATCATGCTTTCATTCCAATATCCTTGGTAGCGCTTCTCCATCATCTGAATATCTTGATGGAAGCGCTCTCCTTGCTCGTCACTCACTGCACCAAGGTTTTCAGGAAAGAAATCTAAGTGGGAATGCAGGAAGTGAATTTTTAACGACATTCGACACTCCATTTCTTTGAAGGCATCAAGGAGGTTCTTGACTCCATCCTTATACGCAGGTGACTTGTTGCTTCCAAGAAAGTTTTCACATATCCATTTGAACGCCAGCCAAGCCTTCAATTCCAGCGGACTTAGGACTTTTTCAAATTCAGTGTCATTCAAAACCTCCCTTATTTGTGGCCCAACAAAAATTCCTTCCTTCAATTTTGCTGCAGTAACCTTCGGAAATTTCCTTGAAAGGTATTGGAACCCTTCAGAATTGACTTTACCCATTGCTTTAACAAAATTCTTCATTAAACCAAGTTTAATGTGAAGAGGTGGCAGATAGATCTTTTGGGGATCCACTAAAGGGACAGACTGGACATTGCTTATCCCTGGGACATATGTATACCTAAGTGGCCAGTCACTTTTGGTGTAATGTTCTATAGTGGCGCGACTGTCCCACAGGCAAAGGAAACAACAAAATTTTGTGAATCCTGACTGCATACCCATAAGCATTCCTATAACTTTTAGATCTCCACAAACATTCCATTGATGACTGTCGTATTTGATTGCCTTAAGTAGTATATCCATATTGTCATATTTCTCTTTTAGATGGACGGAATGGGCAATGGGGATGGATGGCATTATATTACCATTATGCAAAAGAACTGCTTTCAGGCTTCTCTGCGACGAATCAATAAAGAGGCGCCACTCAGATGCCACATACGTCTGAGATATGGCTGTAAATAGTCCATTGATGTCATGGCAATAACAGAGAGACCGTCTACTGAAAAGAATGCTGTTAATTCAAAATTCCGCTTTCGGTAGTAACTAATACGAACATTGTTCTCCTTTAGTCTTGAGGCGAGAAGCTCTGATTTCTCTTTAGACAGCGATAAGTCTCTAACAAGATCATTCAACTGTCCTTGGGTTAACTTTTTAGGCTCTAAATGTCTGCCTTCAAAAGTGTACTCTGGTTCTGTAGATGGTCCGGAAACGCCAGTTGCACCTTCATCACTTTCCATGTCATCTATGATAGAATCTAGCCTATCACTTGGGGGAATTGGAATGGGCAATGTTTCATCATGTTTTACTGGTCTACGTGCTGAATCCAAGTTTGGATATACAATCTGGTGTTTGTTCTTGGCAGAAAACCCCATTAAGTTCACACTACAAAAATAACAGTCTTCATGATGATCTCTCGGCTCCCTCCATATCATGGGTATGGCAAATGGCATTGAAGCTTTCTTTTGTTAAGCCAATCACGTAATCCATTTGAACAGCCAGAACAGATTTGATGTGGCGCCCATGGTTTATCTTGGTCACCTAGATGGCAACCAAAGTATAGCTTGTATATTTTCTTAATGTTGGTTGTAATACTTCGTCGCTGTGTTTTAGTTGTCAACTGGCCGCATACGAAACAGAACTTGTCGGGGTCATTCTTACATTGTCGAGGCATGTTGACTGACCTGAGCAAACTATAAATTCAAAAAAAATGTACACCAACTTGACACAACAAGTTCTTGGACTGGACTGATCTTTTGACACACAAAGCACGGCGTTGTTGCCTGAATCACAATGCTGCTAGACGTAAAAGCTCACACTGAAATACATAAGATGTATAATTAAGATAATTGAAATAAATAAGATGAATAAACTAAAAAAAAACAATAAAATAAACACAATCAAATGTTGAAATATTAGTATTTTGCCTATTTAAAATGGTTAAATCTGTGTAGTTATATATATGCCTTCATCTTGAAAACTATACGTGCTAGAAAAAATCTGAATGCAGTTTTGGAATCAGCGTGAAAAATGCTATCCAGCCACCACAAATTGTACTCTGATGAAAAATCTTTGTTGACCAGTGTAATTTTTATAAGATAAGCACTCTTCTACGAACGGTATCATATGAGTTTTTTCTTTAGCTCGAATAACTGAAGATGTTAATAAAAATTCATTTATAAATTATAAAATCAATCCTAAACTCATTTATTTATATATATATATATTTTTTTGGGGGGTGGGGTGGGGGGGGGGGTGTTAAACTCCTTCGCAACATCTAAGGTCATATGACAGAGGGACCTACAACTTTGCGTGGGACGAACCACGGGTCGCTACATAATCTGGGCGCGGAGGAAGGTCTCCCCTCCAACTACTACCCAGACCCAATGTCGCTCAACTTCGCTGATCTCCGGGAAGCGGTGTTACGACATTGACCAGGACATAGCCCATATATTATATATATATATACCTTTCAAAGGTTCCGTGCGATGATTCCTCATTTCACGAAGGTCAAGCTTGTCGCCCCTTCTCTCGAGTTGGCCTGGTGAAGTAGTGAGTTGGTTTCTTGTACTCTTCATCTCACATAGCCAGGTAAGCCCGGCTCATCGCGGGTTGTTCTGAGACAGACGTCTAATAGTTGTATTACCTTGGGTAAGAAACACAAACTTGCGGTGCATCTTGCTCCCGATGAGTCATGCACTAGGACTAATAATCACTGGGGTGTCTGCAACACAAACTAACGAAAATTGCAATCAATTGAATATGGCTTTGGATGTTCTTTTGACTAAACTAATACAGAGCAGTGTTGCTTTCAGTGGTGATGAACCATACACAAAAGTTTCATTGGTACTTTGACCCCTATTTGTTTTGCAGTGCTGGTGCGAGCTGCTCGTACCCTGAAATGGGCGTATGGGCGAAATGGTGCTGGATGTAAAAAGATGTTTAACTTTTCATACTTCTACTTAAACTAGGAGTGCATCGATAATTATATATATATAATATATATATATATTATATATATATATATATATATATATATATACTGTATTAGCAATGTTTTTGACACGTATCTCAAGAGATTAAGTCAAAGATAGATGAAAATTTTCACTATTTTTGACAAAACCAAGTTCCCCTCATACACACACACACACATTCTGGGTACTAGTAGTTCGCAGAACTATTACCAAATACATAAGACACCCTCTAAGTTTTCCCGCTCGGATGTGAATGTCATACTTCTTCTCCTTCCTTGAAGAACGTCGTCAGTGACACGTTAGATCTCATCATGTAGTACTGACGTCGCAACAAACCGCAATGGCCTGATGTCATTCATTTAACTTTATTTCAACATCAATTTCCTCGCGCGATATTATAATATTCAAATAATTATTCAAGTGCACATTTATAACATTTCAAGTTTCATTTCTTCTGCGAACATGCATTCAACTTGCATTCAAGCAATTGTAACTTTTTTGTCACACTTAAATATCATAACCGCTATGAAACTTTCTTCTTTCGTTTTGTTAAATAAATAAAAACCCAACGAAGCCCTTTATCACTTTCGTTATTGACATTCAATTCACGTGATCTGAAAAGACCTGATGACCTCGAGCCATGCTATCATTAACTTAATTAACATTATTATAGTACAAAGTTAACACTACAAATTTAAGGAAATGAAGAACTGATCTGGTCGGAGCGAGAATTAGAAATTGAAAAATGTTTTTATCTACAAATTACAGATTTCGATCGAAACACGTTACCGCTACACAGGGACAGAAAGATTTTATATATATATATATATATATATATATATATATATATATATATATATATATTATTATTATTATTAACATTACAATCAAACCTGAAATTTATGAAAAATGCTTTGTTAATTAACCTTATACAGTATATAATCATAATTGCCTACATGGAGGGGACAATGGACTCCAATCGACCAGGGAAATACTCTTCACAATACATAGGGCCTACAGTCATTTTATACACTACAATCTCTACAAAATTCATATAAAAAAAGGCATTGTGAGCCTCGGAGACCTTCATTTTGGTCGTCTCCTTCCCATATAGGGGGGACATTTTTACGGGCACTTGTTCTTGGCCCCCTCCTCACTGCATAAAAAAAAATTTGGTCAAACATTTGTGTAAATTTTCGTCCGTGACCGTTTTTACCAATAGGTCGAACAGGTTACATATTAACTTTTTAATCACTTTCCCTTTTGTTAAGGTAGTTGGGGGGGGGGGTCTATAAGAAAGTTTAGAGAAACCTTTTTCTTTACCGTATACAATGATTATTTTTTCGAATTTCAACCGCATTAGGATTTTAATTAAAAAAAACCTGAAGTCAAATAAGTCGTCCTTCTGATTCCTCATCCCTCACACGGTTGGTTAAGTTAACCCGACATAACCCATCTACAAAAAGGTAAAACTCAAAGAGTAGTCGTACAAGAAAATCCGACTTGTTTACAAAGTTCGATTTAATTGGTAAAAAATGTGACTTACTATTGGCGCTAGTAGTATGGGCGCAAAAGGTTAGAGTGCAATGCAATTGCAAATGTTGATCAATGTTGCAAAATGGGAATGCAAGGGGTGTCCAACAAATGGGGAGAGGGAATGTTGCAAGAGGTTATGCAACAAAGGGGGAGTGGGTTATGCAACATGGGGGAAGGGTTATCCCCCAACCTGCAATGAAGGGGACCTCCCCCAGCATGCTGGGGGAGTCTACCTGACCTCTTTGGGGGAGAAGGTTGGACGGCCTCACCCCTAAAAGGGGAATACCTAACCTAAGAGAGAGAGGAGTAGGACAGAGGAGTGTTCGCTCGGCTCCTACTAAGCGCATATTGAGAGTTCATCCGAGCGCCCGCTGTCTTATAAGTTCCTAATCAGCCAGTTGGCTTAGAAGGCTTCTTAGAAGGCGTAAATGTCTTGTTCAGGTGTACATTATTAGGGTTGAGTTGCCAGATTGCGCCATTTATTTAATTAAAGCATATATTCTCGTCAGTTGGCTTTCCACCAGTTGGCATAACCCACTAGTTGGCTTAATTGGCCAGTTGGCTTAACCAGCCAGTTGACGTAGAATACCTAGTAGGCGGGTGTATATATTACCTTTTCAGCTGCCAGATTGCGCTATTCAGATATTCTTGACAGTTGGTTTAGAAATCCGTCAGTCGGTTTAGAACGCAGCCATTTGGTATACAGGGTGGGCGAGAAGTCACCGTACACCAACCAATGTGCAATCATAATCAATCATAATTAATCTGAATCACTTACGTACTTCGTGGTTACATGTCCAGTGGATCCGTATGTGCACCTTGATGCTGGACACACAAGCGGATGCGCCTCCATGTCCTCTGTGACATGCGTCGGAGCATGTGTTGAGTAATGGTGAGAAAGGTGTCTTCCACAGCTCTGCGCAACTCTTCGTTGGTGTTGTAGCAACGCGCAGCGACTACTCCCTTGATAATATCCCACAACGAATTGTCCGGGGTGGTAAGGTCAGGACTACGTGGTGGCCATGGTAATGGTGCCGGAGATGTCGGTGAACCACGGCCAATCCAGCTGCCTGCAAAATGTTCGTTCAAAACGTCGCGCACAGAAAGAGCAAAGTGTGCGGGTGCCCCATCGTGCTGCAGCCACACGTCATCCATGAGTCCCCTATCTCTGAGCTGAGGTATGAGCTACGTCTCCAACATTGCCGAATAAGATGCCGCGTTCACGGATCCATCGAAAAAGTAAGGTCCAATCAAATGACCTGATGTCATACCCGCCCATATAATCACATGCCGTGGATTATGTTCCAGCTCCTGCGTGAAATGGGGATTCTCTTTTGACCAGAACACCACATTTCTGTCTCGTGAACTGAACTGCGATAGATGGCACAGTCATCATTGAAAAGAACCTTTGAGCGGGATACGGCACTTGGGAATGTGTCCAACAGAGCACGGCATGATTCATAACGCCGATCGATGTCGGCATCTGACAGTTCATTCAAGAAAGTTGGGCGATACGGCCTCACTTTCAGGTCTTTCTTCATGTGGTCTCGCATCGTTGACCGTGGCACACCAAGCTCTGATGATCGTTTTCGCGTCGACATAATTGGGGAACGTTCAATGGAAACGGCAAACGCTGCACATGTTTCCAAGCGCGTTGTCTTTCTCCCACTCCGCGGCCTGTCTTTAACGCTTCCAAGAGCGAACGCACGTTTTTCCCAATCCAGCAGTGTCGTTCTTCGTGGTGGCGCCTTATTAAGCCGTTCCCGAAACACAGCCATCACCTGCGTCATTGTTTGTCCCGTGTGCGGTCTCTCATGCACCCACACACTTGCCACGAACTGCTCCTCAACAGAGTAAATGCTTGTGTCAACCATACCGACAACACCACAACTAAATTCTATGGGTACGGCTGTCACGTAAGCACTATCTTCGATACTTTTGCCAGATTGCCATTCGACACTGTTGCCAGACTGCCATTGTACATAGTAGTGTGCTGTGCTGTGCTCTGTAAACTCAAATTGATTTCGGGTGCGTATCGTGCGGGTGTACGGTGACTTCTCGCCCACCCTGTACATATAATTAAATAATAATATCGTTTATATATACACAACCAAACGAATTAAATAAAACACCATTACATCATTCTGTTTATTTAGACGAATTAATGGAATCAATTTCACGAAATATATTGAAAATAAATATACAATCCTATACAAACAATGGAATATATGCAATAAAAATTAATAATAATATGAGAAATAAGAACGAGCAGTGTATATATATAATCAAAAAATAATAATATACAAAATGATGTGGTTATAACCTATATATATATATATATATATATATATATATATATACACAATTATATTAAATAATTAAATATATTGAAAATAAATATATATCAAAATACTTTGTTTTACTGCGCATGACTAAAACACTAAACTCACACGTTAGAGGGATACCTATATTCGATATAAATGGCCTTCTTATGTTCAATACTATTTTTGTACCCACTTTACATTCGGTTGGTAAGTTATCTTTAAACACAGGTAGAATACACTCAAAAGCACGCACAAAGAGGGCATCGTTAGCCATCACATCATTATTAAATACAAGTTTATAAACACTCCTTTCCAATCGAGGGTTTTTCCTTACCAAATTGAGCTTTTCAATCGTGAACTCTTCTTCACTCTGCATAGCGACAATTGAAATAATCTTCCAAGTCGTAACGACAGCTACTCATTATATAGAGATACAACTCTTCAGGGTGAACAGTGTAGGTGAGCTCTGCTGTGTACCGCTCAAGTCCTTTGTACCAAAGTTCGGGATATTTCGAAGAGTCTAAATATTTTAAATAAGCATCCAGCTCTAGACCATTCTCGCCTTGTTCAGTCCTACATTCGATAAATCCGTCGAGCAGAGCGGTGTATGCGTATTCAAGAACCGTATCAAAATAAATCATATCCGTAACACGAGCGTCTAATATAGGCTTCAGCTTGCGGAAACCGACGATTTCAAACATTCTGTCGAGGATGAATCGGTTTCGCGTAGGGACAAGAACGTTATTATCAGACGCATTCTTCCACATCAGTCGTATGTCACTGCATGGCTGATCGTTGTTTATGCTTTATGGCTGATCGTATTTCTCCTTTTTGTTTAACAACCGATACTCGTCTCTAAATTCTATCAAAAACTCACACATGCCTTTAGCCACAACCTCACTGCAAACCTCGTCATGATATATATGAATGTAGTGACAAAAGTTCTTTAGATTGTCCATGATGACAAGGTTCACATTCTCAGCCGCAGGATACGCGTACTCGGTATGATGCAGCATGACATAATACCGCCTGTCACACCACTCATCAACAAGACACATTATCCATATCCGTTGCTTCTCTTTTGCAAGCGTTGTTTCTTTCACCTCACGTTGTATGTACGCTTTTGTACAGTTTAACCCTACAACGTAGTCCATTACATCGTTTGTGCCGCGAAATGCGGCAATACTCTCGCCAGAATATCCATAGATTATTTGAACATCTTGTTTTCTCGCGCGATTCAATGTATCCTTCAAAGTTTCAAAGGAAGAGGGGGTAGGCAGTCTTTCAGTATTCACCACATCTTCCGACTTTACCGAATACCACTTCATAAACGTTCATCACTATTTTTCATCTACGTGAGAAAATACGCGTCTGAGCTCCAGGGTTTGCAGTGGCCAACTGAACCCGCAGGGATAGAGATATGCTCAAATAGTAGCAGGAGTCACGTGACCGCTCTTACAGTGGGCGGAGCTTAGGATTGTACACAAGCACGCACGCAAAAGAAAATGAACCCTAATCGAAACAAATATACGTAATAAATAAACATATCGTTAGCAATACACATATATAAGTAAAAACAATCAAGGATTAAGGTATCCAAGGGGTACGGTATCATGGGTACCAGGCACCTGGTAACGTTTCCTATAGGTGTTACGGCATACCTTCGTGCCCCAAAGTTCCTTCACCCCCCCTCCAGTTTCAGCGCCCTAAAATTGTGGGTCCCCACAGTCATTTGGGTTGGATAGTTACCCTCATCTTCCAAGCACACAAGATCCTTCAACGAGTCAAAGTTAACGACTCGTCGGTTCGCATGGTTAAGCGTGATAGTATTAGCTTACACGATATATTTCATATCCTCCCTCACCCTCACCCGTACCCCATAAGTTTTTGGCCCTGTTGATAAAAATGAGTCAGCGTATGCACCATCACCATACTCATCCTTGATCTCGGCAGTTATCTCTCCGAGGAATTCCCCAATAGCAGGCATGTATTCAACCTCCCTCGCTGTGAATATTACGCTATCTGTGTCAGCGCACAGCACCCTCTGTCCAAGAGAGTGCAGTAGTTGCCAAAGCTTGATGCGGGTGTAGACCGTTGTGAAGCTGGCTACAGGTATGTTTGTAACCCGTGAGGTATCTGTTGCCAGTTCGGTGAAGTTGTAATTTATTATGTAAGTATTACGGACATTCACGATCTCCATAACCTCTTTGTCGGGAGCGTTGGCATAATCCCAGACTTCACTATAATTTTCTGTCAAATGAACGTTCCCTTTGCCAGTATTCTGTGCAAATTGTTTAGACACAACTTTGCACTAAAGCGCTCGCCAGGATTCTTAACAATTTGGGAACGGTCAAGCTGTATACCTTCATGGGCACGGTAACGCTGAATATAAGCCGTGGCGAACGGCTAGGTACTGCTCAGGGCTTGTATATACACCTCTGATCTTACGCTGGTTGGTCGTATGATTACAATCACCGTTGTTCTCTTCTGCGCACTTCACGCACAGGGGAAACATGAGCTTGTGATCTATAACGACGGGTAAGATCGACATCCATAAATCGCGAGGGGGAAGCACGTCTACGAAAGAGTTCAAAGTAGCGCTCACTCAAGTTAGCTGAGAACTCCTCAATGGTTGACATGGTGAGGCCCACCAGTTTTTCAGGCGCACCTACGGGGTACGGGTTGTTCTTCATCACTTAGGGATATAAAGAACAGAAGTCGTAGTAATAGAGCTTCACCCCCGGCATAAGCGGAAAGTATAGCTTGAATGGGTTTGTACGCCCGCCGAACAAGCTCTCACTGCATTTGAGTGGGTCCAACACCATTGAATGTTTGATGGCCCTTATTTCTTCACGGTACTGGCCATCTGTTTCCATCCGTGCATCATACTCATGCTCCCACACGATCTTGTGAGTGAACTGGGAACCTATAAGTTGATCGCGGTTACGGGTCCATGCGAGGCTGTCGGCGGGGGATCTTCCATGGAGGTCCCCTGTGACAGCACATTCATGGGGCGGGTATCCATGCCACCAGCAGCCGTTAAAGGACTAAATTTCATAAAAGCTTACATATACCGTGAAGTAGAAGAAACAACACGTGCAGAAGAGAAGCAACGGTTATGGTTAGTGAGTCTTGTTGATGAGTGGTGCGACAAGCGATATTATTTCATGTTGCATTATACCGAGTACCCGTACACTGCGACTGAGAATGTAAACCTTGTCATCATGGAAAATCTAAAGTATTTTTACCACTACATTAATATATATATATATATCTTGACGAGATTTGTAGTGAGGTTGTGGATAAAGGGCCTGCTTGAGTTTTTAACAGAATTTAGAGATGAGTGTCGTCTGCTAAGCAAAAAGGAAAAATATGGTCACATGTTTTTCTCAAATAGTGCACCGGAGTGTGAATAAAATTTTTAGTTCGTGAAAATCCCTCTGAACGAAAATGTCTGGTGCGTATTCTGGGGAGTGGGAGTGATAAAACATTAAAACCGTTATTGCTTCTTGTATTGAAAAATTTCTCAAAACAAATACCCAGTATAATGGGTTACAAGTATTCACGTTGGAGCAACGTCGTACACGTTTCATCAGCTTATGGTGTGACTCACTCCTCCCGTTCAGCCGATCCGCTCGCCTGTGGCTCATAGTCATCTCAGAGCTTGAACCGAGTGGACGTGCACTCCTTGAATACGATGGAACTTCCTTTGAGCACCAGTCTCAATGCCGTGTAAGCTGTGTCCGTGACGAAGTCATTGCGCGTGTTCAGGCATGAAACCGGTGCTATTAACTATGTACTGGAAACGACTTGTAGACAAACAAACTCTAGTAAACGGAATGTTGTTTATTTAAGTGTTGAGGAGATGAATAGAGTCTTCGTGGTAGTTGAGAAGTGGAGTGAGGATCGTTATAAAATTCCTGCAGGTGTAGGTACAAGAAGAGAGCAGATTCGTGATACCTCCTCATATGCCATTGTTTGTTCGTTGTGTATAAATAATGATCAGCCATGCATTGATATACGACTGATGTGGAAGAATGTGTCTGATAATAACGTTCTTGTCCCACCGCGAAACCGTTTCATCCTCAACTGAATGTTTGAAATCGTCGGTTTCCGCAAGCTGAAGCCTATATTAAACGCGCGTGTTACGGATATGATTTATTTTGATACGGTTCTTGAATACGCATACACCGCTCTGCTCGAGGGGTTTACCGAGTGTAGGACTGAACAAGGCGAGAATGGTCTAGAGATGGATGCTTATTTAAAAGATTTAGACTCTTTGAAATATCCCGAACTTTGGTACAAAGCACTTGAGCGGTACAAGGCTGAGCTCAACTACACCGTTCACCCTGAAGAACTATTTCTTTATACAATGAGCAGCTGTCGTTACGACTTAGAAGATTATTTCAACTTTCGCTATGCATTGTGAAGATGAGTTCACGATTGAAAAGCTCGAATCGGTAAGAATAAACCCTCGATTGGAAAGGAGTGTTTGTAAACTTGTATTTAATAATGATGTTGTGGCTAACGATGACCTCATTTTGCGTGCTTCTGAATGTATTCTAGCCGTTTTTAAAGATAACTTACCAACCGAATGTAAAGTGGGTAAAAAAATAGTATTGAACGATATGAAGCCCATTTACATCGAGTATAGGTATCCCTATAACTTGAGCGGTGGAATAATGTTAAAACGTATTTACTGCGTAGTGCAAAGCAATAATGATGTGACAGACTCGATTACGTGCGAGTTTAGTGTTTCAGTTAAGCGCAGTAGAACATAAAGTGAATGTATTTTGATGCATATTTATTTTAAATATATTTAATTTAATATATTTGTGTATATATAGTACCGTGCAAAAGTATGAGACCACTGTCAATCTGATAACTATTAGATAATCTGTCGTATGAAAATTGGTTTTGATACTAAAATATACATTAACTAGACCATCTGGTTCATATTAACGTATAACTAAGCTATTACTTAAGTGTATAAAGTTGTATTAGCTGGATGACACTCTACTCTGCTTAAATTGGACTTGAGGTTGATTTATTATATTACTTATAACGCATGTGTTTAAAGATCTAGTGAACTATTGATGATGGATCTGCAGTAAATGCTCCTAAGCTATTGTTATATCAGTATTTACAATTAGAAGTATTGACATATTCACTTAAATTCTGAAAAACAAATTTATCCAAAACGTTTCTCATTATAATCCTACTTCGTGCTGTTTTTTTCTTTCACAGGCCAATGACGAAAAGTACAATTTCTGATGAGATTAGATATAAAATAATACATTTGCATGGTGAGGGACTGAGTCAAAGAAAAATAAGTGAATCTACAGGTGTTTCCATAACTGGTGCAAAAACAATCTTGGCTCGTCAGAGATCAAATGGGACCCCCAGTTGATCGTCTTAGATTAGAGAGGCCTTCTAAGCTTTCTCCATCTGATCTACAATATCTAAAGATTACTTCCCTTCGAGACAGCCGTAAATCCAGCACTTCACTTGCAGCAGATCTCGAAAATACAACAGGTGTCTCAGTTGATCCCTCTACTGTACGAAGGAAGCTTAACTCAGTAGGTCTTAGATGTCCAATATTTGTGTTCCAAAGCATATTTTCTTCTCT
The DNA here is from genome assembly GCA_023014485.1 of Bathynomus jamesi. Taxonomy (NCBI): domain Eukaryota; kingdom Metazoa; phylum Arthropoda; class Malacostraca; order Isopoda; family Cirolanidae; genus Bathynomus; species Bathynomus jamesi. Next base: position 248,271 of record JAJOZX010000874.1, on the reverse strand, counting down.
TCTCTTTATTTTCAGTCCTTAAAAGTGGCTTTTTTGCTGCAACACATCCTTTAAGACCTACTGAGTTAAGGTTCCTTCGGACAGTAGAGGGATCAACTGAGACACCTGTTGTTTTTTCGAGATCTGCTGCAAGTGAAGTGCTGGATTTGCGGCTGTCTCGAAGGAGAGTAATCTTTAGATCGTGACCCGACAATTCAGCGCAAGACAATTCAGCGCGAAAATACCAACAAAGAAGAAGAACAAATCCAGAGGGAAGAGAGGCTTGCAACTGTTAGGTTAGGTTAGGTTTCTAGTTTTTGAAATAAAATCTTAATTTTAACAATTCTAACAAATTTTGTTTTTTTAAATAAAATTTTAATAATTATGCTCCTTTGAATTTTATCTCCGATTTGTCACTCCTTCGTTACGGTATTTATGTCACTCCTTTGAAATGTCACTCCTTTGAAATGTCACTCCTTTGAAATGTCACTCCTTTGAAATGTCACTCCTTTGAAATGTCACTCCTTTGAAATGTCACTCCTTTGAAATGTCACTCCTTTGAAATGTCACTCCTTTGAAATGTCACTCCTTTGAAATGTCACTCCTTTGAAATGTCACTCCTTTGAAATGTCACTCCTTTGAAATGTCACTCCTTTGAAATGTCACTCCTTTGAAATGTCACTCCTTTGAAATGTCACTCCTTTGAAATGTCACTCCTTTGAAATGTCACTCCTTTGAAATGTCACTCCTTTGAAATGTCACTCCTTTGAAATGTCACTCCTTTGAAATGTCACTCCTTTGAAATGTCACTCCTTTGAAATGTCACTCCTTTGAAATGTCACTCCTTTGAAATGTCACTCCTTCGATACAGACCCAATTTAGCATATATATAAATATACAAATTTTTCTCTTTTATTTATTGCGATTTATTTTTATTATTTTTAACTAAACTTTTAACTGTACTGACTTGCGCTGAATTGTCTTGCGCTGAATTGTCGGTGCTCCTCTTTAGATATTGTAGATCAGATGGAGAAAGCTTAGAAGGCCTCTCTAATCTAGGACGATCAACTGTGGGTCCCATTTGATCTCTGATGAGCCAAGATTGTTTTTACACCAGTTTTGGAAACACCTGTAGATTAACTTATTTTTCTTTGACTCAGTCCCTCACCATGAAAATGTATTATTTTACATCTAATTTCATCAGAAATTGTACTTTTCGTCATTTCCTAAGCCTATAAAAGAAATAAAACAGCATGAATTAGGATTATAATGAGAAACGTCTTGGATAAATTTGTTTTTCAGAATTTAAGTGAATATGTCAATACTTTTAATTGTAAATATTGATATAACAATAGCTTAGGAGCATTTACTGCAGATCTGTTTTATTTGTAATAAGAGCCCAGTAAAGCCTAAAGCTTGAGGGCCAAATTGAATAAAATAAATAGTCAAGCTTCACAATTGTTTATGTCATTGTAAATTGCAAAACTGACGTATTTATTTTACTATTAAAAAAGGTAAATAATTTTTTAGACGGGGAGGTTATAATATCAGCGTTTGATATTCAATTTGAATCTTAAACAATAAGTTAGGCTAGGTTAGACTACGTTAGGTTAGGTTATATTATGTCCCTGTTTTATATATATATATATATATATATATATATATATATATATATGCATGTGCAAAAGTGTGGAACTGATTTTAATCACAGCTAATAAACGAACTAGTGACGATGTTCTGTAAAATGGCGTTTAAAGTAAGTAATGCTTCACAAATGTTAATCGGTGTATGTTATTGGGGAAAAAAAGAAATTTGAAAGCACCCAGCCGTTATGATACGCTGTTCAGTCTCTACGCTTAATTTGTTTTGTAAATGGGTACTGGTAGTTTTTGGCAACCTTTTTTGGTAGCTGTCGTGTTTACTCTTTGTATCCTGCATTGCCTGTATATATATATATATATATATATATATATATATATATATATACAGGGTGGGCGGAAAGTAGCTCCCTATTTTGGATTGGTAAAAAAATACGTATATTTTCCATTTATTTCAGAAGAAATAATATGAAAAGGTAGGCATACATGGTAGGTTTTCTCTAAAATTCAATGTGGGCTCCAACTCTTTCCACCAGCTTCTGGAGCCGCCCAGGAATGGCGTCCACTGACTTTAGCAGGAACTCCGGCGGGATGGAGGACATGACTTCCCGAATTCGGTCCTCCAGTTCTTCCAATGTCCTCGGTTTGGTGCGGTAGACTTCTTCCTTTACCCACCCCCAAAGAAAGAAGTCGCACGGTGTCAAGTCGGGGCTCCTGGCTGGCCATTGATGTGGACCACGACGACCCATCCAACGCCCAGGGAAGTGGGCATCCAGCCACTCACGGACAACAAGAGCGAAGTGCGGAGGGGCGCCATCTTGCATAAATATCAGATCGTCGATGTTCTCCCATGTGCTGACAACCGGCCAGACCTCGTTTCGCAACATAGCAAGGTACCGCTCAGCATTCATGGTGTTGCGCAGAAGGAACGGGCCCACAACCTGATCTGAGGTCATACCACACCACACCGTTACACTGAACCGATTCTGCCGTTTTTCAGCGGTAACCGTGCGACTTCTTTCTTTGGGGGTGGGTAAAGGAAGAAGTCTACCGCACCAAACCGAGGACATTGGAAGAACTGGAGGACCGAATTCGGGAAGTCATGTCCTCCATCCCGCCGGAGTTCCTGCTAAAGTCAGTGGACGCCATTCCTGGGCGGCTCCAGAAGCTGGTGGAAAGAGTTGGAGCCCACATTGAATTTTAGAGAAAACCTACCATGTATGCCTACCTTTTCATATTATTTCTTCTGAAATAAATGGATAGTATATGTATTTTTTTACCAATCCAAAATAGGGAGCTGCTTTCCGCCCACCCTGTATATGGCTATACATTGCATCTCAACGGTATAGTGGTTGGTGGAGAAGCGAGAAACATGTTTTATTTTTAATAAGAGCCCAGTAAAGTCTAAAGCTTGAGGGCCAAATTGAATAAAATAAATAGTCAAGCTTCACAATTGTTTATGTCATTGTAAATTGCAAAACCGACATATTTATTTCACTATTAATAAAGGTAAATAATTTTTTAGACAGGGAGGTTATAATATCAGCGTTTGACATTCAATTTAAATCTTAAACAATAAATTAGGCTAGGTTAGGCAACGCTAGGTTAGGTTTCAGAACGAAGTTTAATATAATTGTGTGTGTATATATATATATATATATATATATATATATATATATATATTTAAGCACGTGGATCGTTCTTCCACCTGTGTTCGAGACCAGGTGATGGTAGACGACGTGTACATTACTCTTCCTTTTAAACGGTTGAGGGTGAGATGGAGGGAAATGTTTCTGCTTATATAGTTGCGCACTTTTTGTACTAATTTCTGTAGTGTTTTCAGATTTTACAGATAATTGTAATTTTTAGCAGTGAAATCATATTAAAATCATTAATTTTAAAATTATACTATTTTTTATACACGAAGGAGGGGCCAAGGGTGAATACCACAAAACGCCCCTCCCCAAATAAAAAGAGAAGAGGAGAGTCAAAATAAAGGTCGAGAGTTATCATCCAAAGCTTCATCCCTGTTTTTCTCTTCATTTCATCCACGGCCTTCATTCTTCATTCCTTAATTTTTTCATCATTCTCAGTTTTATGTAATTTAATTTTTAGATTTCACTGATGAATTTGTCTCAATCCATCAAACACTTAGTTATACCCCATTTGGATATATATATATGGATATATATATATATATATAATATATATTATATATATATATGTGTGTGTGTGTGTGTGATGTTAATTAAACCGAAGCTAGGGCTTCTGATATTTACATAAAATTTAACCAAACCTCCAGGAACAGAGAGTGGATGTCCATTACAACGAAAAGAAGTGTTGTGTGTGTGTGTGTGTGTGTGTGTGTATGCGGAAAGTTCAGATTAGAAGATCGTTTATGACATGTAATTAAATTTTTGCTGTGGAAAGATAAGAAAAGCTTTGGTCAGCGTGGGCTTAATTGGGGCAGAGGGAGAGAGAGAGAGAGAGAGAGAGTAGTTCTGTTTGGAAGATAATCAATATTGTTTCATCAATATTTATGGAACTCTTTCTGCATATGCTTAGTACATCGCAAGCTGATTAATTTAAAAATAACAAGCTTGAAAATGTCGCAAATTAACGTACTTAAAATTCTCGTCCGAGACGAAGCACTGAAACATTTTTATTCATTCCGACGGGGATTTCCTGTGATCATTAGATAAAGCGCATGATAAGGCTCTTAGATGCACGCAAAACCTGCACGCAATTACGAACATGATCTTTTGAAACACTGGAGGCATCTGTGTTAATGAATTTGATCTCATTTTTATGAAGGATTTAGTGACACTGGGGATTAAAACTGGAAATCTGGGAAGGCCGTATCGGTTTATGGTAACGAGAAAATATATATACTGTATATATATATATTCCGACTTCTGTGTTCACGTAAAATAATTTTTTAAAAATTGTGGGAGGGAACCCAACGCATTAACCGAACGAAGGCTATAGAAATACAACTCTTTTTAACTTTGGTAGGATTCAATTCCATTCCTATAGTGTAAGAGATACTTAAATTCATGTGTGTATTATGCCATATGTTGTGCGTAATAAATAATCATTTTTAAATAGTTGGAGCGTCGTGGGAGTAAAACTGGCATTACGTGAGTTCCCCGGGTATAGGACCTATGTCCCTATCGGGGAACGACCGGTTACTCCCCCTCAGCATAGGTTTCGAAGGAATTTACAAAGGGGTCCGGGGCTCAGGAGATCCCCCATCCCCTACCGATGTTGGAGGTGAAGTTTTGACACGTGACCGACCATTGCACTACGTCGGTTAGCCTATGATTCCAGTTTAGGGCTAGTAGTCGGGGGGGGAATCTTCTCCCCTATGATTTAGCCTATGGATAGGCCCGCCGAAGATCGCGTATCTCAGGGCGGTATTGGGTTCCCGGAGTCAAAGGATCTCCGATAAGTCTTTCGTAGTACGACACGTGACGACCGACCATTGCACTACGTCGGTTAGCCTATGATTCCAGTATAGGGCTAGGAGTCGGGGGGAAATCTTCTCCCCTATCCTTTAGCCTATGGATAGGCGGTATTGGGTTCCCGGAGTCAAGGGATCGCCGATAAGTCTAAACGTGGGCCGGGACAACCTGGAGAATTTTGCAAATGGAGCTCGTAGCCGCGTAAAGTAGCCTCTGTAGCCGTTCAATTAATTCTCGGTTCCCCCGGGTACCTATCGAAGTTTGACCGTGTCTAACAGCACCTATGAAAAGGTAGGGCCGGGGTGAGCCCAGCCCGGCCGCAGACCCCTCTATAACCCACGCGTTGACTTATAAGTAGCGCGGATAGGGCCTATGGCTTCGCCCAAAATTTTCCATCAATCGCGCGACTAACGCCTCGGCTCGTCAGAGCAGCTATCTCCCCGGTGCCTATGGCGGCCCCTAGGGCTAGCGATCGGCAATAAGTAGAAGATGGAAAGCCGCGGATTGGGCTAAAAAAGCGCCTAAATCTCGTGAGCTTCAATGGGTAGGTAACATCTATGCGAGGGGTGAGAATGTGAGTTTTAGTCCCGCCCTTCTCACTTATCTACCAGTTGAATTAATCACCGTAGCAATGTGAGAAAGGAGGCTGCCTACTTCGAAAACGCACAACTTCCTCATTGGGTTGTGCAGACCAGTTCAAGGTCATCTGTAATAATCTATAGACTACCCCTCAAGCCCACTTTCAACACTTAGATTCCCCTAAGACACAGGTGTCTTCAAGTAACATGAATGCGTAGAGATCTAAGGTGTTAGATTCCATATTATTTAATTTATGTGCTAGGTTTAAGAACGCTGGCATTAAAGGATGGAAGGAAGGGACAGTAAAAGCGATAATAGGTTTAATGAAAGAAGTAGAATGAGGATGGAGGTAAGCGTTGCTATGTCGAAGGAAACGAGGTTGAGTGGGGAATTACGAAGGGAGGAGGAAAGGGAGAGAGGGGGCTTAAATTTAACGCGGGGATGTGTTAAGGGAGAGGAGAGAAATTCATATGAAATGCTAAACACAAACTCAAATATTTATTTTAATGCCCTAGACCTAGAAAGACAAAGAGCAAAATACCTTAAACTAACAATGAATTGACAGAAACAGAAGAGTCTGGTCTTAGACGCACTGATAGGTTTAACGTATGTGGCTAGAGGCCGCCACTCAGAATTACACTACTACCTAGGTCATAATAAGGTTATTTACTATGACAGAATAGTCATGAGTAGTTATGGAAATAAAATACGATTATACTGTTGATGGCTGACTATATTCAGTTGGGGTATAAAGTATTGCTGACAATCTTTGGATCCTTGGCTTTTAAGACGAATTTTTTATGCATATGTTCAACAAAATAGGAAATTGGCTGATTATTTATTATTACCATTCGAAGGAATGGTACCCTTCACAACCGAAATCAATTTCAGAAAGGGTGCATGGTATCCTCATTTCCTTTATCGTCCCAGCACGCTTCACATAAGCCATTTACACAAAGATGGAAAGGCCGTCTGTGCACCACGAGACGACCCAGGCAATGCGGGGAGCAATGGTGACATTGCATGAATATGGTGTGCCAATAAGAAAAATATCAAGACGACTAGACGTTTATCGAGGCACTGTGGAACGGTGGATTTATCGGTATGAAGCAGAAAACTCAATCGCTACTTTGCCGAGGTCTGGTCCTCCGCGTTCAACATCTCAAGAGGAAGATGCTGCGATTGTTAATCATGCCAAAGAGCATCCGTTTGTTCCAGCGACGCATATTTACAGACAACTGAACCTTCGTTGTAGCGCAAATACAGTGAACAACAGACTTCACGAGGCAGGGTATTTTTCTCGCCGTCCAGCTATAAAACCTGCATTGACGATTGAGCATAAAGAGGCGCGGATGGGATTTGCCTTGCAATACATGCCGCAGGAGAAAGAATTCTGGAGAAAAGTTGTGTACTGTGACGAAAAAACATTTTCAACAGATAGTCATGGTTCCCTGCATTGTTGGAGGCAGCGCGGAAAACGCTATGAAGAAGGAAATGTTTTCCCGAGCAAACGTAGTGGTCACATCAATCTCGGTGTGTGGGGCTGGATGTCTGGCTATGGTGTCGGAGAATTGACTAAGTAGATGGACGCTTTATTGGACAGCAATATTGCCAGATACTGGAAGAGGTGCTGCTACCCAGTGTTCGTGCGTATCTGGTTCCAGCGCCGGAACCATTTTACTTAATGGAAGATAACAGTCCCATTCATAGGAGTAACGTTGTGAGAGCGTGGTACGAAGATCACCCAGAGATTATTAATCTAATTCTGCCACCACGTTCTCCTGATATGAATCCGATTGAAAACCTTTGGGCAATAATGATTAACGAATGGGAGCAACGCAATGAAAGAACATTTGAAGCACTTTTAGCTCACACGAGTAGTTGGGAGAGCTTACGCCGAACACCAAACATTCCCTACAATCTGGCCTCTTCTATGCCGCAACGATTGCAAGAAATTATTGATGCTGGAGGAAGCTATACGAAATACTGATGTTAAAGCCATGACGTAAATGTGTATCGAATATATATTTATGTTAATATAGGATTTTATTATATTTTTATGTTTGACATCTATAAAAGTATGTATTGTGACCATGAAAGAACTTTACTTATCCTTAGTTAGAAGCTTTTCTTGCAATGTCTACGCTCGTGGAGATGATAATATATGCATTGTTGAAACAAACTATGAGAAGGTAATAGTTTCAGGAAAAAAATAAAAACTGGCAACATCGAGGCCATCACATGTTTATGGGAATTGTCATATGATATGCTACCAATAAACTCTTATATATTACTATATACAGTATACTATATTACGTAATAATTACGATGAACAAATCAAATGCAAATTTCTCTGATTCACGCCCCACCAGTCTTGCTTTAGACTAATGACTTTCATAAGATGGAATAGGTTACCACTTAAAACAATGGATAAACTATCTATTAGTGAGACGGCCGTGACTTCCTCGAAATGCGAGCGCGTGAGGGGTTCACTGAGGAATTTGGTAATTAGATACTTCACGTATGATATGTATCACAAACAACAATATTGACAACAATTCCCAACAATTACTTAATATCAATCATTGCATTTGAGCAAATAATTTAGACCTGCGTCAAAATAACTTAGGTATCATGTCATGATTTGGGATATTTGCCGAATTAGTCGTTCTCTATAGTCTACAGTATATATTGAGACGGTATAATGTAATGCCCAGCTAATATTATGATGACTAGGATTGCTCCATAACCATCCCAACATCCCGAAACTTGGTCATTCTGCTTCTTAATCATTTGTATTTTAAACACTAAAATGTAGCAGAGGTGACGTAATAATGGACTTCATTGATTGTGTTAGATCAGTTATGTGCACCAATCCGAACACCTCCGCTGCCATAAGGACTGCCCATCTTATACCTAACAGACGAGCTTGGGACGAGACAGAGGCGTGAGACTTCTTGTAAGCACTGTACATCCTTTTGAAGGCCTGGAAACATACTCTAAGCACGAATACATCCTTCATGCAATAACGCTCACAAGCCTCACATTCATGTAAAATCTTCACGCTCACTATCACTCATGTTGGCATAGTTCAAGTAATGTTTGGGTGGTGGTAGGCTTACGTAATTTAAAGTGTCGCTAGTGAGGAAAGTGTAAGGGAAATACCTTTTTGAAACTTCGGCTAACTTGACAATATAGGACACAGAGTTTCACGGGGTTGTCGTGTGCGATCGTTTTAAAAATGTTTGTTCGTTTACCACATTTAAGACACTCATCACACTCGACTTCCATGCACTCGTCGCAGATAGTCTGGCTTACAAATAGATGTGGGATAACCTCTTTGATTCCAGCATCCGTATATGTTTCTATGTCGTAGTATACAGTTAAACAAGATTTATTTTTAGGCTTAGCATCTTTCATATAACATACATGCTTTATACAACCTGCCTTATATTTCTCATGGCATGTAGAACAGTGAATTTCATCACATTTATGCGTGAATTTCCCCCAATCATCCATCATATGAAACGCTTCTAGGACAATATCCCCCCGACGATAATATTCCCTAAGGACAGAAAGGTTTAACATAATATTAAAAAAAAGATTTAATACTTAAATAAAAGTGAATTATTACTGAATTTATTACTGAATTAAAAGCCAATTTAAAGTCGTAATTGTCGCCGTCTTCCGTTGTACTATACTGCTTTGTCAAAATAACACCGTCAGCAAATAATGGCAATGGCATGACATTATTTACACTGTCTGCAACGTCTAATATCACGAAGTAGATATTTAATAGATGACAATTTGAATCCCGCATCCTCAGATATTGTTGATAGTGCCTCTGTTATTATTTGTTACGGTGTTTGATTATTTTCAGCTCGATCTTTTATTTTCTCTGAAACTTGAACTGCTTCACATCTACCTAAATCTGGTGCGTGCGTATGTTCATGAAGTCTTCCAATTACTTCATTTCTCAGCAGTTTAACTTTGGCCTTACATGATTTAGAATAGCGACGTTGTTCACATTCATAAGAAATGACATTGTTGGCAAGATTCTTTTGTTTTACATACATACATACATATATATATATATATATATATATATATATATATATATATATATATATCCTTCGCATACGAGCTTTTTCTTTCCTTTGTTACTTCGCACGAATTTCATGATATTTTATGGGTTAACACACTACACAGATTTTGTTGTAAATGAATACCACAGACACATCTGAAAAATTATGTTAGTTCCGTCATGATTAAAATAATAAGACATAACAAAAGGAGAATACCATACATAATAAAATAAAAACACTTCACACTAATAGAAAATACTATTTACAAAAATACAAACGACTAAGTACTCACCGAGTGCCCAATAACAATAGAATGAAAGGTAGGTGACTGAGGGAGCATTAAGCAGTTACGTCCGAAGTAAAGTTGGGTGGTGGTAGTAATAAAGTTACAGTCTGGACTTTAGGGAATTTTAACTTCAACCTAAAGGGTATTTTATACATATATATAGTGGTATAGATATAGTTGTATTATATATAGCGGTATTATATATATTCGGGGGATATTGTCCTCGGGGGATATTGTCCTCGGGGGATATTGTTCTCGGGGTATATTGTCCTCGGGGGGATATTGTCCTCGGGGGGTATATTGTCCTGATACCATACGAAACATACCACATTCACAGATTCTCATTTTCCTGCATGATGCCTCCCATATTTTCGACTTTTATTATAACTCGCGTAAAGGTCCCTTATATTGCGGATGGGGAGATACGTTGTTCCTAACAACCCTAAAATAAGTAGGGGTCTTGTACGGTCTCTCACACTGCTCTTAAAAACATAGTCCCATGACGATCATCCATTCCAAATACAACTCTACGAACATTCATTTCCTGCTTCACCCTTCTCAGCTCTTCAGGACCCATATTACACTCAAGCGCAATCTTGCAATCTGCGGCCAGTTTACGAGCACGCTGCACAACCGTAGGCAACCAATTTTTTTGCCTCATGCACTTACGAGAAGTGGTCAGAAAATAAGTTTACATAGTGCATAATTTCGTAACTAAAGGATTTACATTGATTATGTTTGTATCAGGTGAATTCGTTAATCATTGTTGACAACACTGCACGTCGATTCGGCTGCCATCTACCGTACATTGGTTATAGGAGTCAGTTGAACATGGCGGCTCGACTGGAACGGTGCCCTGTCATTTCTGCAACGATATTCCGAGTCTGTCAGTGGTCAAGGATTTCTCGAGCGCATTGTCACAGGAGACGAGACATGGGTTCATCACTGGACTCCCGAAACAAAACGTACCAGCATGGAATGGAAACACCCTGGGTCCCCGCGACCAAAGAAGTTCAAGATTGTGAGGTCCGCTGGCAAAGTGATGGTTACCGTGTTTTGGAACCACAAAGGCGTTTTGCTTGCAGACTTCATCCAAAAAGGCACAAAAATCAGTGTAATGAAATGGTTGACCACCAATACTCTCTTCCTAAATACCAGTAAAACAAATTTCATGATTTTTACTAATAAAAGAAATGTATATCTTGATGAACTTAATGTTAATGAAATCGCCATAAAGGAGTGTACTGAACAAAATTTCTTGGTGTAATGCTAGATAAGAATTTGCAATGGAGTGATCATGTAAATTATATCGCGAAAAAGATTTCGAGGAGCGTTGCTCTAATGTTTAAACTTAGAAATGTAGTCCCTAAACAAGTTTTATTGACTCTTTATCATACTCTTGTTCTTCCTTATATAACATACTGCACCCTTGTTTGGGGAAACTCCGCTAACAACGCATTAAATGGTATCTTTGTCATCCAAAAACGAGCAATAAGGTTATTATCTGATGCTGATTTACTTGATCACTCTAGTGCATTATTTAAAGAGCTAAACCTACTAAAGCTCAACGATATAACCAAACTGGCACATTTTATTTTTATTTACAAGTGTAAGAACAAAATCATTAATTTGCAATTGGTAAATAGATAATTTGTAACTCATCAAGAAATCCACTCGTATCAGACCAGAAATAGATCAAAGCTTATTATATCTCAATTTAGATTGTCTTCATCTCAAAAACTACCCATTTTCATTGGATTGAAACTATGGAATGACTTGCATGCCGATATAAAAAATATTGTGAATGTAAATTTGTTTAAAACCAAGTTGAAATCCCGATTAATAATGGCATACTAACAAAAATCTAGGATTAATGTCCACTAATATTGTTTAATATTGTCCATTAATATTGTTAAATAATATAATACATGTTTTAACTATTAATAATACTTATTTACTTATTTACTTATTATTATTAATTAATAACAACCAGCTGCTTATTTTTAATAAGAGCCCAGTAAAGCCTAAAGCTTAAGGGTCAAATTAAATAAAATAAATAGTCGAGCTTCACAATTATTCATGTCGTTGCAAATTGAAAAAAATTTATTTATTTTATTATTATTAATTAAGGTTATTCTATCTATCTATCAATCAATGCAGCTGCATATTGTTCAACACTGGAACGTTTACGAATGGCCATTAAACGTAAACGGTCTGGACTGCTCCGAAGGGCAGGGCACTGTTCCAGTCGAGCCTCCATGTTCAACTGCGAACAATGATTAACGAATTCACCTGATACAAACATAATCAATGTAGGTCCTTTAGTTACGAAATTATACGCCGTGTAATCTTTTTTTCTGACCGCTTCTCGTAGTACAATAGACATATGAGCTATGACTACTGCTATAAAGCCGCAACCACTCTCGGAGTTTATATGCTATCTGTAAATAGCTTGAAAATTGAAGTTCAGAGTAAAGGGAAAGGGAAGGGAAAGAAAAGGAAAGCGAAACGTTTGGAAGCGGAAAGTGAAGCGAATGAAGCGAAACGTTTGGAAGCGGAAAGGGAAATGAAACTTGCCGAAATGGAAGCGGGAAGGGAAATGAAACTTGCCGAAATGGAGCGGGAAGGGAAAGGAAACTTGCCAAAATGGGAGCGGGAAGGGAAATGAAACTTGCAGAAATGGAAGTGGGAAGGAAAATTAAACTTGCAGAAATGGAAACGGGAAGGGAAATGAAACTTGTCGAAATGGAAGCGGGAAGGGAAATGAAACTTGCCGAACTCACTAAGGAAAATGCAGGTGATAATACTTCTTATTCTTGTGTACCTAAACTTAAACTACCACCATTCGAACGCATAGCGGAACTGTCCGATTGGCCTATTGAACTTTTTCCTATACAGCTTGGGTCTCTCCTCAAGGGTAAAGCTTTAAGTATCTTTACATCTTTTCCTACGGAAGTAACAAACGACTACAATTTGTTAAAACCAGCCCTGTTAGTGCATTTAAAAGAACCTCGGGATATTATAGAAAGTTGTTGGCTTAAGCCAAATTTTTGACTACTGGATTAAAATTTAAGAGATTTTGTTATTAGAGACCAATTCATGCATGCATGTCAGAATGAGATCAGACTTTTTATTAAAGAGAAATATAAAGTCCTTAGCAGACATGGTTGACCTGGCAGACACTTATGCTTCCGCTCACAACTCCTACCCTAATGAAAGAAAGAAAGAGAGAAGGAAACTCCCACATCCACGGAAACGAAGGAAAGAGCGTAGACCAGGGTCGTCAAACTTCACTTAATGGAAAGCCGCATGTTCCGCATGTGGCGATCCTGGACACATCCAAAGCAAATGTCCTAAAAATCCAGCTACCTTCCCGAAGTCAGACTAGCCAAAACAGAAAACGAAACAGGTAAATATAGTTTGACAAAACTTCAGAGAAACTCTGTATTCATTCGTCAGCCAGAGTCTGTATTCATTCGTCAGCCAGACTCTGTACTGAACGGACGCATTTCCTGAACTCTCTGATATTGCATATACTTTTGCATATTGCTAAGAATTTTATTTTTGGAAAGTTCTGAATTTTATGTACTTCCGTTTATATACACATTATTATAGTTAAGTAATTGAATATTAGTGGTTTTTAGCGATTTAGAAGTTTTCATAGCGTGCCGGCTTAATTTAACTTAAACTTGTGACGGTTATAAACTAATTTTTAACTGCGCGATGCCGTCGCAGAAAGCGCCGTGTGTTAGGTGTGGGGTAAACCGGTGGTATTCGGAATTTAAAGATTATAATGGCGGTCCTATGGCGATTACCGAGAGATCAGTTTGTTTCTTTTGCGAATTAATGGAGGAAATAGTTGACATAAAACGCAGTGTACGTGAGGTAACGGAAAGACTTGCAACGTTTGATGAGGGCAGGGGTAGGGCTACGGTTGACGAAAGCCGAACCAATACTAACGTTGAAGACGTTAGTAATTTGAAGGGTGAGGTGCGTAACCTAGTTTCTAGCTTAGGTAGCTTGTCGGGAAGGTTGGATAGAGTTGAGGAAGGGGTTAAGGTTTGTCCGAGATTAGTAGATGGGGAGGGATTTAGAGAAGTTAAGGGTGGAGATAGGCCGCGTACGTTAGGTGATAGGAATTCCCCTCCTATCGAGGTTTCGAACCCTTTCGCCCATTTGGAAAAGGACGTGAATGAGGGGGAAACTATTTTAATTGGGGACTCTTTAGTGCGCCATGTAGACACAGAGTTCGTTAAACGACATCCAACCAAGAGGAGGAGGGGCTGTCTATCAGGGGCCAGGGTTGACAGAGTTAGAGACGAGGTGGACAGGATTGACGTTGCCTCCCGTCATTCGATGTTGGTGACGATGGTAGGGGGCACGACTCGTATAGGCCCGATACGAGAATGCCTGACCTTTTGGAGCGATATAGGGGGTTAATTAGGTCCCTAAAGCAGCGCCGGGCTTAGGATATTTCGGGCCCTGTGCAGAGTATACTGTACGGGCCCCCCATGACACAAGTCAAATTGTTTTTCATTGCTAATCATTTTATTTTAGTAGATTGTTAACAAGTACAACAAGTAAAATTTAACTATACAAGTGCACCTGTAACAGAATACCAACAGACCAACAGCCTTTACTATTATTACTACTTATTACTTTATTATTATCAAATATTTAAACTATCATAAGAGGTTTCAACCAGCGCCGGCCTTAGGATATTTAATTAGGAATAGGATAATTCAATTTAATTAGGATATTCAACAAAAGTAAATACACAAAATAAAGTTTGTAAATATACAAAAAAAGAAAATAACTTAATCAACTACAAATGAATATTATATTTGGCAATTGTAATATAAGAATACTAAAACATAAAAGAATTAACTAGATTTAATAAAAATAAACATAAACCAATTGCAGATATATATAAGTAACAAAAATCTTTTCATTAAAATCTATCTACTGTTTTAAATGACTGAGAAGAAAAGAAAAATCAAGCTAATACACAAATATATATTACACAATATTACACAAATAAATTACATTAATTTACACCAATTTTGGCACTCTGACGTCGATGGTAAATTTCTGTGAAATTTTCGGGCCCCCCTAAGTTGCGGGCCCTGTGCGACCGCACGGTTCGCACACCCCTAAGGCCGGCACTGCCGAAAGGCGAGGTCAGACAGGTCTTTAGTTTTAGGTATTACCCCTAGGCACGGTTTGGGTCTTAGGATTACGTCTAAAACAATATTTTTGAATAATAAATTAGAAGAGATTTGTGCTGAGGAAACTGTACCCTTCGTAAAGCTGTGGTCAGAATTCAGTGATCCTAGGCTTTTTATAAAAGATGGGGGTGCATTTTAATGAAATAGGTAATGCTAGGCTAGGTAGGTTAATTGACGAAAACGTACGAAAGCTGTATAGGTCGAAGCCTTCTTTAAACGTTGTGGGTCCGGGGAACGCGGGCCCGACGTGAAAAATAGTTTAAAACGCCGGCCCGTGGTAAAAAATAACTTAAACGTCGTTTATTGTAACGCGCGTAGTATTAGAAATAAATTAAACGAATTTAAGGCGATAATTTATTCCGGCAACTACGATATAGTTGCTATTACTGAAACGTGGTTAAATACCATGACTCGGGACTTGATGGGGGAACTTGATATACCGGGTTTTAAACTCTTTACTAATGATAGGTTACATAGGTTTGGTGGCGGCGTTTTGCTGTACATTCGTAATTCCCTTAGGACTATCGAGGTTAAGATAGATTTTCCGGCAGCAGTTAATGCGATATGCGTTGAAGTTAGGGCGCATAGTATTATTTTTAATTTTGTTGTTGTTTATAGACCTCCCGTTCAACCCCTCGATACCGACACTAGATTTTACGCACTTCTTGATAACTTTATTCACAATCGGAATAGTATAATTGTCGGAGACTTAAACTGCCCTAATGTTAATTACGAGACTTTTACTAGTAATGAGGAGGGTTTGAGATTGAGTTCATGGAGGATAATTTTTTACGACAGATGGTTACCGAACCAACGCGCGGTGACAATATTTTACATTTGGTGATGACGAACGGCGAAAATATAGTCGAAGGTTTAGAAGTAGGCGAGAGTTTAGGATGTAGTGATCATCAAATTCTTAGGTTTAAGTTATTGATAGAAAACACTAAGGATAGTAACGTAATAGAAGTCCCTGATTTTCGTAGGGCTAATTTTGATAGTTTTGCGGATAGGATGAGAGTAGTGGACTGGGATAACTTATTTATGTGTAATGACACAAATTTGCATTGGGAGGCGTTTAAAGAAAGTTTTATGAATATTGAAAGGGGGTTTATTCCTCGTAGGCCCAAGCGCGGTAGAAATCATGGAAGGCCCAAATGGTGGACTAGGGAAATAGGCGAGTTCATGAACGAGCGTAACAGAGCGTATAGACTTAATAAACGCAATGGCACGGCAGCTAACTTTAATAGATAAATCGAGCTTAGACGTCAGGTTAAAAGATCAGTTAGGAATGCTAAGCATCATTTAGAGATGCTTATAGCTGCAGATAGTAAACATAATCCAAAAATTTTTTTTTGAATAGGTCAATAATCGTAAGCCGATAAAAAATAACATAGGCCCTCTAGTGGATGTTAACGGCGCTTTGGCTTCTGACGCTCAGGCGATAGCGGGTATTTTCAATAACGTTTTTGCTACAGTTTTTACCGTAGAAGACGTAAATAATGTCCCCGACGTGGACGATATCGTTCCATTCAGTAGCGAGACTGTTTTGGATGAAATAACTGTTTACGAGGGTGAGATTGCGCATTATATCAATAGGCTAAAAGTTAGCAAGGCTCCAGGCACTGACGCTTTTTATCCCAGACATTTGAAAGATTTGAAAGATGTAATTGTAGGCCCCTTAACGAAGATTTTTAATCAGTCACTCGAAACGGTGATTATTCCTGAAGACTTCAAATTAGCTAACGTTACGCCTATTTTTAAAAAAGGCGACTGCAAAGTAGCTAGCAATTATACGCCCATTAGCTTAACGTCAATTGTCGGTAAACATTTCGAATCCGTAGTTAGGGATCGTATCATCGATCACTTACAAAGGAGAGATTTGATTAATAGTAGTCAGCATGGGTTTCGACGCCATAGATCTTGTTTAACTAATTTGTTAGAATTTTATAACGAAATTGTGCGCGAATACGATAGGCATAGAGCGGCTGACGTTATTTATTTAGATTTTAAAAAGGCGTTCGATACAATTCCGCATAGAATATTAATTGCGAAGGTTAAAGCGCACGGTATACGCGGTCAGGTAGCTAACTGGTTAGAGGAATGGCTTCGTGCTAGGAGACAGAGGGTCGTTGTTAATGGTAGTGAATCGGGGTGGTTTGATGTAGGTAGCGGTGTCCCACAGGGTTCAGTGTTAGGCCCATTGCTATTCGTAATCTACATTAACGACATAGATGTAGGATTGACTAGTAACGTGTCAAAATTCGCGGACGATACTAGAATAGGCGGAAGGGTTGTTAATCAGGACGATAGAAATAGGCTCCAAGACGATGTAAATAGGATTATGGAGTGGACGGTTCAGTGGCAGATGCAATTTAACGTAGACAAATGTAAAGTTTTGCATATAGGTTCTCGTAACAATAATTACACGTACACGATGGATGTTAGAGAGTTAGCGAGCGTTGACAAGGAAGTAGATTTAGGCGAACGCGTATCTAAAGATTTAAAGGTTAGGAACCAGTGCCTGGAGTCTTGCGCAAAAGCTAATAGGATGTTAGGCTTCATAGCGCGTAATTTCGAATTTAAATCGAAGGATATTATATTGCCCCTTTACAAGTCACTAGTCAGGCCTCATTTAGAATATGCCGTTCAGTTCTGGTGCCCGTATTTGCGCAAGGATATTGATAAGTTAGAAAGGGTTCAGCGTCGAGCCACGAAACTAATTCCGTCATTGCGAAACAAGCCTTATGAGATTAAGGGGGGAGCTTATTGAAGTTTTCAAAATCGTGAATAACATCGATAAAGTAAATTTTGACAAACTGTTCTCGTTCGATAATAGCAATACTCGTAATAACGGATTTAAGTTGCGTGGCAGACGTTTCATTACTAATATCGCTAAAAACTTCTTTACGTTTAAAGTAATTGATAAATGGAATAATCTTCTCGTGTCAGTCGTTCACTCTCCCAGCGTTAATATGTTTAAGAACCGTTTAGATAGGCATTTTAAACATATTAACGTTGTTTAAAATAAAAAACGAATTAGTAATAGGAGCTCTGAGGGTGGTGGTCGAGGATGAGTCTGTTGACGATTAATGCCAGCTTGTGACATGCCAGCGTGTGATTCCAGCAATAAAATTAAAAAAAAAAAATTAGACTAACATGAACGTAGATGTAGCTCGTAGAGAAACTAACCCACTTTTTGTTTAACTTTACGTATTTTTTTTTATCCTCTCCTTACTTGCATGTTTGTAACTCTCTTTACTTGCATGTTTGTAGTTTGCATGGTATGACTGTGAATTAAGACTGTGTTTGCATGGTTTGTAAGCGTTCTTATTTTACTTCTTTTCATCTTTCACCCCTTTTCTATTCTCTCCGACTATTTTTCTGACTTGTCGGCAGTGGCCGGCGGATGATGATGGTGAGTCTTTTTTTTTCTCTTTTTCTGAATGAATGTTAACCCATGAGTGATAGGTGTTGCTACTTATTAAACCCCTTATTTTCTTCTCTTAACCCCCTACTCTTTCCTTTCTTTCGGGCTAACCTTAGAGTGGATCTTAGGGTCTTTGTTAGCCTTAGCTTCTGTAGAACTGTAAATGGTACGAAAGTAAACACAATTCTTAGAGACACAGGTTGTTCATGTGTAGTGGTCGCAGAGCATCTGTTGCCGGACGTAGACGTTTCTACAGCCAAAAAATGTATAGTTATAGACTAGCTAGGACGTAAAGATGAATTCCATGTAGCTAGGTGCTACATAGACTGCCCCTATTTCACTGGCTGGATTGACGCAGTAAGGGTACTCCTTACATGTAGTGAAGTCTTAATAGGAAATAGTATTACTTTTAAATTTTAAACTATTCGGAAATGAAAAACTCTGAAATTTATATAGGTCCTACAGCCGAATCAGAGATTAAATTAAACCCTAAGGTAGTACGTATAGTTAAGACTCGCTCTTCAGAAAAAAAACGCTAACTTTCTTATCCAAAGACAGATTAGAACAGCTGACAATCTCTCCCGACGAATTCAAAAAACTTCAGAGATTGTCTTCTACGTTGTAGAACCTAAAAAAAAAGGTAGTGAGTCAAACCTTAGATTATACTAGAAACGGAGTTCGGTTTCGGTATGAAGCAACATGAGGTGGGTCATAAAACTTTGGTTGTTCCCCAGAAATGTAGACAACTTGTCCTGTACTTAGCTCATGAGTCTCTATTAGCCGGCCATTTTTCCAATCGGAAAACTACCGTTAAAGTATTTGAAAGCTTCTATTGGCCTGGCGCTAATGCAGATATTTATAGATACTGTAAATCTTGTGAAGTATGTAAAAAGTTTTCCCATAAAGGTAGAGTTAGACCATTACCCCTGCAGCAACCCAAGATTTGCACGATCCCATTCTCCAAGGTCGCAGTAGATATAGTAGGCCCTATTTTCCCACCATCTTCAGAAGGTCATAGGTACATCCTCACCATCGTGGGTTTTGCAACTAGATTCCGAGAAGCAGTACCACTTAAGAATATAGATTCGATCTCTGTTACTGAAGCCCTAATTACAGTGTTCTCGCACTTTGGTATACCCTGCGAAATTTTGAGCGATAGAGGTAGCCAATTCATTTCAGAACTGATGGGAGAAATCCATAGACTTTTAACCATACAACCTTTATCCCTTTCTGGGGCAAGAACTAATAAAGTTAAAAATTTTAATTTTTTATGTGCTATGTGGGTTAAAATAATAACAATTTTGGATTTCCATGTTTATTAAAGAATAAAATATTTAGTAAAAATTTTATTAGCATGTATTTTCAGACATACATTGTACAGAAGTGACAAAAAGCATTGCAAGGTGGGCAGTGTATGTTTAAACATACATTCTTGTATTTTGTATACCATACAATTACATTTTATTTTTTGTTATGGTATTCCAAAAAACAGTTTCTATTGGATACAAAGCACAGGTTTACATTACATTTAGTACATTTTACCTTTGTTATAATTTGGCATTTTTTATCACCATATGACATTTTGCATCTATTTGCATTTGACACATATTCTGGCCAGTGATCGAACTTGTCTAACTGAACCATTGCATTAAGCTGATTGCAAGGTCTTAAGACCTTACGAGCTTGAGGTGAATTCTCATTACTAACTCTTTTCTTCCGAGGTTTGTTTGCCCAACACAAGGACTGTGCTAAATCTGCTTTGAAATCATACAAACTAAGGACATCCTTTTTGCTGTCATTACCTCATAAACCTGTGATATTCCACTCCTGATACTCTAGTATCTTCTTGTCCCAGGTATAGCGATGACTGCCATATAAAAGCAAATGCCTATAAATTGTTCAGGCTCTTTTTTGTGGATACTAAAATTCGAAGCAACATTTGTTTGTGTTGCATATAAATTTGTTTGAGAACATATGTATTCCAACAAATCATCATCGACTAACCTTCTGAAATACTCTAAAGGAGTTTGTACAGATGTAGCAAGTGGGAGAGTATCCTTCCGTTGAGGTGTCTCATGAATTTTATTTAATAAATTTGACTTCCAAATCATTTCTCGTTTTGTGGACTTGACTTTAGACCTATTCTTCTTGGTTTCAATGATGTTGACTTTGCATGCAGACACTAAGTGATCATCATCTGTATTATCTAAATTGCTTTCATCTTCCTCTGAATTGGATGAATCTAAAAAAAGTTATATGAAGTTATATAGGTACTATATATATATATATATATATATATATATATATATACATAGTATATATATATATATATAATGAGAGAGGGTGTGCTTGCCCAATGCTCAACTTGAATGGAATGAATGAAGATTCCAAGAAAATTCAAAAAATGCTTATATATCGGTTCACCAATCGAACTGGGTGTGATGTAAAAAATTAAATTTCCCGGGACAATACGGAATGGTTGCCCCGGCCGCTCGCCGGCGTCTAAGCCAGTCTGGCGTCTCTCGTTGCCTGGCAACAGCGAAGGCGCCATCTAGGCGGAGCCAATCGAAGCGCGCCCTGTTCTTCACCATGAAAAAGGGGTAACCATAGAAAAAATTCTACGTCCCATTACAGGGGTAAACCTAAAAAAAAAAAAAAATATATATATATATATATATATACAGTATATATGAGGAGCTTGTTCATACCTGATGCCACATCACTTGGCTGGTAAGTTTCATTCTGAACGCTGTCATCGGATAATAGACCAAAATCTTCATCACTGCCTTCTGGAGGGAGAGGTACTGAAGTTTTGGGACGCTTTCTTTGGTAAAAGATGGGTCCATTTCTGAAAAATAAGAAATTTTCTAATAAAAGCTCATTGCTAATGACTAAAAATTGTAAACATAATGTAGTAAACATCCCTTCATTTGGGCCAAACAAGCCTAACTTTTGCATATTTTTTATTATCTTCTATAAAAATTACCAAAATACTAGTACAATCTTGTATATAAAATTGTTTGAATAACACCAGTACACATTTCAAAACTTGCCGATCGATTTTTACAAACTAGTTGGTGATTCTATATAATTTGAGTGCGCTGATCTCAAAAATATAGTTAGTTTTTCCCTATCACGTATGGTTTTCTTACTACAGGGTGTGTCATAAATCCCCCATTTATCCCCAAATGTGAACTATCTTATCGAGACCGATATTGGATTGCACATGCTAAACCATAAATTTTGTTGTTATAGACTACAGTAACGCTTACATAATAATGTAGGGTAAATATATATAACAACCAGTCCCGTTCCCAGCAAAATATTGTCTCCCCTCCCATCAATGGGTGGTTAACATTTGGGGACAGATGAGGTATTAGAACACCCCTTGTAGCACGAAATCTTTAGGTGATAGAGTAAAACCTAATTAAAGCAGAATTAAATAGCTCATAGCTCTTGGACAAGCATATTGCTTGTTTATGAAAGAATAAAAAAATAACTGAAAGACTACGAAGGTAGATCTGACTAATGACGACTAAACCGGTGCTTCTTTGATGTTTTCTTATGCTGTGCTTAGGCTGATCTCGTTGCAGACACCAGCAGTAATCCGCCATCATATTTGTATGCTATCTTCCTTGATATCTTCTTTCCATGGTTTTGATGTCCTGGTGAAATCGTTCCCCTTGCTCCTCACTGACATCTCCGAGATTTTCGGGAAAACAGTCAAGATGCGAAAATAAGAAGTGAACTTTCAGGCTCATGTTGCAGCCTATGGCGCAAAACTTTTTAAGCATATTTTCCACCAGTCTTTCATAATTTTGGCTTTTGTAGTTTCCCAAGAAGTTTTCAACAACATCTTTGAAACCAAGCCATGCTTCTTTTTCTTTATTGGTCATTGTGTTCAGGAAATGATCGTCTGTCAATAACTTTCTAATCTGAGGACCTATAAAAACACCTTCCTTTATTTTCTCGAAGCTAATCTTTGGATATTTTGAACAAATGTACTTGAAACACACCTTCTCTATTCAATGCTTTGACATACTGCTTCATCAAGCCTAACTTAATGTGCAAGGGTGGTAGGAGGATTTTATTTGGTTCAACTAGATGTTCATGTAAAATGTTCTTTGATCCTGGGGTAAGATTCTCTCTAGGAGGCCAAGTTTTCCTCTTCCAGTGCTGGTCACGTGCTCGACTATCCCATTCGCAGAAGAAACATGGCACCTTAGTGTATCCTGATTGCTGCCCAAGTAACATGCAAAGGACTTTGAGATCCCCACACAATATCCATCTGTGATTTTGATACTGAATTTTTTCCAGAAGCAGTTTCATGTTATCATAGGTCTCTTTTAAATGAGTAGAATGGGCCACTGGGATTGATGCATATTTGTTACCGTTGTGCAGTAACACTCCTTTTAGACTGGTTTTAGAGGAATCTATAAACAACCTCCAGTCACTGGTTTGGTATTCGATGCCTAGCTTGCACACTAATCCTGTGATGTCCTTGCAAAATACCAAGGGACCATCTTCTTCGAAAAAAGGCACGAAGTCTTTCTCACGATTTCTGTACCAAGCGAAGTATGTGTCGGATGCCAATAAATTGTTCTCCTACAATCTAGACCGCAAAAGTTCTGCAGATTTCTTAGGCAGATTCAAATCCCTGACTAAGTCATTTAGTTCGGCTTGGGTTAATGGTTTAGGAGGATCTCGATCAGCTGTTGGCTGTTCATAAACATCATCACTGTCTGGATTTGGAGCTGAATCAGAATCTGAATTGTATTGATCCAGACTCTCGGGTGGGCGGGGAATAGGAACTTCTGGACCATGGGGTACCGGCCTTATTGCAGATGGAAAGACTTGGGTATTGAAGGCTCTCTTTATTCTTTGCATTACAACCTTTAACAGTGCAAGAACAGAAGTAGCAGTCGTCGGTATGGTTTCTAGGCTCGCGCCATACCATAGGGATCCCAAATGGCAAACTTTTCTTTTTACCTTTGCTCCAATTCCTTAGTGCCGCAACACACGTAAGACAAACCTTGTGTGGAGCCCAACTTTTGTCTTAATCTCCTAATTTAATTCCAAAATAAGCATGATAAGCTCTCTTAATGAAGGTCGTTACATTTGTCCTTTGTTTTACAACAACATAGCAACCACAAATATAACAAAATATGTCTGGACTATGGGTACATCCTCTAGAAGCCATTATTAAAATTTTAAAGACGTAATGCTAGAATTATCTATCTGAAAAATATGAAAAAACGAAATTAATTAAAGATAAAAAACGTAAAAAATTACAAAACGCCCCAAAATTGTTTTGCTAATAACTTTAAAACTGTGGGTGATAGGAAAAAACTGGTAGCATTTTTGAATTCAGCACAGCGAACTGCTTCAGAATCACAACTCAAAATAAAGAAATCGATTTTCATGCAGACCGGTGATAATCTATAATAACATTTTGAAATAATAGTAATATATATATTTCATAATATATCATAAAAAAATAAATTAAGAGCAATATGACAAAAATAAAAATGAAAAAGTCTCACCTTATTCGTTTTCCTTTAGCTGCACACTGTATGTTTAGACAAACAAAAGGCAATTCCACTATATATTCTAAATTTAGGACTTCATATTGTTGGTGAACTGTTTCTACCAAAAATTAAAAACTATAAATTGTATTTAAAAAGTTTATACGCTTATAAGTAAATATTTTCACAGAAAAACACACCACTAAATTTTGCTCATGTGCAGCCATCCACGCCGTATCTACATGTGAAACTGAAATGGCTATTTGAAAACAGTAAATATATCTTACGCGACCTCTAGCGTGTGAAAATGGAAACAGTTCTTTCTATTTTAAGATATATGATACAATGAGCGAAGCAGTCCAAAACAATATTACATGAGCTATAGACATAATTACATTTTATGTATGTTTAAATATACAGCGCCCCATAGAGGAATAATTATTTACCACACCGTATCACCCTCAGGCTAATGGCATTTGTGAAAGATTGAATGGTGTCATTAAAGCAGTATTAAGAAAATTATGTCAAGACTGTCCAAGGGAATGGCACAGGTGGTATATTCCGGCTACCCTATTTGGTGTTAGAGAAATACCGCATGATACATTAAAGTTTTCACCATCTGAACTACTGTACGGTAGGCGTATCCGAAGACCTCTAATTATTTTAAGTGATTTATGGGCTAACGAAAATAGAGACACACCCACTAGGAATACATACCAATACGTCTTTGAGCTTCAACAGAAACTTGAAGAAACTGCTGAAATTGCAGCCAAGAATGCTGAGGTCAGTATGGCTCAGTATAAAAGCTGCTTCGATAAAAAGGCGGAATCCCGAAAGTTCAAACTAGGCGATGAAGTATTGGTCCTGCTTCCAACAGATGTAAATAAACTGCTAATGCCATGGAGAGGCCCTTATGTCGTACGAGAAAACGTAAACGGAGTTGACAACATCATAGAAATTGGTGGTAAGCCAAAAATCTTCCATGCTAATATGCTCAAACAGTTTGTTCGCAGAAAACAAGACCAGCACGTAGTTCAAAACTGCAGCCAACTCGCAACCAATCTATCAGAACGAGGAGACGTCTTGGGAATTGTTCAGGCTTGCGTGGTAGAAGATTTCGACAACAAAGACACAAACATCTTGCCTAGTTTAGGTGAAGACAAAGATGAGATAGCAAATCTTTCTTCGAAGGTTACTAAGATTACTAAGTAACTTCAAAAAAGTACTTACGAACGTTCCTGGCTGTACACCAACCTATAGCCATAAAATAATTTTAAATAGTACATAGCCTATTCGGAAAAAGATGTATCCCATCCCATTGCATCTCAGAGAAGCCTTTAATGACGAGGTAGACAGAATGTTAAATTTAGGTGTAATCCAACCATCCCAGTGGCCGTACTTTTCGCCTGTTGTGGTGAAGAAACCAGACAACTCTTGGAGAATTTGCATAGATTTTCGAAGCCTGAACGATGTGACAGAATTTGATGCAGAGCCAATGCCAACAATCGAAGAAGATCTTCATAAATTTACAGGAGCTAAATATATAACGGAACTTGACCTTTTTAAATCTTATTTCCAGATTCCTCTCGAACATGAATCATAAAAATACACGGCCTTCGCAACGCAACACAAGGGTTTGATGGAATTTACCAGAAT
Organism: Bathynomus jamesi; assembly: GCA_023014485.1. Taxonomy (NCBI): domain Eukaryota; kingdom Metazoa; phylum Arthropoda; class Malacostraca; order Isopoda; family Cirolanidae; genus Bathynomus; species Bathynomus jamesi. The sequence goes on along the minus strand of JAJOZX010000874.1, from coordinate 222,444 downwards.
GCCATTTGGCCTTTCGACAGCTTGCGCTTCGTATATCCGTCTAATGCGCCTCGTATTGCAAGATTTAAGGAACGTGTCTTGCTATTTTGATAATGTGTATGTTTATTCAAAAACATGGCCAGAACATCTCCAATACTTGCAGGCAGTTCTAGAAAGGTTACGTAAACACAACCTAACTATCGGTTCGTCAAAGTGCTTCATAGGCTACCCTACTCTGAAGTACCTCGGACTGACTCTCAGAAGAGACTCCATTCGACCCAAAGGTGAGAAAATCTCCGCCATCGTAGATATGAAAGTGCCAAAGACAAATCAGCAACTACGATCTTTCATGGGCACGACCTCCTCCTACAGGGAGTTCATCGAAAACTTCGCTTCAATCACAGTTCTAATATCAGATCTTCTCAAAAAGGAGGTAAGGGAACCTTTAGTTTGGCATCAACAACAGCTTAACAGCTTTAAAGAAACGACTAACCTCTTCACCTGTCCTTTCTTTGCCTGATTTAGATAGACTTTTATGTGCGAACGGACGCCTCTAATGTCCGTATTGGATCTGTTCTCCTACAATACCAGAATGACACGCCTATGCCCATTAGGGCGGATCGAAAATGAGGTTTTTAAACCTTTTTTCGAAATTCAAATATGGCTAGTGCGGAAAATATGTGGGTGCTAAAGATAATGACTGTGCATAAATATTAGTCCTGCGAAATTATATCTTCAGGTGCCACAAAGCCGTCGAAAAAAGTGAAATATAATGATTTTCTTATATTCAGCATTAGTACAATAACTGAAACTTACTTGTTATTATTATATATTAAGTGAGTGTTCCAATTACCAAAATAGTTACTGAATTACGCAGCTCTTAGTTTATTTAGATCAATGTTCTTTGGATTAATGATCTAAATAATCCAGAACTCACCACGAGGAGGTGGCTGCGTGTCGAGCTCCACCCATGCCCTCCCAACCACCCATCCTTGCGCATGTTTTTTTCTATTAACGTTTTATTTAAACTTTATATTCAGCTTTACTTTCGAATGATGGCATTTTTTTACGTGACTGAAGTGTTGATCTTATGAAGCCATCTCGCGCGTTCAATCCAAATACTTTTGATGATGCTTCAGTCACTAATTTTACCATTCTTTCTACTACTTGTGTATGACAAGGGAATTTCTCGAATGGAGGGGTACTCTTGTTTTCTATGAATTCTTCAATCTCATTTTCTGTCAGGTGTCTTGTCACAGGTGGTTCAGTGACAATGCATTTTTGCCAATTAATTAAATCAGTATAATCAGTAGCTTCAAATTGAATAACAGGTACTGTGAAACGCCTCACAACTTTTTCCTTGTTTGTTTGCCTTGCTTTCTTTATTCGCCTCCACGCTAATTCTCTTATGGCGCTGCGGTCATCATGAATCATTGATGCTAGAATATTTTCTGGATTTGCAAAAAATGCATTTCTTTGTATGACAGGGTTTACAATATCCTTTACTTCGTCATTCAGTGTTCTTGTTAGTTCAATAGTTTTGAAAACATGTTTTGAGCCATTGACAAAAGACGTACTTTGCTTAATAGAAAACCACATTGGGATGTAGACCTTCATTATAAAAGAAGCAATGTTCATGAGGTTCTCAGATGGACTTACAGTTGAAACGTATAGACGAAGCAAACGATTTGCTGTAGTCAGCCATCGTGAATGTGCCATTTTGCCTGGACTACGATGAGCAAGATCTGGAGAGCAATATCCCTTTGTTATGGCCTGATGAATATCAATTAGATATTTTTGGTCGGTGCTAAGATCTTCACAGTCTACAGTTGGTTCCTCAGCATCAATCCTTTCAAACTCGACAATAGGAAGACTCTCACAGTTCTCTAATTCCCTGCCAATAGGACCGGTGAATCCGCGGGGCCCAGATGTTTTTCCATCCAGCTTTGCAACTAAATGGCGTAATGGCAATTCATTGGCATGGAGCTGGCACACTAAATGTTGAACTGGCTTCTTCAGCTTCAATTCTATAAGCCTTATAACGCCTCCCTTTTCTCCACTGTTGACTGCTGCACCATCGCATCCAATGGCAACAAGGTTTTCCAGGTTCATGTCATTATTTCCAATATACTCAAACATTCCTTTACATATTTCTTCAGCTGATCCAGAATTCACAGAATAATGGCCCAAATAATCTGAACCAGGTTCTCTCACTACAGTGATTTCTTTTGTTACCTTCTTCTGATATACTTTGGACTCTTTTTTTTCTTGGAAGAGTGTAGAATCTTTTCGACCATCAAAATAGATTCCTCTGATTGGGACCTGATTTTGATCTTTCATAATTTCTGATCTCTTCTTTTGTCTTTCTCTTCTGATCTTACTCCTATCCACTACTTCAGATGTATTGTCAATAGAAACTTCTCCAATATCTTGCAATACTGCACTAACAATGAATGCTGCAGCTCGATCTGAAACTGCAGTCCTCTCACAAGCAGTAGCCACTGAAGGTAGATTTGTAGTTTTCCTTTTCTTGAATAATTGTTCTTCAGGTTGTTCGAGCTTTCTCTTCGAGCTAACTGGCTCTGGAAATGTATCGTCTGATATTTCGCCAGATTCACTTTCACTATTTGATGTCGATGATGATAATTCAACATTTGTATCCTGCAATTTCTCCTGTGAAGATTCTTTGGTGAGCCTCACAGCTTCTTTTTGCTTTCTTAGCAACGTAGATGCTTTTTTCTTTGAGAGTGTAATATCTACTCTATCAATAAACAGTTTTCTTTCACTCCTTTGATCTAAGAGGAACGTCACTTCTTCCTTTGGAACCGTTTTTTCTTTGGGACAAGAACATTGTGTTTGTACTTTGCACTTGCACGCTGCAATGTCAAAAAGTTTCGTGTGTGCTTCTTTTTGAACATATCAATCTTTGCTTTGTAAGCTTCAGAATTTTTTCTGCTTTGGTATGGCTTCATAATGACACGATACTTTTCGTGGTAGCTTCTGAACATTGTTTCAATTCGCCTGTCTGACAGAATTGGGACGGAAGCACTTTCCCAAATTGTTTTCAATTTATCAACAACTTGTTCTAATATTTGAGATATTGAAGGATCTTTATTAGTATTCTGTTTCAAATCGTTTCTTACAAACAAGTAATATTTAAAAACTCCTTCGTATGTAGGAAGATTCCTGTGCCACAAATCTTCCCCCATACCAAACATGGGGCACTCAGTTGAGGCCCTGGTTGATTTTGCACAAACTCGAGACATTTTGAAAGTATACAAATCTGAAAAAGAAAGAGCTAATATCAATTATACGTTAATTTCAGTTAATAGTACATAGCAAACTTAGGGCAACACAATACAGAAATGCAAAATATATAAGAAATATAGTTTAGACTATCTGAGTAACGCCAACAACAGAACACCCACCTGCTACGAGAGCGACAGCTACACTGAACCGAGGTACTCACGTGACAGCTGAGTGAGCTGACTATAGAAAACTGTTTTTAGAGAATATAAACTTTTTTTAAAGGTTGACTGAGCTATTTTTATACAAGTGTGAATAAATTCTTGTCTATTGTGCATCGTGGACTCTTCTGTAATTATTGGTTAAAATCTGCTTTTTTCAATTTTTTTCAATATTGAAGGTCATTGTGGAACCTGAAGATATTAATGTTATGATTTTAAATTTATACCAGCTTATTTCCTCACTACTCCACACATTTTCCACACTAGCCAATTTGAAAATTCGAAAAATGAGTTTTTCACTCCGCCCTAATGCCCATCAGCTACGCCAGCAAGAAACTACTCGATAGGGAAAAGAATTACTCCACCATAGAAAAAGAATGTTTGGCACTCATCTGGGCGATCGAGAAATTTAAGGTTTACCTCTATGGCAAGGAATTTGTAATATAAACTGATCACTAAACCCTAGTATTCTTAAGCCATTTTAAGGGTAATAACTCGTGCTTGATGAGGTGGGCGCTCACATTACAGTCTTACAATTTAAGATTTCCTACATAAAAGGTCGAAACAACATCGGGGGTACACTTCTTAAGCCGAATCGATTAATTTAGTAACCCCAGTGAGATCACTCTTGAAAGGGGATGTGTAAGTAATTGAGTGTTTGTAGAAAGAGATCATTGACCCTTGTAGACTCTCTTAATTAGTGTGCGTGGCTATTTGGTTGTGGTTGGTCAGTTAACCATATAATTATGAAGACAAAACTGTAATCATCACCCACACGCCAAACTAGCCAATCATTCTTCCAGAGGTCTTCAAGGGGTAAGCCGATATTTTACAAGTTTCTGATTTTGTATTTTCATTATACTTTTCTAATTGTCATGTTTTGATTTTTATGTTGTGAATTAACTTATAATTTTGCATTCATATGTTCATAATAATATAAGCACCTTTTACATAAGTTTTACCTTGCTCCAAAAGGTTACTTTTATTCAAGTCCTTGGGCAACTATTAGATAACGCACAAGCCGACACTTTACACGGAACATCATTGAAGCTATCTGAGCATACTCTTTACACTTCGGAAAATCCACTTGTCTTACTCTTCAGTTATTTAATTTTCTTTATAATTTTGTAAATATATATATACACACACACACACACACACACACACACACACACATTGTTTAAGCTTCTCTTCAACCTGCACCTATCAAAGGAAACCTTTACACTAATCATGGTTCGCTGGTCGACCCTGACTACGTACGAGTTTCTAGTCAGTGCTGGGGTGGTGGTGGCGGTGCGCACCAGCTCGAATGTTATGGTACTCTACAGAATGAGATGCTGCTGCTGTGGAGGGAACAACCGGAATTGAACAAGAATAAGGGGGCACAGTTTTATTTGCAGGAGGTAATGTGGGGGCTATGTTGTAAGACGTAGAGGGCTGGGGCTCTCTTACTGTGAGTCTAACAACCATTACACTCCTGGCACGCTTTATACCTGACGTGGAAGGTGAATCATCAACTTCTTCATGCCCCCCGCTTTCTCCTCGAATTGTCGCGTGAGAGTCCTTCAGGTATCGCTGGTGGGGGTTCACTAGCGGGGTGGAGTCTGTAGACCCAGCTACACTGCCATCGGTTTCGTCTGCAATATCGATAATGGGGACATGTTTCTGGCACACTATCTCATTCCTCGTCGTCATTCACGGTTTTGAGGAAGATGAAGACAAGACTCTAGAATATAAGGAGCATCAATTAAAATTTTATTTTGTAAATGTTCCACTTAGGACTGTAACGTGTTAGAGATGGATTCTGTAGAAAAATTCAGGGTCACAAGCCAGTCCACATGTATTATATCTGGCCCTACAGGATGTGGTAAAACTGTGTTTATGCTTAAAATCATTAAAGACAAGGGGGAGATGTTCTCAAAATTTGTGCATCAAGTCATATGGTTATATTTGACATACCAGTCAGTATTCAACGAGTACCAAGATATTTTGTTGCACAAAATAAAGGGAAATAAGCATACGGTCATTGTAATTGACAATCTCATGTTAGAAATGGATAAACGTTTACCGAGACATTTACAGTGTTCTCCCACCATCTTAACATACAATAAGTGTATTCTTCATCAATCAGAATCTATTTTTTTGCAAAAATAGATGCATGCGCGATGTGTCGCTAAATACATAATATCTAGTCTTATTCGCACAACGTAGAGATGTCACAAATTGAGGTATTAGCCAATCAAATGTTCCCCAGTCAACATAAGGAGTTTCTGGAAGTTTATAAAGAAGCTACAAGTCAACGTTACGGATATTTGGTTTGTGACCTTTATCCGCGAACCACGTTTACGGTGCTTCTAAGAACGAATATATTACTAAACGAGGCTGAAACGGCGTATATCCCAGAATGACAGATGTTGAAGAAATACCGTGAATTAATAAAAATCTATCATCGACTGCCACGGGTACTGCAGCAGATGTTTGTTAAAAATATTGACTCCAACTTTTTAAAATGCATCTGTGAAATCTGTCTTTACGTTATAAAATGTAATGTACCAATGAAACCCCTTAAGAAGGCTCGCCTACGTTGTTACAAAAACATAATACGCGCACTCGCTCGTAAAAGTCAAACTGTGGGGAAGAAAAAACGAATTATTGTACAAAGAGGGGTTTCATTCCTGCCCATCTTATTTTCAGTTTTGGGACCTTTACTGACTAGTTTAATATAATGAAGAAAGTAGTCGTGATTCCACTACAAAGCTCAAAGAATCCAGACACGGTTCTAGAACCCCGTAATTGCAGGCTTAAAAGAATGGAAAGCGAATTGTTAGACCTATTAAACAGTGAAAAGTCTCCTGATGAGAAAAGAATCTTATACGAAGAAGCTCTACAGAAATTTTATAAGTACGAAAATTATAAGAATCCAACAGAGGTCCCCGTAGTTATTATGCACAGCGCAGACAAGACAACGTTGAGCATGGAAGCATAGGACCTGGGGTCGATGCTACAGACGAACAGTCAAAGAACAACGGAACGGCCCCACAACATATCGAACATGTATTAAGAAGCAGTCTCCCACAAACATTGAGGAATAAAGCTTTAAGTCTTTATAATCTATTGAGTGAGAATCCTTTATACTGGACCGACACAGGCGACGTTTTTGTTGAAGGAACAAAGGTACAGGGTTCGAACATCGTTGACATCGTCCATGACTTGGTGAGAAAGTGGGATAGACCCTCACCAGCAGGATTGAAACATATTAAAGGAAGACTACAGCAAATAAATGTCCCGAAAACACTGATAGGTAATCTGAACAGGTTAAAAGACTTGGGACAAGCCTCGCATATACCACAGCTGAACACGCCTTCGCCGACAACGGTAACGGAGAAAGAAGAGCCCGAAAACAACAAAGGCCAACTGTACCCGCGCGCCTCTAAAATAGGTAAATGGCTAACATATTAAGAAAACGTTATGACATTTCTAGCCCAGCCTCCTCGGCGGCGTTAATAGACTGTACAGAAACGTTAAGAGGTTTTCGCGGGAGCAGTATGCTTATACACTTCATAAGCCGGTGAGAAAAATGTTTAAAACAGCCAAGACAACAGCAGCCTCAATTTAACAGACATGCAGGGATATTCGGTGTATAATGGCAGCTACCACTACATCCTATTCATAATAGATGTATTCTCCAGATATTTGTGGCTAATTCTCCTGAAAAATCTCCTGAAACAGTTGCTAAAGCCAACAAAACGCTGATGTTGAAAGAAAACAGGATTCCTGGCTATTTTTGTACGGACATGCATGGGGAAAGAATTTATAGGCCGAGTTTTTCAGAACATGTTGACAGAGTTTAATATCAGTTATTACACTAGCAATTCTATACATAAGGCATCTTTAGCTGTAAGAGTTCAACGTACCATAAAGGATCGTATGTATCGCTATTTCACACACAAAAACAGACATATAGACATTCTGGATTCGCTGGCTTCATTCTACAATTGTTCACACCGCCGAACGATTGGTACAACACCTAACGAAATTTTAGAAAGAGGTACGCACACAGAACGTGAGGTAAGAAAAGATATTCGTAGAGTGCCACCACGCTCTAGGCGTTTCAAAATCAATGATTATGTAAGGCTGTCGCGTTCGGGTAATAAATTTGCAAAGGGATTTGAGTAAGGTTGGACACGTGAGATTTTTAAGGTTAGAGCTATGAGACCTAAAGGCGAAATAATGTTAGATTACGTTGAAGATTTGAATGAGGAAGAAATTGCAGGGAGCTTTTACGGCTCGGAGCTGCAGAAAGTGACATTTAATTTAGGAAAAAAGTGTTTAAAATTGAAAACATTTTAGGTAGCAAAGGCAGCAATAATAAAGCTTAAATAGTTTGCATCATGGCGCCTACCCACTTCTACGTCACATTCCCGTCCTCTTCTTCCCAGTTTGTACATCCTAACAACACCCTGGCCAACTTTGTAACAGAACTCCATGGGCCAATTGAATTGGGTCGTGAATCATATGAGGTAGGAATATGGGAATTACAATTGGCGACCAAATTTTTAAGTATTGATAATAAAGAATCCGTTTATGCGGTTCTTAGAAACCGTGATGGGTGCGAAAAAGCCGGGGTAACTCGGGACGAGACCACGCGTGCCGCCCGGGGTTGGGAGGACCAATACTACACTACAGTAGTAACACTTGGACCGGAACATTATGGCACAGCCGAAGATGTGAGAGAGCTGAATGGTAGTTTCAAAAGATCAAATCTTACATCTAGAATGCGAAATCGTAAACAAAGATATCCCGGCACATACTTTGACTCTAAAAGCAAAGGCTAACGGAAATATTAAAGACAAAGGGCTGTTCAAAATTATAACGAGTGCAGATATGGGGCAGCCATCCAGAGATACTTTTCAAGAATCACAACATGACTTGTGCAGCTTAATGTATCAGCTGAAATTGGAGAAATTGAACGATGGCTGACCTACCCCGAACATGTGCTATATTTATAGCGATATCGTGGAACATCAGTTTGTTGGGGATACCCAGGCGCGCCTGCTGCGCATCGCCCACATTCCCAATCATAGAGGAAGGAGCTTAAGCATCACATACGACAAGCCTCACTATGTCAATGTCGCAACTAACCCACTAACCAGTATCTCAGGCTGGGTCTAAGCCTAAAGAAGGTCCAAAAAAGCACTGAAAACGTACACGGGACGAAATCATCAAAAATGCAAAGAGAAAAATGCGTGGTGGCGGGAAGAAGAAGAGTCCTGTACTGAAGAAGGCGTTACTAGCACATGGTGTTAACCATAAAAGGACATCAAAAAAGAAGTGTTCTAAGCGCATGAAATCTATGGTTTACCACTTTTTTTAACTGATATAAGCTAAGGACGTTGCTCTCATGAATCATAGACTGTTTACTACTTGTCGAAAGAGATGCCATTATTTCTGGCTCGCCATGGCACGTTTCATCCATCTGTGTACTTCAATGTTGTAAATCGGAGCTGACCTTCTTTGACATGCCCCTAACACAAGTATCAATAGAGCACTGTGACTTTATTACAGTTAATCCGTTAAACACCATTAGCTCCCCGAGTGCTCCTATAGAGTTCGTGATCCCAAGCTCAGGTCCTTTTTTGACCCAAGCTGTGTGCACGTACGCTAAACTACGAATAGCACATTCAGATTGAACGGAATGCGAAATGGATTACGCTGTATAGTGTATACCCAGAAGCAAACTTTCTACACACCATATTCAGTTAATGTTATGTGTATTTAAATCAGATCAACGTGTCTGCAGGGTCTGGCTACTATGACCTACAGGCCTATCTGGAAAATGTCCTCAACTTTTCAAAAGAAGCGAAGGATACCTTTTTAACTGCTGAAGGCTATTTTCGAGCTAAAGATGAAAGTAGTATAAAGGCCAAATTTTAAAATTCTAAAAAGAATATATATGATTGCTTCGGGCGCCTACACACAGATTCACATTCCAGGAGAAACTGCTTGTGAATGGGGTCGATATGAAAATAAAGCTAATCGTATGAGCTCTGACATTTTTTTTTAAAATTTGGGGGCTGACCAAGAAGAGAGCTCGAAGCTTATGGTTATTCGTATTATGGAGACATGTCTCCGAGTGCGTTGAGTGAAATTAAGCTCTGCTAAACAAATATAAATTGAGTCCAACTCAAACTGTATACGGTGCCCTCAGGGCTAACATCGAAGCAGATAGAAAATGTTGCTCTTGGAGTTCTACCTAAAAGTTATTAATTGGAATGCAGGAACACGCTTCTGTGAATGGAAAATATAAAAAGACTGAATTTAATTTCGAAAATTTCGGCCTTAAAAATATCACCCTGTATATCAATGGAGTCGCCTTAGGTGGGACATCGGAACCAAATTATTCTACAGATGACGAGTTCCCGCTTTGCTCGAGAGTTTATAGTAATCTCGCACATATTGCCATTACTTGTAACGAATTAGGAATCGGCGTAACACAGAAGGAATTCGTCGGGCGGGTTAATCTTTACCCATTTGACATCTCGCCAGTCTTATCTGCTAGTATAAATACGCACATAAGTCCACAGCAGAATGGGAATATATCAGTCAGACTGGAGTTCGCGAAGCCACTAGACGCGCCTATTAGTGTACTACAGTAGTTTACCTCGAATCGCAAGCCCTAATATAAATTGATAGGTTTAGAGGTGTAGTCACAGGCTTTTAAAAATGGATACGAATACACTCCAGAGAGTAATGAATAGTGACCGTTTCACACGCTCCAAATTTAACGGCGTGTTTACGAAGAATGAAACGCTGAAGCTTCCAACTAAGAAACACTGCGGCGCACTTATTCTAAATACGGATTAAGTGGCGAGGAAGGGATTCATTGGATAGCCGTTTATTTTAAAAATAGGGAACGCATGTATTATTTAATTCACTGGGTGGACATAAGGGCGGAGCATTTTTACACTTTTTTCGTTTTGTAATAGCGTGGGAAAGTGGCTCTTCCACGTCAAAAGTGAGTGTGTAAAATCTCAGAGATCTGCAATAATATCTTCTGCCTCCGCACGCGCGTTGAAAATGCAAAAAATGTGCCAAAATACGCATTTTTTCAGTATTTTCTTATAGTTTTAATTTTCATCCTACCTTCTTGTAATAGCGAGGAAAAGCATCCTAAAGGTTTATTTTAGACTAGTTTTAAAATTTTTTGTCCTGCGATAATTTCTTCTGCCTCCGCAAACCTTCCAAAATACGGGAAAATTTACATAAATAGCGTATTTTATAATGACGCTATTATGGTCAACTTCGGCCCTACACCACAGTATATTCGTTAATTGTGTATTAAGTAATGCAATTAACAATTCATTATATCATATTTCAGTAATTTAAGAAGTTTATATATTTGAGCAATTAGATAATTTAGGTCCACCAATGCAGTTTACTTTGCATATGCTTGGTTTATTTTTGATGACTTATTATGTAATATGCATGCAGCTCCTCGCTTATTTCGTCAATATTGAGTGTACTATATTGACAAAATAACCCAGAACTCACCACGTGGGGGTGGCTGCATTTCGAGTTCCTTCCTGCCCGACCCAACCACCCTACCATTATCGGACTTAGGCTTGTTATATACTGTAGTCACTTTTTGTTTCCATTCTTGGCATTTTCTTTATGGATTCTAATCTTGCTCTGATAAATCCATCCCTTGCCTCTGAACCGCATACTGCAGCTGAAGCCTCTGTTACCAGCTTTATATGCCGTTCAACCGCTTGGGTGTGGCAAGGAAAGCGTGGGATAAAATCAGGTACATCTCCTGATGAGATATAGTTCAGGATGTCGGAGCGTGATAGAACTTTTGTCAGAGGAGGTTCTGACAGCTGTGACACAAGTTTGCCAGTTAATCATAGTGTAGTACTCACTGCACTGAAAGTTCAACGTGGGCAATTTAAACACTCTCACTGCGGCTGACTCAGAATCTCTTCTTTAAGGATTCTCCTCCATCCTAATTCTCTGATGTGTTTTGCTTCATCGTGAATCATACTAAGGAGAACATTCTCAGGATGAGAAAAATAGGAATTTCTCTGAATAACACGATCAACTATTTCTATACAGCGGGCACTCAACGACCTCGAGCGTTGTATCATTTGATAAAGATGTTTGGCTCCCTGTGTTGCTGAAGAATTTCTCTTGATTTGAAACCACATTAGAATATGAACTTTCATAATATAATCCACAATACACTTAAGGTTGTCTGAAGGTTCTTCATATTATAGGGTGGATCGATTTTACATTTTTTTCGATTTCCATATTCTAATAGAGACAAAACCTTGCGCATTCATGAGAAAATAGCCTCTGCAAAATCGTAGCTTAATAGGTAATCATCTTCTGCCCCCGGCAGAGCGATGAAAATCATATTTTAGTAGTCAAAAATGTATTTTTCTTATAATTTTTAAAATATTTCAATATGCATCAAAATTATTCCTAATAACTATAAAGTCGATGAAAAAGACCTCATATGATCGTTTTTCCAAGCGCGTTGTCCTACGTTAATATCTTTTGCCCCCGGCAACAACGTCAAATGTTGAAAACATAGGTAATTTATATACATATTTTCAGATCGGCTCTTTGTCTTAAATAATGCATTTATATATTTCCCATAGCATTTATATCGTTGCTTAGGCTAAGATTTTGCAGAGGCTATTTTCTCATGCATGCGCAAGTTTTTGTCTCTATTAGAATATGGAAATCGAAAAAAATGTAAAATCGATCCACCCTATAGACTTCAATTGAAACGTAGAAACGAAATATGCGGTTAGCAGTTGTCACCCATCTGGAGTGTGCCATTTTGCCTGGTTTCCTTTGAGCTAGAGAGGGAGTACATTCACCTTTTGACACAGCATCATAGATTTCTGCCAAATATTTCTGATCTGTCTCAGATCATCTCTGTCAACTACAATTTCTTCCGCTTCAACTGCTTCAAACTCAACAACATGTCCCTTTTCACAATCAATTAACTCTTTTCCTATAGGCCCCGTAAAACTCTGAGGACCTGTTGTTTTACCATCAATGTCAGTCACAATGTGCCGCAAAGGAAGTTCATTGGTGTGAAGCAAGCAAATCAGCCACTGGAGTGCTCTCTGAAAGTGCTCTTCAATACTTCTTATCACTCCTCCTTTTGGTCCTGTATTAACTGCTGTCCCGTCACATCCAATGGCTTTAACTTCTGAAGTATCAATCTCATTTGAGCGAAAAAATCCAAAATTGCAGAAGATATACTCTGTGCTGAGCCAGAAGCGGGAGTTACATGCCCAATATAATGCGAGTTTGGTTCTTGAAGCAAAGTGACATGTTCTTCTGTTATATTTTTTTGATAACCTTTACTGCCAACTTTTTCTTGCACTGCAGTTCTGTCCTTTCTTCCATCGAAATAGATACTCTCCCTAGTTTCTTCTTCGTAATCTCTCTTTTGAATTATAGATCTCACTCTTTTTCTAGCTCTCCTTACTTTGCATGTCTACAGTATTACTGAACTTAAATCTTTTTCGTTTATAATTACCACGTCTTCAAGAACAGCCGAAGCAATTATAGCAGCAGACCTGTCTGACACACCAGTTCTGTCACAAACTATAGCCAATGATGAGATTGTTCCATGATGAGATTGTTCCATCGATTTGATTCTCTGTGTCGGTTTATAATCAGAATCCGCTCCTTCTGTTTCACTTGATGTTCATGACAGTGTTTCAGTTGCTTGTCCTTTACTGGTAGATGGTTTTGGTTCATACTGTTTCATTCTCTGTTGTCTTCTAGCAATAGTTGCTAGATCTTTACGAGTTTGTGAAACATCAAGAGAGCCTATTGCCAATTTTCTTGTTGTTCTCTGATCTTTAAGGAAGTCTTGTTCAATTGCTGGAACCTTGAGATGGTTTTCACATGAACACTTATCAAAATTTTCACATTTGCAAGCACTGATGTCAAATAATTTGTTTTCTGCCTCATTTTGAAATGTTTGTAATTTAATTTTGAATGAGTCACTATCTTGTTTCCTTTTTATTGACTTTAGAAGGTTTTGACATTTTTCATGGTAATTTTTAATCATTCGAACGACACGGTTATGAGAAACAGTAGGAATAGAGGCTGTTTTCCACAAATCTTCTCGAGTTTTTGAGAGAACACCCGAAATTTCTGCAACTGTGGGCTCTTTCTTCGATGTCTTCAGATTCAACCTTATTTGATGAAAATATTTCATGATGTCCTTATAGGTTGGAAGGCACCTCTTGTCTAGATCAGCTGGAGCCCCAAATATAGGGCAACTTGAAGAAGTTATTGTTGCTTGAGCTGGTACTGACATTGTGAAAAACACAGTAATTAATATAAAAATTAAGAAATTACCAATGTATCATTATGCACTAAAATATGCAATATATGTCCACATATGCGTGTTGTGTTCCAAAGATGTATTAACAGCAAGAGCAACACAATCCACATCTTACCCGAAACGTAGCTAGCACAACACTGCCGGGAAGTGAGAGCAAGAAGGCCAGGTAGAGTGTTGTGAGTCATGACTCATCAGTCATCACTCACTGACTTGTTGCCGTATATGCCAATGACGAGCAACACACCATACCAGGCTGTGGGGAAGCTTCTAGAACGATTTGGAGTACTACATGACGTGCAAAGTGAATTTATTAGCGTATAGGCTGAATATGCAAAATACGTGATTTATGCGGATTTTTCCGTACTTTGGAACGTTTGCGGTGGCAGAAGATATTATCGCAGGACAAAAATATTTAAAACTAGTCTAAAATAAACCTTTAGGGTGCTTTTCCTCGCTATTACAAGAAGGTAGGATGAAAATTAAAACTATAAGAAAATATTGAAAAATGTGTATTTTGGCGCATTTTTTGGGTTTTCAACCCGCGTGCGGAGTCAGAAGATATTATTGCAGATCTCTGAGATTTTACACTCACTTTTGACGTGGAAGAGCCACTTTTCCGCGCTATTACAAAACGAAAATCGAAAACAGTGTAAAAACGTTCCGCCCTAGTGGACATCCTTAGAATGATGCTATTATTGTAAAATTTCTCGATCAACTGCAAATTCACCAAATAGTTTGGAACCCATACCGATTCCAGAGCTGCTACAGCAACATATGTGGAATGTACAGCCTATCCTTTCTCCTGCTCTTAGGGTGGCCCACTTTTCAATTTTTTTTTAAAGTATAGGTTATCGTAGTTTTTCCCATTATTTGGCACTATACTAGCACATTGGTACCATTTTTACAAAAATTGATCAATATTTAGGGGTCTCGCATCGACCTTGAAATTACGAGTTTTTTTTTTAAATGCGTACTTTTTAACTTTTTACTGAATTAAGATAAATCATTAAGTAGGGATGTTTTATGAATCCTCTTGATGAGAGAAGTCGTTTGGTGTGCCTTCCAATGTCATACGACTAACGGTTTAAAAGTTGTGCCTGTATACAGGTAATACCAATGTGCTAGTATAGTGCCAAATAATGGGAAAAACCACGATCACCTATACTTTTCAAAAAATCAGCAAATAGCAGACAAATAAGGAAGAAAGAAACAATAACTTAAACAATCACTTTTGCATTGTATTGACCACTATCACACGTCACTGGCTGCAACGTTGTCCCTCTGTGCTCCGCCGTTCCAAGGAAGTTCTGAAACACATGCCATATATTTCAATTTCATGGTTGTAAAGTAACCTATTTTTGTTCACATTCAGTTCTCTTTTTAATTGACATTATGCTTCATGAATCTCATTACTAAATTGATAGCTATGAAAACTTAATCAACTGACCTTGACCATTTTGCCATCCCAGTGGACAACAGTGTGCCTCGGTGGCGTGAAGGAGTCCTTCACAGCCGTCGCCACTTCACGGCGATGTGACACTCTTCCCCGGCGAGCCGTTTCTTTCGAGATGCTGAACTGATTGAAGTCTGCTGGTGGATCCGCCGAACGTGTGATAGCAGCCACAATGCTTACTACCTGTGTAGAGAATGGAAAGTGGACAGGAAACTGTCAAGAATACATGTGAGTTACGGGACACTTTAAAACTGACGCTATCGATGAATACTATACACAATACGCACCTGATTATTGGACATGCGGAAACGATCAGCCACTTCCATGACAGCAGGTGCATTAAGGATGCGGCGAGGAAGATTGACAGACACACTTGGCTCTTTCGGCAGGGGGAACGCTAGTTCTGTCTCCGACTCTCCTGACATGCCAGTATCATCATTCTCCATGGCCTCATCTCCGGTTTCGTATGCACACTTTGAGGTTTGCGGCTCCTGGCGAGGACGTTTTCTTCCTTCCCGTAGCTTTCTTTTTACAGCGAAAACTTTATCGTTCCCGCTCATCGTTGCCACCCGAGGACCACGTTGATCGAGGTAGCAGTCAATGTCTTCTTTCTTGTCCTTGTCGGCCAGCAGTCGATTCTTCTTTATATCTTCGACAGCGTCAGATGCTCCGATATCCCACAGCTTGTCCACACTGTCCGAAAACTTCTGCCGTTTTCCTCCGGCGTCAGTTTCTCGTTTTCTGCTCTTTTGGAGTAAGTGCCACTCTTTCCACAATGCCTCTAGCTTCCGTTCGCAGTTGAGCTTTGTGATTGTTTTAATGCGGGCCATGTTCCAAAACTTTAAGACGTTGTTTACGGTTTCTTTGAATGCGTCTTTCCTGTTAGCAGTGCACTGGATAACGCTGAAGAAGTATTGCAAAACCTGCCGTGTTGTTGGCAATTTGCTACCACTGATGGAGGACGACAGTTGGCCAACTAAAAAAATTTCCGAGGCCGATCTTAGAGAAGGTAGCGATGTTATTTTCGCCTTTCCTTTTGATGACTCTCTATTTGTAGCTTCAAGAGTTCTTCCAGTTATGGTTGCCATCGATTTGTCCATGACAAAGGATGAGGAACTCAGACAGAATTTCAAAATGTTATGATCTGCAAAAAAAGAAATAGGTTAGGTACCTGGCACAGGCATAGTGCATTTTCTAATTACCTATATACATTATACATTCCGCCCGGGTATGGTGACTCATTTTTTTGAAAAGTATAGGTGATCGTGGTTTTTCCCATTATTTGGCACTATACTAGCACATTGGTATTACCTGTATACAGGCACAACCTTTAAACCGTTAGTCGTATGACATTGGCAGGCACACCAAACGACTTCTCTCATTAAGAGGATTCAGAAAACATCTCTACTTAATGATTTATCTTGATTCAGTAAAAAGTTAAAAAGTACGCATTTTAAAAAAAAACTAGTAATTTCAAGGTCGATGCGAGACCCCTAAATATTGATCAATTTTTGTAAAAATGGTACCAATGTACTAGTATAGTGCCAAATAATGGGAAAAACCAAGATCACCTATACTTTTCAAAAAAAATTGAAAAGTGGGCTACTAATGCACATGGTCCACGGGAATGAGTTTACAAATTTTTTAAAATTATTCGATTTGTGCGACACCGAGTGAAATGAACTAGTATGCTACCATATAAAAAGCCTGTTCCCGTTTGTATGCACTCGGTGTATTGTGTGAAGTTTTCTGCGTACATATATATATATATATATATATATATATATATATATATATATATATATATATATATATATATAGTATATGTTATACATGTTATAATTTAAAAAAGAAGTAAAGCCTCGCCCTGATGACTTATGTTTATGAAATTTCATTCTTTCAATATTTCCCAAGCTATGTATGACTCCTTTCCTTCCGACGGAAGTCACGCGCAGTGACGCAGACGGTTTCTTTGATTTCACTTTGGAAACACAATGCTCTCAGGTGACGTCAACCGCTTGCGTGATTGCGTAGCCAGGTTCCGTTCCTTTGACTATATAAGAAGGGGATCAACGCCCTTAAGGCAGATCCCTGGAGGAGGGTCTCCGGGCCGAAGGGTTTTGGTCCGTTAACGGGAATTGCTTTTGAGAATTGGAAGATTCATGAGATATCAGTTTAAAGTCTGACCGTTTAGAGAGAAAGATCGGTAGCTTGCAATTGACTCATATAAGTTTGGGGACTCAGAACGGACGAGAGGGCGTCTTAGAAGGGGTCTCTGACTTATTTCATATCTTACAATGAAGATAAAGTAACATATCATTATGAAACTTTTATTATTTTTATTAAATATCTGGTCTGTACAAAAGAAACATTTGATTCATGCTAATCCATTATACAGGGTCTGTCAAAAAAAACTAAGCCAATTTGAAATCTCTATAAAATGCACAATTTGATAGAGATTTCAAATGTTTTTTTACACTAAATAAATAAAAGGCTCATAAATAATCTGTGATAATTTTATAACTTTATTTTAAATATTTTAGGAGTTATGCGGTTATTTCTACAGATTGCGAAAATTTCAGTTTTTCTCATTAATATCTTCTTTTTTCTCTTTTTCAGAATTTGTTTAGATTTAAAATTTTTCGTGAATACCTCTAAATATGCCATTCTCACATGAAGATAAAATAATTATAAAGCATTATAGAGTTGAAAAAGGTTATAGTGCAAGGAAATTACTTTCTGAATTCGATTATAAAGGATGGACTAGATCAGGTTTAGATTACTTATTGAGAACTATCGATGAAACAGGAAGCATTGAAAGGAAGGTTGGTAGTGGGCGACCAAAATCAGTTAGAGTAGATGAAAATATTCAGAAAGTGGAGGAACGTATCCTTAGTCAAGAGGATCGACCTGGTAGCCACATGATACCTGCTCAAATATCAAAAGAACTAGAAATATCAGAATCAAGCGTAAGAAGGATTATTAAATCTGATCTGCAATTTAAACCATTTAAAAGAGTGCATGGACAAAGATTGTCAGAAGTAAACTGTCAGAAAAGAATTGAGAAATCCAAACGTATTTTACGTATAATAACTGAAGATAAACTTTCCAAGACATTTTTTACGGATGAAAAACGTTTTACGGTAGAGCCACCAAGAAACTCACAGAATGACCGGGTTTATTCTGATGTTGCGAAGTAAAATGAAATCCAAGATGAAAGACTCTACGCAACAAGGAGTCACTTTTCTTCTAGCGTCATGGTTTCTGTTGGAGTGTCCAAGTTGGGAAAAACTTCAATATTTTTTATTGAGCCAGGAGTGAAAATTAATGCTCAATATTATTCAAATACCCTGCTTGAGAAAATGCTTCCAGAAATGAGAAACTTGGCTAATCAAGGGTACTTTATTTTTCAACAAGATGGTGCAACATCACATACTGCCAAAACAACCATCGAATATTTGAAAAAGAATGTCCCTGAATTTCTGGAACCGAATAATTGGCCACCTAACAGCCATGACCTAAACCCTGTAGACTACGGAATATGGGAATCATTTGCGTGAGTTGATTATCGCAAAATGGGCAGAGCTCCCCCAAGAGCAAATAAATCGAGCAATAGACGAATTCAGACCAAGATTAAAAAAAGTGATAGAAATGCAAGGGAATCATATTGAACAATTCTTTTAATTTTATTAAACTAAAAATTATCTACAGTATATCGTAAAAAAAAATTTTTTCATGCTAATTAGGAGAATCTCACTTTTTAGTTAATTATTAATAAAATTAACAATTCTGAAGATATCGTCAGAAAAATTTAAAGGATAATAGGTGATGAACTTTACTTTATTTTGTAAAAAATTCAACTTAATTAGATAAATGGTTTTGTTTTAATAAAGGTTTGAATTTGGCTTAGTTTTTTTTACAGACCCTGTATTTATCTCGCCTATATTCAAATTAAAAATCGTGTAAGCCGTTGTGTTCATTTTCTACTCTTTGGACTTTGATAACTGGGATAAAAGAAAAACACGAGTCCACACAGTACTCCTCGACTGTGGGAATACGAAGAGGAAACTATTTCTGCATCCAGGAGTGCTAAAGTAATAACCCTCTCTCTAGTAACATCCTGGCTAGGGTTTCTTTCCCTGGATCCCGGGGCTGTTTTTATTGGATTTGAAAATCCCGGGAACTGGACAAATATCCAGGGAAATCCCGGAATTTTAAAATGACTTAATTTTTAGCCAAATTATGTTAAACCTGCTGCTGAATTATGCTAAATCGCCTAAAATTATGCTGAACCTGTTCCCATTTTATGCTAAAAATATGCTAAATAATTATTTTCATGTTATGGGTTATTTTTAGCGAAGAAAATACATAAAAATGCTCATTTTCTTCATTTTAGTCAGTTTAGCTACTTTTATAATAAACTCTGAATCAAAAAAGAAAAAATGGGTTTAAAAAATTGTGGAAAAAGATATAATTTTCAGTATTCTTTCTACATCAAAAATACAAAGGCATACTAATGTCACTCACTAAATCATCATCAATACATGAAACCATTCTTATTTCCCGAGTACGCATGATAAATATTGTTTAATAAATAATAAATAGCTACCACTGATTGGTAAACTCAATTCAAGTATTAAAATTCAAAATTGGTCATCTAGACATAAGTAATTGGTTATCCCAATTCTAAAAGGGTATTTCATCACTGAACAATAAAAAAAATTACCGTTCTCTTAAGTATACAACCATTTCCTGGATTTCCCGGGATGAAGAAATCTGCATATAAGGAGAAACCCTAATCCTGACCTTGCCCGAGCACACGGAGAGAGCAGGTTATTACATATATACAGGGTGTTTCGGGAGGTGATAGTATCCGTCATTGTGAGAAAAAAGTTCATATGAACATGTCTAATTCTGAATGGTTACGGCGATAGAGTTGTTTGAATCTGATGCGCGCGCAGCTCTTCCTCCCCCTTCTCTCCCCTATAACCTTGAACCATGTAAGCTGTAATGTAAGCATGTAACATTCTTCAGTTGGTAGAGCGTAGTCCTACTACTAGCTCACGAAGAATTTCTACTCGTCTCGGTGTACCACACACAAGAGTATGGCGAACATTACGTGAGGAAGGCTTGCATCCATATCATGTACAGCGTGTACAACACCTTCAACCAAGAGACGCTGCCATGCGACTGGAATTTTGTCATTGGGTAAATGCTAATCGCCGATTGCTTCGATTAATACTGTCCACCGATGAAGCTACTTTCACCCGTGACGGTATCAACAACACTCGTAACTCTCATCGGTGGTCAGACGAAAATCCAAATGCCACTGTGGAAACAAATTTTCAACATCGCTTCTCTGCCAATGTGTGGTGCGGTATCATCGATTATCAGCCGATTGGCCCTGTTACTTTAGAGAATCGTCTTACAGGACAAAGTTACCTAGAATTTCTGCAAAATGAATTGCCAGGACTATTGGAGGATGTTCCTTTGGCTTGGCTACACGCGCTGGTATGTACTTTCAGCATGACGGAGCTCCTCCACATTCTACCTGTCTGGTGATGCAATACCTAAATCAAACTTTCCCTGGTCGATATATCGGCAGCGGGGGTCCCATTCAATGGCCACCAACATCTCCGGACCTCTCTCCGTTAGATTATTGTTTGTGGGGGTGGATGAAAAGTCAAGTTTACAAAAGAAAGGTTGATATACGAGACGAATTGTTCGCGCGCATTTTGGATGCTGCTGCCCGCATAAAGGAACGTCAAAGTCAACTCAGACGAACAACACGCGATCTTCGCACACGAGTTGCAAAGTGCATTGAGGTTGACAGTGGGATTTTCGAAAACGTATTGTAAACTGTAACAAATTTGTCATTTCTGTATCTGATACCATTCAAAATGCTAATGTTTAAACATTAAATGTTAGAAACAGTAATTGGTTTCTCTTTCTTGATTACCATTAACAATGCTTTTGTATTTGTAGATTCAAACAGCTCTATCTCCGTAACCATTCAGAATTAGACACATGTTCATATGAACTTTTTTCCTCACAATAACCGATACTCTCACCTCCCGAAGTATTGACCTTTCCTCCTGAAACACCCTGGGTGTATATATAATTGTAACTTAATCAATTAATTATTGTAGCAGTATGTACAGTATAGCTTAAAGGCCTATATTGCGTAAAATTATAAAATGTACCCCCAATAAAATTAGTTTGTGTAACGTTTAAGGACGAGGATTATATTCTGTAGCTCATTTAAAATGTAATGGATTTTAATTCTGTAACAAATTTAAGTTGAATATATATATATATATATATATATATGTATATATATATGTATATATGTATATATAATGTATGAAAAAATTATGTCGATGTCACTCCTGTATGTGTGAGAAACATTGAAAGCCATGTAATGTAAAAATGTGTTGTATACAGTAAACGCTGTTATGTGCTACTTTATAAAACAATCGTCATAGTTTTATCATTTTATAAAATGTTGAAAATACAAGGCTTATTCTTAACCGACACACATTCAAGAAAAAAGAAAAAACTTACATCACTTCACCGACGACGAGGCAATCGTTGGATCGACTGTCCAGTAAAACTTCTAAATCCGTATTCAAATCACCATCGACGATTTGAGTTTCTTCAAAGCTATTACGAGACGTTTCTACAACACGATCCAGCTCCACCCGGTTCCTTTAAGAAAAAAAAGGTATGGATGTAGACAAAAAATTTTAATTTATTTTATGGTCACAATTAAGTTCATATATTTTCCTGAAGAAAGTTTCCAGGCCTCTGAATTGTGATATAATTTATTACGTAAAAGTATAAATTTTGAATGCCCCTTTAAGAGAGAAACGTTGAACAATATTGCACTTCAAAATGAGTTTTCGCATAAGCATTCTACTCCTCTATTCGTTTAACATATTGCACAGTGGCGAAAACCTATAGGACAAATTCCGCTTCAGAGGAAGATAAACTACAGAATTGGGTTTTCTGATAGCCTACACTTTTAATGTGGCACCAATACTGATGAGGTTTTTTGAATGATATAATGTAAGATCATATTAAACAGAGTTGAAGTACACATGATATATATATATATATATATATATATATATATATATATATATATAGAGAGAGAGAGAGAGAGAGAGAGAGAGAGAGAGGTTATAAAAAATATTTGGTTGAAATTCGGGGATATAATTTTCTACTTACATTTCGTGCCTGTGGCATTCCATTGTCTCAGTCTCTTCAGCTTCACAAATGTTTGCCACTTCTTGCGATGAAAATAATTTTCCACGGTCAGAAGCTGCGAAGATCAGTCTCGATGCTTCAGCCATGTAGAATATCAGGATAAATCACTCTACCGTATATATGTATATAAATAAATATGTGTATTAGGGTCCAGTGAAAAATATTTTTTTGAATTTCAAAATGCTTGGGATCGGGAAAGTTGCGTATTTATGTGAAACGTACTGTGTGAAATTTTTGTAATCGTACGGCTATAATTAAATTGTGCACACTGAACTCAATGTTTTTAAAAATTGGCAAAATTACTAAAATTTCGCCATTTTTATTTTTTATTTTTTTGGACACGTACTGTGTGAAATTTTTGTAATTTAATTTAATAAAAATGGCGAAATTTTAGTACTTTTGCCAATTTTTAAAAACTTTGAGTTCAGCGTGCAAAATTTAATTATAGCCGTACGATTACAAAAATTTCACAAAGTACGTTTCACATAAATACGCAACTTTCCCGACCCCAAGCATTTTGAAATTAAAAAAAAGTTTCACTCCACCCTAATGTGTATATATTCAATTCACTTCGCGAATGTAACTTACTGTACATATCGTCTCCAATTTCTTATACGCATGGTGATGAAAAGAGATCTGATGCACTGTCTGTATTCATTACGGCTAGCAACGTGTGATTATTCACTGGAAGATATCTGCTAATATGGTCTCGAGATGAAAATGCACCGCTTTTTATATGTGGGGTATTGACCCATTTCAAGTGTCGTAGACCTGAACTCGAAAGGCCAATCGCGAGCTCGCGGCTTTCTGATTGGAAGGGTGATACCTTTGTGGGCGTGTCTTCATCAATATCGGCTTAAGCACTCCTCAGATTTGTGTTGGCGTGTCTTTATCAAATTCGGTCTAAGCTGTCAGATTTTTTAAAATTTAATTTTGTGGACGCTCAACATAGTTATTTTAATTAAAAAACAAATAACTAAGAAGGATTGGTCTGACGCTAAAATAACTCGCTGGCTTGAATAATTCCCTTTATTGAATTGTAAAAGACAAAAAATGTAGAATCTTTTGGGATAAGGAAGTTTATCAAAACTAAACAGCCAGTTCTTCCATTCTTTCCGACTCTTCTCAGGTTATGTTTAGGAATGATAACTTCACATTGTACAACTTGAAGCATGTGGTGGGGTGTCATTTACAATAGTGTTAAAAAGTTTCGATGAACAATTAAGAACCCCTTTAAATAAATTTCCATTTTTTATAAATATGCATAGAAAACCACATTACTTGGATAAACCCTACTAAAATGCTTTTTATAGCACTATATCATAACATTACTGTGGAAAATGAAATATTTTAACTGTATCCGTTAACTGTCTTAATTACTATTTTTATAATATGGTTAAAAGATAAATTTTTTATATTAAGACGAAATTTGTTTTGAATAACTTTTTCGTTTGAATAATTCCCTTTATTGAATTGTAAAAGACGAGAAAAGGTAGAAATCTTTTGGGACAAGGAAATTTATTTGGTAAACAAAGTTATTTCATATATTTAATAACCTCGCAATAAATAAAATTCCTTTTTCTGAAATATGCGTAAATAAACCAGCTATATTGGGCTGGTGGGGTGTCATTTACAATACTGCTAAAAAGTTTCGATGAACAATTAAGAACCCCTTTAAATAAATTTCCATTTTTTGTAAATATGCATAGAAAACCGCATTACTTGGATAAACCCTACTAAAATGCTTTCTATAGCACTATATCATAACAATATTGTGGAAAATGAAATATTTTAACTGTATGCGTTAACTGTCTTTATTACTATTTTTATAATATGATTAAAAGATAAATTTTGTATATTAAGACAATTTGTTTTAAATAACTCGCTGTTGGAATGACTTAACATCTACAGGTACCGTTAAGAATGAGTTGATAAATTTTTTAATGAAAGAGAAATCTTGTAAATAGTAGAAAAGTTTAGCTTAGTTGGTAATGACGCAATCCAGTGGATGGAGATATAGCTAATGAAAATGAATTTATGACTAGTGATTACACTAGTCACAAATCTTGTAAGCAGCTGGGATTTATGGGTGCATTTAAATGACACAGTCCTCATGGTCTTAATTGTTTTGAGGGGAAACGTTGTAAATAGCTGGGATTCTTTGTACAGTCATTGTAAAGGGTGATCCAGAGAAATGGGACCCAAAAGAAACCCCTGTAACTCTTAAAGTATAAGTCCTTTTATAAAATCATACGCATCATTCGAAAGAGGATAGTTACAAGTTTGTACAGGATTGTACAGGTTTTGACAATACAAGACAAGATAAGATACAAAACAAAATAAAAGTGTTAGTTAAAACTAACCCTTCAAGATGACTGCATGGACTGTGGAACAGCTGCGTTTCATAACTGAGCAATATTATGAGCATGGAAGAAGTGTAGTTTCAGCTCAAAGATCTTTCAAGACAAATTTTCAGATGTCAAAATCACCTTCTAAGAAAGTAATCCGTCGGTGTGTCAGAAATTTTTCCCTAACTGGCAGCATTGGAAAAAGAAAACCAACTGGAAGAGTGCGCACAGCAAGGATAGACGAGATCATTAACAGAACTCATGAAATTGTACAGGATAATCCTAACATAAGCATCAGACGTGCTTCTCAGCTGTTAGGAGTTGGATATGGAACAACACACCGTATATTCAAACAAAATTTAATGCTCTTTCCATATAAAATTCAAACAGTGCAACAACTAAACGATGGAGATTTCGCACGAAGACGACAATTCTGTCAATGGATCCAACAGAAGGTAAATGACACCACCAATTTTCTAGCAACTTTGATTATGTCAGACGAAGCCCATTTTCACTTGAATGGAACTGTAAACAAACAAAATTGTCGTTTCTGGGCAACAGAAAATCCATTGAATATTACCGAAGTCCCGTTGCATAGTCAGCGTGTAACTGTTTGGTGTGGTCTTACTGCATCTCAGATCATAGGGCCGTACTTTTTCGAGGATTCCACCGGAAACACGGTCACTGTAAATGGTGATCGCTACGAAAAAATGTTGACCGATTTCCTTATTCCTAAATTAAGAGATCTTTGTCTAGAAAACCACTGGTTCCAACAAGACGGAGCTACCTGCCATACCACGAGGAACTGCATGGCAGTTTTGCGTCAAACGTTTCCAGGCGAGTTAATCTCAAGATTTGGAGACGTTGAATGGCCCGCAAGGTCTCCGGATTTTTCTCCCTTAGATTATTATCTCTGGGGATATTTAAAGAGTAGGGTCTACAGAAATAACCCAACGACCTTGCAAGAATTGAAGGCCGCCATCACAAATGAGATACAGGCCATACCACCGCACACTCTTGCAAAAGTGATGCAGAACTTACAAGCGAGAACACTGGAATGCTTGGCAACTAATGGAGCACATTTGAAAGGAGTCATTTTAAAAAAAAAAAATATTTCATAATAAACTTGTAACTCTACTCTTTCGAATGCTATATAGTTTTTATGAAAGGAATTAAATATTAAGAATATTTGGCTTTTTTTTATGGGTCCCATTTATCTGGAACACCCAGTATTATAAAGTAAAACATTACAGTATGAATGTGAGTTGATTTGGTTCTTATTTTATACAGGGATAACCTGATAACCTACAGAGTCCCTTGTGGCTTTGAGTTATCTTTATGCTTCTTATATTGTTATCAGTCGGCTGTGTAATTGAAGTGAAATTCCTTTTGTATACATTGAATTTTTAGCAGGATGAATATAGAGCAATAGTTTTCTCTGTGCTGAAAGAATGGATTTTTTAGCACAGACGTATATAAATCGCAAATGGGGATAAAACATAGAAAGTAATGTTATACATTTCAGTCACCGGTGAAGTAAAATATGTATATATTTTGGTCATTTAAATATTTTTGTATCAGTATTTCTTGTGCATCTTTTATCTTCAACAGTAAGATTTAATATAATCCTGAGAGCTGGTTTTAAATTACATTAAAAATAATGCAGGAATTTCGAAGTGGAGGTAGAGGTAGATGTTTTCACCTTGTTAGAACACTATATATAGGTACAGGGTGTCCGAGAATTATCTGTACAATTTTTGGCTGTTATTAAAAGTCAACCATGAAGTGTTGAAATTCCAGTATTGTCCCATTTTACAGATAATCTCATTAAGTTTTTTCTGATACCAAGTTTTGACAAGTTTTTTAGAAATTCCAGTGTGTCCGAACATTACTGTACAATTTCATCTTTTAATAAAATTTTTGATAACCCACGTAAAATTCTTAAACAAGATTATTTAGAATCTGTATTTTCAGAAGTTTCTTTTATTAAAGTAACGTTGTTACAAACATTCGATATGTGCACCATTAGTGATTCGCAAAACATCCAATCGATACTCCAAATGTTGCCATGTACGGTGCAGCATATCCACATCAATTGGCTCAATAGCAGCTGTGATTCTTGCTTTTAAATCATCAATGTCTGTCACCCGCGTAGATTTCTAAAAAACTTGTCAAAACGTGGTATCAGAAAAAACTTAATGAGATTCTCTGTAAAATGGGATAAAACTGGAATTTCTATACTTCATGGTTGACTTTTAATAACAGCCAAAAGTTGTACAGATAATTCTCGGACACCCGGTATATATATATATATATATATATATGTGCGTGTGTATATGTATATATACAGTATATATGTGTGTGTATATATATGTATATAAGTGTATATATATATGTGTAGATGTATATATGTATAAATATAGATGTATATATGTATAAATATATATGTATATATGTATATATATGTGTATATATATATATATATATATATGTGTGTGTATATATATATATATATATATATATATATATATATATATATATATATATATGTGT
>JAJOZX010000874.1:177500-185000 GCA_023014485.1 Bathynomus jamesi | reverse complement strand
CAAGCACCAGCAGTAATCAGCCATCATGTGGGAATCCCAGCGGCCTTGGTACCGTTCCTCCATAATTTTTATATCTTGGTGGAATCTCTCCCCTTGTTCTTCACTTACATCACCTAAATTACTTGGAAATTGGTCAAGATGGCTATTCAAAAAATGCATTTTTATGCTCATATTGCAACCTAACTCTTTGTAGTCCCTTAAAAGTTTTTTACGATTTCTTCGTAGTTATCTGCCCTATAATTGCCTAAAAAGTTTTCTATCAAGTTCACGAATGAGAACCAGCCATTTTTTTCGCGTTCATTCATGACATTAGGAAAATTGCTGTCTTTAATCATTGTTCTTATTTGTGTACCGTCGAAAATTCCCGCCTTGATTTTTTCATAACTTAAACTTGGAAATTTTGAAGTTATGTATTTGAAACACTCGCCGTTCGTATCTAAAGCTTTTACATATTGTTTAATGAGGCCTAGTTTTATATGCAGAGGAGGAAATATGATTTTATCTCTGCTCACTAAAGGTGGATTAATTACGTTTTTTTCTCCGACAGTAAGTGATGTTCGTGCTGGCCAGATTTGTTTGAAATAATGTTCTTCCTTGGCTCTGCTGTCCCATAAGCAAAGGAAGCAGGGATATTTAGTATACCCTCCTTGTTGTCCTAGCAGAAAATTAACCATTTTTAAGTCAACACATATGATCCACTCGTGCTCCCTATATTTGATAAGATTTAAAACCTTTTCTATATGTTTATATGTTCATACTTTTCTTTTAATTTTGTTGAGTGCCCAATCGGTATCGAGCCGTATAGATTGCCATTATGCAACAACACACACTTAAGACTTCTTTTCGAACTGTCTAAAAACAAGCGCCAATCATTTGCATCGTAAGACTCAACCCCCATCTTCTTTAACAAACCAACTATGTCGCAGCAATATACTAAACTATCCTCTGTTCTAAAATATTTAACAAGTTCTTCTCTTTTTCTGTAAAATGAAATGTATGTGTTTGAAGTAAGCAAGTTTTTCTCTTTAAGTCTTGAAGCTAAAATTTCCGCAGCCTTTTTTGGCAAATTTAGATCCCTTACAAGATCATTCAACTCGGCCTGGTTAAACTTTGCGGATTGTTTTGACTTTCAAATACGCTGGGGTCAAAATCGGTGTCTGACTCCTCAAAGTGCATAACAATATTTTCAGGAACATCTTCAACTAATTCTTGAGTTGGCAGACCCTTAAATTTTGGAATGGGGATCTCATTTGAATGTAGCACAGGTCGTATCGCGGTGTCGAAATTTGGGTACTCAATACAATGTTTATTTTTCTTAGTGAAGCCCGAAGTCTTGACAAAGCAAAGGTAGCAATCGGTCTCGTGGTTAGTAGGCTCTCGCCACACCTGATATGGAAAAAAAATTGTAAAGCGTTAACAAAAGCGACGAGAGACTTGTTTTTATGAATTTTATCAAAAGTTATCACCCAAACATTTAACATTTCTATGTGTTTCAACCTTATGCAATATTTGAGATTCTTATAAACATTTTCTGTAAATTTTTGTTTATGTACCTAAGTTACAATTACATTTAGGTAAGTTACAGTATACTAGTGATTAAATTACGTAGTTTTATGAAATCATAAACTTACCATCGGAACTCCAAAAGGTATTTTTGAATCCGAACCCTTCGTCCAATGTCGCAGTCTTTCAATGCATATAGTGCAGGCTTTATGTGGAGCCCACGATTTATCTTTTTCCCCCCATTTTTTATGCCAAAATAAGCTAAGTAAGCTCTTTTTACGAAGAAGTCAGTTATATTTGCTCGTTGATGTGGAAGTGTAAAATTTCCACATATATAACAGAAGGAATCAGGGTTGTTTTTGCATTTGAACTTTCTAGTGCTTGATGACATATTGCTTGATTGTTCTGCCAATTTGTAAAGGTATTTAAAGCCCTTAATTCATATAAATTTAAGAAAATCTGAAATATAAAAAAAAAATTAGTTTAAATAGGTACTTACAATCTATGAAATTAAACTAGAAAACACGGATGAGTAGGTACAATATAAATTACGTCTAATTAAATCAACTATATTAAATCACGATGACAAAATTACTCACTAAATCATATGCCAATTCAAAATTATGTTAATGCCCAAACTTAATTAACAAACTCGACTGACTGATTGAATTGACTGATTAACTCTGGAAACGAGTCGCTTTTATATATTTTAGTTGTCCCTCTAGAATACTCTACAGAGAACAGGAACGCTCGAGAAAATTTTAGAATTCTATGATATTTTTAGCTTAATTTACTAATATTAAAATGGGTTAAAAATGACAAAATTAAAAATATTTTTAGGGTGTTACATATAAAAATATACATATACAACAATACCATAAACAAAGGTACAAATACCTAGATAAAAACCTAGTTGCATAATGTGTAACTGCAAAAAGACTTAGCGAGTATTGAGAAAAAAACCTTTTTATGAATACGACGAAAGAGGAGGGGTGTTCAGCAAAATCAGGACCTGATAGAGCAAAACCGAGTAAAAATTCGTGCTCAGCGCACCCAAATTACCTAGAAGTAACTGTCAAATCTAATTCAATAGACAAAAAATTGAAATTTGTTCCCCATTGTAATATATAAGCCTGAATGTTGGGGAACGGCAGTTGGAGGTTAAGTTTCCTCCTTTTAAACACGATCAGATGTTTGAAAGATTCCAATAAAGATTTAAAAAAAAAATAAATAAAAATAAAAACTAATCTTTTTTTTTTTTGCCACGTCTTCATTTCTGAAGGCGATTTCATTTCATAGTCGTACACAACTACAATTGAAGTACATGACTGAGTACATTTTTGTTTGGGTTTATTACAATTATGATTTCGATTATGGATTACTTCCCATTCGCTTATGATTGTCCCTTATAGTTCTATTAAAGTACATTCTTACATTATATATAAAGTCATTACATTCAATTATAGTTTCATTGAAGTACATTACGTCGTTACCATTCTTACAGTGTTTTTATATATATATATATGGTTAGATTATATGGTTAGATTATATGGTTAGATTATATGGTCAGATTATATGGTCAGATTATATATGGTTATTAGTACAGCACAAGTACATGAGACATGACAAGATAATTTATATACAACATAATATGTTATATTACATTTTTAATATGTTTTGAATTTGGATCAGAGCGAAAGATGTTGTTTATCTTAGAGACGTTCAATTCTGCTGTGATTCGCAAATTCGACCACTCAACTACTGTAAGCCTAATGAATGTCTTGTGAGGGTGAACGCACTTAAAATAAAAAAATTAAAAAAATACATGTGGACGTATTTTACATGTAAGTAACAGAATAGGTTGTGTGCGTAATATAGACGCGCGTAAAATATGGACTGATAGGTTGATAGGTATCAGTAGACAATAGGTAGGAAACAACATAAATAATGATGTATAGAGAATGAAGTTTTTTTTCTTTTTATTATTATTATTATTATTATTATTATTATTATTATTAAATAATTTACCATACATTCAATACGGAAGATGTCCAAATACTAAACACGTGATTCAGTGTTCAAGGTATGGAAAACGTGAAGAGAATTAAGTTACTTTATGACGTCATAGTTATTCACATTATGTCATACGTGCAGTATAACTGTAAGTCATTATTAGGGAGGACCTAAAAGAAACGAATTAAAGACAGAGTGGGTATCAAGGACTAAGAAGCACAACTACTGGTTCCAATCCTCTTATATGCAATGCGTATGTATAATCTAGGGTCGAGGGTGAGATGCAAGACAATCATAATTAATTATAATAACTTCTATAATAAATGAAAATGGATACGACTAAACCATAGGTATGGTAGATCGTAGGGTTTTCACACGAACAAAAATAGGAAGCCACAAGTAAAATTATTATCCAAACTCGCGTTAAGCGATTTTGGTTTTATGTAAAAATGAATATTGATTATTCATTGTCCATTTTTACATTGCTCTCCCCTTTTAAAAATGATATTTATACAATAATCTAGTAGGGTACCATTAATACAAACAAATGAGAAAATAACATCCTAACTACTACAAGTTAGATGACGAATTTTTCTTTACATTACAAATTTTATACAGAACAAGTGAGTTCGGTGGTTGCGTACAATGGAGAGTAATCAAATCTTTAAAATGACACTTGCTTATAAAATATAAAAAATTCAAAGATTAATACTTTAATTTATGTAAACAGAATAAAAGGATTAATACATTAATTTGGACAAACAATTAAGTTAGACAAAGAATGATATTGTTAATTAAAAAAAAAAAATTTGTGGAGAAAATTACATACATAATGAATAGTAGGTAAAAGGGAGAAATATAAATTATTTTCCAAAGTTACCCTGATCGTGCAGTCCATAACTAATTTTATTGACCATTGTAGGTAAAAAATCGAATTACGTAATGGATGATGTATATACCTGTGGTCTAGTGTGTATTTGTGTGTATTAGATACAAAGTGTGTATCATAACTTTGAGGGACAGATTAGCTGAGAGAATTTTTAAATTAACTGAATAAACGCCTGAGCAAAAATTTATATATAGTAAGCAAAAATGCGTAGGACTATATAAATAACATAGTTAGCACTTTCACGCGCTATGAAATAGTTTATTGTGACATCCAATGATTTTAGCATAAGGTTTGTGTGTATATATATATATATATAATAATATATATATATATATATATATATAGTGCGCATACATGCGTGTGTATGTGTAGGGATTTGGGAGGTTTTTGAATTAACAAAGTTTAAAAAAATGTATAATAATTTAAGATGGGTTTAGGGTTATAAAATCTTTTGAGTCAATTATGTTGTTATTATTATTATTATTATCATTACTATTATAAAATCCTTTAAGTTCAAGGTAGTATTTAAGTATTTAATTAAATCAGTTACACGAATTAAGGTAATAAAAAAGAATGTACTTAGAGGACTTACATTGATGAAAGTAAATCTCACGGTTTAAAAATTGAATTTTGAAGATGGAATTAAATTCGACTAGTAACATTCCTAGCTATATATGAACTATATAACCATTAACATTAACCAGAAGTATCGGTACGATAATTGAATTAAGAAAATTAAGAATACAAATTAAAAATATAAATCAATTTATGCATTTTTAATGAGCTAAACATAATTTTATAATATTCTTAAAAATAAAAGTAAATCGAACCTTAGATGAGTTTCGGCCAAGAATAAAAGTGTTATTGAAATGGAAGGAAAGCATTTCGAACAATCTTTTCTTTTAATAATTTCTGGTAAATTTTACATTAAAATTATTTTTATATACTAAAAAAAATATTAAAAGGTTTAATAATTTTTGCATGTTAAGTAGAAAAATTATACTCTTTCGTTAAATGTTGATAGACTGAATTATTTGATATTTTAGTCTGAAAACTTGTTTGCATATGATAAATACATAGTTTTTATTGTGTAGAAGTTTTATTAAAATTAAATGACAAAAAAAGAATAAACACAACTGAAATTTAGGGTATGTGCGGTCCTACGGGTAAATTTCCCGACCATACAGAGCAAGATAAATTAGGTACATGATCGATTAATTATTACACTATTTCTGTCATCATATAATCGCAATAATTATAAAACTCGTTACCAACATTTGTAAAAATGGTTTTGGTTGCCAACAATAAAATATGTCATTTTACCTATATATTTTTATACGCAACAATGGCATGAAAAAGAAGAGGCAAATCGGTCCATTTCCTTCTTACAACAAAACAAAGAAAGGTTAACTAAAGACGCAACCCGGTCAATTCAGGTTGAATTAAATTCTCTTTACAACAAAAAGAAAGGTTGAATTAAATTCTTAAATTACATTTTCTTAAATTAAATTCACTTAACTTACAAAGAAAAAGTTGAATTCAATTGACTGCATTGAAATGACTTGGGACTTAAAAACTGACTTCTTAAAAACTAACTGCTTCAAAACTAACTGCTTCAAAACTAACTGCTTCAAAACTAACTGCTTCAAAACTGGCTTCTTCAAAACTGGCTTCTTCAAAACTGGCTTCTTCAAAACTGGCTTCTGTAATCTCTGGGGCGGTTGTTCCTCTTGGCGCAACCTTCTGACTTGACCTCTTGTCAAGTATTTCTATAAATCTCTGGGGGCGGTTGTCCATCCTGGCGCAACCTTCTGACTTGACCTCTTGCCAAGTATTTCTATAAATCTCTGGAGGCGGTTGTCCATCTTGGCGCAACCTTCTGAAAACTGATTTGCAACTTATTTGCAAATAAAACTGACTCGGAGCTACTTCGAGTATCTTTATAAATCTCTGGGGTTTGGTTGTCCCTTTTGGATGCACCCAACTGAAAACTGATTTGCAACTTATTTGCAAATAAAACTGACTCAAAACTACTTCGAGTATCTTTATAAATCTCTGGGGTTTGGTTATCCCTTTTGGATGCAACCAACTGAAAACTGATTTGCAACTTATTTGCAAATAAAACTGACTCGAAACTACTTCGAGTATCTTTATAAATCTCTGGGGTTTGGTTATCCCTCTGGATGCAACCTTCTGAAACTGAAAACTGATTTCAAAACTGACTTGCAACTTCTTTGCAACTAAAACTGACTTCAAAACTGACGTGCAACTTATTTGCAACGAAAACTGACTTCAAAACTGACTTGCAACTTCTTTGCAACTAAAACTGACTTCAAAACTGACTTGCAACTTCTTTGCAACTAAAACTGACTTCAAAACTGACTTGCAACTTATTTGCAACGAAAACTGACTTCAAAACTGACTTGCAACTTCTTTGCAACTAAAATTGACTTCAAAACTGACTTGCAACTTCTTTGCAACTAAAACTGACTTGCAACTTCTTTGCAACTAAAACTGACTTGCAACTTCTTTGCAACTAAAACTGACTTCAAAACTGACTTGCAACTTCTTTGCAACTTATTTGCAACGAAAACTGACTTCAGATATCTCTCTAAATCTACAAACTCTCTGTAAACTCTCTCTCTCTTAATTTGCAAGTCAATTCAATTCAGTAATTGAAAAAAATTTGCAAACAAAAATATAAAATGTAAACAACATTTCACTCTGGTATTATTATGTTTGGTACATAAAATAAAATTATTCTATACTGAATATAACAGTGAAAATAACTGAAATTAACTCTCTCTTGAAATTAACTCTCTCTTGAAATTAACTCTCTCTTGAAATTAACTCTCTCTTGAAATTAACTCTCTCTTGAAATTAACTCTCTCTTGAAATTAACTCTCTTTTGAAATTAACTCTCTTTTGAAATTAACTCTCTTTGAAATTAACTCTGTTACAATTAGTTTCAGTAAAAAAATGTATCACTGGTGTCTGAAATGTTCACTGTGTTTTGTGTAAATTCTGACTTGATACTCATTATTAACTGTTAATAATACTGACTTTTCAAGTGTTTATAAATTACTTAAAAAAAC
>JAJOZX010000874.1:165000-167500 GCA_023014485.1 Bathynomus jamesi | reverse complement strand
TTAAGTAATTTACCAATAATACCTTGTACAAGAACCCGTGGAAAACCATTTTTAAAGAAAAAATCAGTAAGGAATTCAAACTCATTATGAAGCAGAGCAAAGTTTGAGCAAATATTATAAGCTCTATGCACTAAAGTGCGAATCGAACTTAGTTTGTAATTAAAATCGCAAAAACTATAAAAATTAAAACCTAAACCCGTAAAAGTAGGCTTCCGGTATGTAGAAGTTAAAACAGTTGAGCCTGATTTGGAAACCAAAACATCAAGGAAGGAATAGAACCTTGAACTTCCTTTTCCTGCGTAAATAAATATTCTTATGAAGTGTGTTCAAAAAATTTAAAACTGAACTGATTGATTATCCGTTTGGAATAAAGCAAACGTGTCATCAACATAACGTCTGTACAAATTCGGCTTAAGGTGAGGGGGGCACTCACAGAAGGCCCTTTCCTCAAGATGAGACATGAAGATATTCGCAAAAACGGGACCCAAGGGGCTCCCCATCCCCACTCCATCCAACTGACGGTAAACTACCCCTTGAAAACTAAAAAAGTTATCCTTGACAGCCAAATTCAAAGCTGCTCAAACTGTGCTCTGCCAAAGCCGTGAAAAAGTGAGTCCGGCTGTGGAAAAGCTTTATTTAAAATAATTGTAATGGTCTCATCCAAGGGGACATTTGTAAAGAGGGAAGATACATCAAAACTTGTCATAAACAAAGAATTCATATTAAACTTCTTAATTTCCGACACAAAAGAAAAACTATCCTTAACACTGTACAAGTTCACAGTAAATGATGATAACAATGGGACAAGAAATTTGGCAAGTTTGTAATTAGCCAAAGGATAAGACGCTAAAATTGGGCGCAATGGAACACCGACTTTATGGACCTTAGGCAGACCATACATAAGGCCCAAATAAGAGCCTGAAACGTACAATTCATCATAAGTGGAGGAGTTAATAACACAATCATGTTTAAGCTTAAGCAAAACACGGTTAACCTTGTCTTCCAATCGCTGAATAATTTTAGAAACCTGTTCATCTACCTTAACAAATTTTAATGAATCAGAAAGAATATCAAGCATTTTTTTAATATAATCAGTTTTATTCATAACCACAACACCGCTACCCTTATCTGGTTTAGTAATAACAATAGATTCATTTACACCCAAGCTTTTTAAAATTTCACGGTCCTCCTTATGCAGAAAAATTGTAGAAAACTTAAAAGCTTTAATTTTAAAAACAATTCATGGGACAATTGGGAAATATGTTGTCTAACCTTACCAAAATCATTAGCATCAACGGTTGGAAGAACCTTCAGATCATGGGCTATCCTTTCAAAATAAAAATAAAAGTCAGCAGGTTTAAAACGCAAGTTGGGAAACTTGAACTTAAGGCCAAGAGACAAGAGAAAACTTTCACGCTTTGACAGGGTATAGTCAGATAAATTCCTAATGACCTGACCAGGATCTAGAAAATAAGGGCGAGATAGGTTTAACCTAAAAAGCTTGCGGTCATGAATCCGGGAAATAGAACGTACATATGAAAGGGAGGAAACATGAATATTAGACACTGTGCACGCATAATCACAAAAAGAGACCAAGGCCTTCAACTGGCTTTTAAGAGCACAAATCTTGTTCGAAATATCATGCTTAAGCTTAAATTTGTAATTAATTTCATTGTTAAGATAATATACCAATGATGACCTATAAAACTCTGAAGAATAGAGTGAATTACGATACAGTTTATAATAAATAAAATTAGGAAAGACGCCACTATTCCGGCAGATTTCTAAAAATTCAAGGTCCAATTCAATCTTCTTGAATTTTCTGACAGACTTTTCAAGTTTACGGTGGAGTCTCAAACCCTCTAGTCCATAACGCGTAGATACATATGAAATAGGATCCCTCCTAAGGAGACGTAATTTTACATTTAGGATAAAAACGAAGACGTAGAGCAAGAAAGTCATTATATTTGGCTGCAGCCGACGTTTCGGGCAACTCTACCCATTTTCAAGGCCTAATAAAATAAAAGGCTAAAATTAATGCATGACAAAAAAAAAATAAAAAAATTATACGAATGTCAAAAACAAACTAATTCATAGCACAGAATAAAACCACTTAAAGAATAAAAATTAAAAAGCGTAAAACAAGCATAAGCCAAAAACAAATTAAAAATTATATACATGACAAATAAAAATAAAAATAAAAAGCTTGGGTGTAAATGAATCTATTGTTATTACTAAACCAGATAAGGGTAGCGGTGTTGTGGTTATGAATAAAACTGATTATATTAAAAAAATGCTTGATATTCTTTCTGATTCATTAAAATTTGTTAAGGTAGATGAACAGGTTTCTAAAATTATTCAGCGATTGGAAGACAAGGTTAACCGTGTTTTGCTTAAGCTTAAACATGATTGTGTTATTAACTCCTCCACTTATGATGAATTGTACGTTTCAGGCTCTTATTTGGGCCTTATGTATGGTCTGCCTAAGGTCCATAAAGTC
>JAJOZX010000874.1:0-160000 GCA_023014485.1 Bathynomus jamesi | reverse complement strand
TGCACTCGTACATGTCCGTTGAGAGTCATGATTACGTACATGATCATGATTACGTACATGTAAATACGGCCACATGTATTCGTTTTATTTTTTTTCGTTAAATTATTTAATTTCTCGCAATAGACTCGTAAATGCTTATGCAAGTGCTCGGATTCTGCTGACAACGGCAAAGCGAGAGCTTCTGTGGTGACCATCCTCTCTCTTGCTTCTAATCCGAAAACATCATTATATGTGTTATGTTTTATATATATATATATACCGTATGTGCCCATGTACTTTGTTATACTCTTAACATCCTAATTGTCTATAAATATGAAACACTAAAAACTATAGTTAACTTTTTAATTGTAATTAACTATAATTAACTATAATAATTTAATATGATGTAATTAATGTACTTCAATGAAACTGTAATTAACGGTAATAAGCGAATGTGAATTAATTGGTAATTATAATCATAGTTGCAATAAACCAAAATTACAATGTACTCAGTGATGTACTTGGGTTCTACTCAATGTACCACTCTGACAGTATGTCGCCATTTAGGAATGTGTACTCGTCGATATTATTATTTTTTTTTTATTTATATTTTTCGTTTTATTCAGAATTAGATTCGAGGGCTGAGCACTACCTGTACATTTTAGCAGTAAATTACAGTAAGGAAAAGTCTTTAACTTCTCCTTCGATCCTTGCTCTCTTCAAAGAACTTAATCATTAAAATCTTCCGATACGTTACAAGAAGAATCGGGGAACCTTCCGAAAGCTCTACAGAATCCTCCGATTCACTATAAGAAGAACTCGGAGAGTAATATAGAAGAACAAATCCGTTGCTGCCACTTAGCCAGAACCCCCGTCGACTTCGAACCAACCCAGGCCACAGACGGAGGGATTAACACACACACACACACACACACACACACACACACATATATATATATATATATATATATATATATATATATATACACGTAAGAATCACTTTTTATGAAAAAGTTTATTGTGCCCCATACTCCATATGTCAAATATTAGTGATAATAATAATGGAGATAAGATAGAATGCATGGTGAAAAATGAATAAGTTACCACAAAATAGAATCTAGTTTTAATATAAAGTTAAACGAATATTGATAATCAGATTTAAAGCTATATTTGTACCTTAAAGATAAATTTGGATTTATTAAACCAGAAACAAATTTTCTTCTTAAATGCGGATAAAAGGCGAAAAATGAATAAGTTACCCCAAAATAGAATCTATTTTTAATATAAAGTTATATTAATATTTTTTG
The DNA here is from genome assembly GCA_023014485.1 of Bathynomus jamesi. Taxonomy (NCBI): domain Eukaryota; kingdom Metazoa; phylum Arthropoda; class Malacostraca; order Isopoda; family Cirolanidae; genus Bathynomus; species Bathynomus jamesi. Next base: position 158,714 of record JAJOZX010000874.1, on the reverse strand, counting down.
TAATAAGGTTTAAAGCTATTTGTATTTTAAGACCAAAAATTTTTTTTTTGCAGTAAATTTGGTTTAGCATATTTTAGCTTTTGTTTAAAAGAGCGCCTAGCCAACAACACATTGGCCTCATGGTGATTTTCTGCTACGAGAAGATCAATAGCTTAAACTATTGGCGTTGCCGTGTTTTGAAATCTTATCGATGTACCTTGGCCTCATAAATGTATTTTAATTCGTTTGTTTAATAGCTTTGTCTATTATTTGGGTCGTTTTTTTGAGACCTTACCGGTCTAATGGTAGTAGTGCTGTAATACTGGCGATGGTTGTGGGATTATATGAGGTAGTCTAAGGTTGGCTGTGCGGTAGTCTAAGGTGGGCTGTGCGGTAGTCTGAGGAAGGCATGCTCGTATATATTTTGCTTTTGGGATAGAACAATTCTTCTTTACATGCATCTGATTAAGTTATATAGGAAGTGTGTGTGTGTGTGTGCTTTTATTTCGGATAAATAAATATATATATATAATTATATATATATATATATATAATATATATATATATTGTCTTCTAAACAAGCCAACTGGCTGGCAGATGGCTGGCTGTACATTCTTGCATGCTCTCCTATCCATTAATATATATACATATACACTCCTATATGTCTTCATTCAGTCTTCGTTCAAGAATGAGAAATCCGAAATTGGGAATTTCAAAGGAGTCAATAATCAAGTTGATCCATTCCCATTCTCAGTGTAGTATTTGTCACTTTAAGTAAAATTATTTATAGAAAATACCCTTTCTTGTCCGCAAATGCTTCACGAACCCTCTCTACTCCTTCCCAAATCAGGAAACTCTTTCCCAGATTTGAAATTCCCACTTTGAGCATTCTCATTTGCGGACCACGGAGGAGAATTGGAATGACACTAAATAAGAAGTAATCATTTGAAAGTTCTTTTATGAAGTTGGAAAACTTAAATTGTCGAAAGTTTGTAATATATAGTCTGGCAGCTTAGCGTAAAATTTTTTACAAAAGGGTTCTGACTGGATCAAAGCAGCAAAATTTTTGTGTGGCTCCAGTAGAGCATGAACAATGAAATTTTGATAGGAGCCTTTAAATCATGATGATTTTTCAACCTTTTTTGATACAGAAATTAATTTTTTTTTAAGCCTATTAGACAAAAGTGCTGAATATGTTGTTTGAAGACAATCTTTGGACGATTTCGACGATAATAAAATTAATGGAATATCGTCATTATTGTTTATGTCATGTACATTTTAGTATGGTTAAAATTGATCGCGGTTTTGAAAGTTGACCTACAAAATTGAACTACCTTCCATTTATGGTTCCATATATTTTTACAAACAAAATATACATGATATACAAGTCAAACAAAACAATACTTGGAACACGCATAATATGTTCGTCGATTATTGCCTAAATTTTCTAAACTGTATATATGCTGGATTCCATTGCATTATTCAGTCAGGTTTTCAGTGAATGGGCAATGAACTCATTTGTCACATTTGCAGCTGCAAAGTTTCTTACATTTCCAGGCAGCCTTCTTGCATGAACATCTACCGGTGCAGCCATCTTTGCTTTTGCAGCTACGTTTCACCAGCTTACTGCAAGCTTTCGATGCCATTGGTAATATTGTCCATACGGATATCCACTGTGTATCCTTGTCTTTTGTCCATCCCCATTTCTCTGGAGTAGAGGCTTGCTGCTGAATCTGGTGACTTGTCATCCATATCCCTGATTGGTAACGCTGCACGCTTCGTGTGTTGCAGCAAAGCATCTTCAGACGGGGGTATGTGTTCCATTGTCCTGTTTTTCTGACAAAAGATGTCTTTTCGTGTCTCATTGACAGAGTCTAGGCTGCTGGACTTGTCATAGCGGACCACGGTGTACCGTTCAGTAAGTTTGAAGGTGCTATCATCCACATCTAGTTTTCTGAAGGGATTTGTTGCCATGGAGGAGAAGGCTTGCGTTACCTCAGGATAAGACTGCCATGCTTGCCATGCCATTTTCTTCCCTCTTCCAAAGAACGACGAGACAATGTCACAGCCTGTGAAACTGTGAAAAGCAGGCAATGGCAAACATTTTTGCACTCCAAGAGTTCGAGATACATGATTAATGTGTAGGTAGGTGAAAGTCTTCCCAGTACCCAGAGCTACCCATATATCTGCGGTGGGACATGTGTTCAGTAAGTGATGATACATCCCAATTAGGATGACAATAACATCAGTGTCCACAGTACGAACCAGACATGTGGTACAGCCACGTGCTAATCATCTTGCAGATGAATGACTATACTAGTATCCGCTTCCTCGTGATCACATAGTGGCATGACATAACCTGATCCCTTTATATCTTGTCCAAATGTTATGAAAACTTCTTTACCAGCAGGGACATCCATGTTTGCAACTCTGTCAAACATAAATGCAAAAAGTTCCTGCTTGTTAGTGGGATCACGGAGGAATTCTTGCCAGTTTCCAGGAATTTTGTTTTTAGCAGCCACCTTCCTCCGATTGCCTTTGCCTCTTTTCTCCCTCGTGGACGCCTTAATGCTGTTATTGAGGTATGTGTCCCAGACAACGTCATTTCTCTTAGAAGGCTCCAACTGACTTGTGATGCACGGAATGAAGACATTGCTGGCGTAGTCATGGAATGTTGTGAGGCCACTTGTGGGAAGAAAGTTCACAAAAGCAGCACCATCTAAGACCTTCACATCAAAGAAACCTGGGTGCTCGGCCTGGTTATCCTGTTCTAGGCGTGTGATGAGATCAGATTTCTTACCCTGACGTAGCTTCCCTCTATCAGAAAGAGACGGGGGATAGGGGTAATTTTCATTTGAGAAGAAGGTATCCATGTCGCAATCTCTGTTGCGCATTACAATATACAGCTGGGAGAAAAGACTCACATCATGCTTCGGCATTGAGATCTCTTCTGCTTGCTTGCTCTGAACCTTGCCTGCTGGCGACCTGAAGAGTGGCAGAGAGTTCTTTTTAATTGGCTCATGGATGGACTGTGTGCAGTCTACCAATACAGCTTTGTGGTACTTGATGTATTGAGTTTTCCCTAGTGCCTCTATGATAAGGACTGTGTTGACGACAGACTCATCGATCACGTTATGTGTATCTAGAGTCAGTAGTTCTGGACCATCTTCGGTAAATGAATTGCTCATATCAGTGATGGCTTCTACCAGGTCCAAGGTTTGCTGTTTGAAGGTTTTCTGAGCAGACATGCCCTCTTCATGATGTTGCTGTTGTCATCATCTATCTTAAAATATTTGGTCTCAAATTCCTTCAGAAGTCTTGCTTGTTCTGGACCAGCTGTCATCCATTTCCTGAATGCAGATGGGTTCTCTGCTAGTCCGATGGGACTACCAGACCCCTTCACAAGTTCATAGTTCTGCTCGTGGGCTTGGTCAACTGGAATTGCGGAGAACCGTTTAATGGTCTTAGGTATAACCCAGTGACCATTTGTTTTGAATTCCTCAACAATTGTAGGCGGCAAACTTTCCATATATCTGATATGTACAGCAATCTATCGCCCATAATTTTGGTGATCAAATGCAAAGAACCGCGGAACTATGGCTTTGAGAGACTCAACATACAGTGAGAAATTTGGATTCCGGTGGGCTCTGACGAAGATGAGGCATAGGAGTTCCATGTGAAGGATGGTATCCCAATACTGGAATGTTGGACTTCGCCAGAGCAAATGGTGGTTCATTGATCGCCATGACAGGAATCTGTTATGGGTTGAGATATTGTGTAGCTTGATTGTGTACGTCCATCCCATGCTTAATCATAGCTGCTGTAGCAGCCTTCTCATTAAAAAGTGGTAGGAGCTGGGTCAGTGCTGGCTGTAGCTCATCTGATACAGTGTTTTGCTGCGTGGTAAGCTGACCAGGCCACAGTGTCATCCTTGTTCTGACTGTCGTCATCAATAACCTTGATTGCATGTTCCGGCCAACAGTTTTCTTCTACTTCAGCTCCCTCCAGATGTTCCTACTAGAGTCGTAGAGTCGTAGTATGTTGTGTAGGTTCTGCCACGGTTACATTTCTGTGCCATGGAAGGAACCCTTGGCTGTTGTACTTGAAGAATTATGGTCCAAGATGTCCAGAGTACCTACAATGAAAAGGCTGTGACGCAGTGTAGATGGGCACACAACACCCTTTTCTTCAGCTTGTTGGCATACTGCTGCTGCTAGCTGATTCTCTACTTGTAAGATTCGAACATAGCTCACACTGAGTCCGAGATTGTACAGTTGTGTGACCAATTTCTTGGATCTGGTCTGTGTGGGAATATTGAGCCCTATATATAGTGGTAATAGCGGTTCATAGTCCAAAGTATGTTTGGATTTGTCTGCGGTTCATACTCTCTTTTTGCAGTTGAATATGATGGTCTGTGAGATTGTCAGACATTTCTGTGAGTCTGTTGAATCTTGGTCTTTCAGGTTAGCTGCATTGAGTAGCATGGAAATGAGCAGTTTTAGACTAATTGTTACTGATTTCTTTTGGTATTCGATAGGGAAACTCCCATCAAATTGATCCTTTTCAGAATAGAAAATGTCTTGCCTCCAAATCTTCGCAGTTTTCGCGAGGGTTAGGGCATCACTTTCATAGTAAGCAGTAGATGCTTGTTTCAACATTTCCTGCATTGCCTGTTGGGATACAATAATGACATTCTTGCCATCATTCTGCTCTTGAGCATCTGGAAAGTATTTCAAAACTTTTCTTTGAAGTGAACCTTGTTGATTTCCTTTTCAATCCCAAAATCTTGAAATCGTCTCTCATAAAGGTGATGCAGATCGGAACACTTAAAGTAGAACTGTCCATCTTCAACAGCATTTTCTATGTATGTGATGAGCTCTACAAAGACTGGCCTGAACCTGACGCACTTCTCGATGGGATTTAGACGATCTCGACTTTGTCTCATTACAGAGCGATGATGATTTCTATATTTTGGCATAGAGCTGTGGTGATATTTTGCTTCTATTGCGACAAGATCACCACCACCAATTCTGGTCATTAAAGTCCTTCTTTGATGACTTCCTGTCAAATCACGCACCTTGTCCAATCGATCATTCTGCATTAGTTAGTGTCTGAAAAAATATCGAAAAACAAAATTATAATGCATATCAAACAAAATTATAATGCAATCTTCTATCTGATCCATCATGCACTAGTGGGGATGAAATAACAAGTGAGAAACATTTTATAACCTGTATTCGTATGTTAAATATATGCAATAGTTTTTTTTCGTTGTTCGCATTTCAAAAATACCACACAATCATCTCTATTTTGTTTCATACTAATAAATGTTTCATAAATAGAATTACTGGAATGATTGTTTTGGTGAGAAAATTATGCTGCTTTTTGCGTCAGTCGCACAGATGATTTCAATTTTGTATGCCTCTAAATGTCTATAACTTTGTTAATAATGATGATATGAAAACGACCCAAACATCATCAGAACGTCTGGAGACTGCCTACAAATCATTCATTTAAGATATTTCTCCAAATTCAATAATTGAGGAGTTATATGTTTCCAACTACGCAAAACGTGAACCGTAATTTGGCTGAAATTCCCAATTTTGGGTTTTGTATGAAAACAGTATGAACAATTCTTATGATTTAATGGCTCCTATCAAAATTTTATTGTTTATGGTCTAGTGGACCCAAAAAAAAATTATGGTGCTTTGGTCCAGTCGTTACCCTTACATTCACTAAGCAACCTGACTAATAGGAAGATCTGAAGACCTGACAAGTTATATTTTAATACTGATTCAATGGGGATTCTTTAGTTTTTCGTGAGAGATTTATAGTCGACATTTTTGCCTGGTTCCACATGAGGAAGATTGTGCTATATGCATGAATTCTCTCATAATCAAATACACTTGAATACGTCTACAGAAGTTCGTCCATTTGTAAACTTGACTAATGGTTAAAGTTCGAGCATGGATCTCAGGGTTATAAATTCAGAAGCGAGGGTTGAAAATTATTGCAAGCCGTTGACAGTTCAAATAACCTTTCCTCTTACACAAAAACATACGATTTTTTGCGACAACCAAATAATTTGACAGCCAATCCAGGAAAGTAAATATGGTTTGCGGAACCATTCCATGGTTGAATCCCAACCATTTGGATTGGTTAAATAAATATGTATGTATGTATGTTGGCTATTGTAAAAAAGTATTAATTGTTTATTCGTGAATTACATCTTCGAATGTATGAACTAAACATGACCTAAAATTATTTTTAACTTCTATTCGAAGACAAATCGATAATATCAAAATCTGGTTTCCACATTTTACTTTGACGCACTTTTTATTTTTACTACGAATTTCTGAGTAGTATTTGCCATTTCATAATGATATTTACAGCTTTGATAGTTTTTTACAAAATATTTATATATATTATCTGTATTAACTTAAAAGAAAGCACTTTATTTACAAAATAAATATTGTACACAAATTTAGGAGTTCGATATATATTTTTATACAACAACTTGCTACTTAAATTTCCGACATTACTGGGATTTCAACCTCTCATCTACCATTAAGATTGTATCGTTTTATTTTTACATGTAAAATATAATGAATTCATTTAATTTCTTTCCTATGGGCGTTGTATATGCATTACGCTGACATGGACGTCCAACTTGTAAAATTATTTTTCCAATACAAGTCCATTATACGATATACTTCCATCTACTTACAACTTCGATCTAAGAAATTACAGAGTCTGTGAAATAGGAGCGAAAAGAGGCATGACTGAATCCATTAAAAATTCCCTGTTGTTTCATTCCATCATTATTATCAAAGTCAAAGTTTGTAATTCTTTTGCGAGAAATATGTAATACCGATACTGTAAGCCTTTCCGATTTCAGTAACGAGGGAAATTCTTAAAGTCATTGCAAAGCTCTCTCTCTCTCTCTCTCTCTCTCTCTCTCGGAGAAAGGGTAGAGGTGCAACCGGGGGCCAGGGTACAAAATCATTGTCAGGAATCACCAGCGACCCATGTGGAATGCACGGAACCGCGGCGCAAGGTGGAGGGCGTAAAGAAGGGGCCGATAGAGAAGGGTGGGAAGGGGGCGATAGAGAAGGGTGGGAAGGGGCCGATAAAGAAAAGGGTGGGAAGGGGCCGATAAAGAAAAGGGTGGGAAGGGGCCTACTGATAGCTCAAAGAAACCGAAGGATGTAACTGCCGGTCGGGGTGGGTCGGGTGGTGTAAGTGCGTCTATGGGTGGCGACGGGTATCGAAAGGTCTCGGGCAAGAAGGCTGCGAAGCCGAAGCCTGAGACCCCAGTTGCCCCTGTCAGGACCTCCAACCGCTTTAGTCTCCTTTGCTCGAAGGAGGAAGACACCGTTTTGATTGGGGACTCGCAGATCAGGGGCCAGGAGAAGTACTTTGCTTCTGCAAACCGGGACGGGAGGAAGGTAAGGTGCTTACCTGGGTGGGGAACGGCGCACTTAAGGAAGGAGGTAGAGAAGGTGCGCGTGGCTAATCGGAGGACTGCGGTCGTTGTCCACGCTGGTGGCAACGACCTGTTCCTCAAAGGCGGTAGGGTAGGTCTTACAGAAGGGATTATCACCGAGATCATGTCTCTTGCGGATGATCTAAAACTGAAGACAGACAGGGGAATGTTAATGGGTATTTTACCGCGGATGAATGCCAGTGACCACGCGCTCAGTAAGGTCATTGGCATCAACGAGAGGGTGCAAGACCTGTGCGTCCCGCTGGGCGTGAGGTTTATTGACCCCTTCGGCGCATTTTCGAGAAGGTGGGACCTTTACCAGAGGGATGGTGTCCACCTCAATGTCAAGGGTAAAAGTGTGCTAGGCGCGCTGCTCGACCGGCACCTATACAGAATGGTGAGGTCGAGTCCGGGGAGAGATGATGGGCCCCCACCGGGGAGGGATGATGATGAGCCGGTGGCGGACGTACCTTCAACTGAAGGGTGCGTCCAGGTACAGGTGGGTGACCCTCCTTCCACGTTGGAGGGGGCTCAGGCTCTTGCGGAAGTTGCCCCCTCATTGGTGAGGGGCTCTTCAACTCCCGACAGCCCTGGCTGTTCGGGAAACGGGTCGTGCTAGGGTGCGGTCAGAATAGGGAAGGCTCCATCCGTGCAATGCTTTTTAATGCTAGGTCGATTAGGAACAAGTTTTGCGAGCTACGGGCCCTCTTAGCATCAGAATACCAGGATATCGTTGCTATCATCGAGTCCTGGATTCATACTGATCGTAGGAACTACGTTGGGGAGTTCGAAATTCCCGGGTATAGAATGTTTCGCAAAGACCGCACCCGTGGGGATGGGGGTGGGGTGCTAATATACGTCAGGGACACGTTGAGTCCGGTTGACTGCCAGTTCCGGTCGGAACGGGAGCTGCTTGGTGTCGATCTGAACGTGGGAGGGACGAACTATAGGTTAATCTTGGTGTACAGACCTCCGCATCTCCTCCTCGAGGAGGATACAGCCCTGTACACCGAACTCCGTAGCCTGCTAGGGGATAGGGTGTGTGTAGTTTTAGGAGACTTCAACTGTCGCGGCATAAACTGGGAAGACAGGACTGCTGATGCTGAAGGGAGGAGGCTAGTTGACTTTGCTGGTGAGAACTTCCTCACTCAGTGGGTCAATGAACCTCCACGAAGCGAAAGCGTTCTAGACTTAGTATTCACAACCGAAGACAACCTCGTCACTGGCCTCACTGTTGACGAATCGTTGGGCGGGAGTGATCACGGTCTGATTAGGTTCCGTGTGTGCGTCCCTCGGGTGAAGCGTAGTAACTCGAGAGCAGTAAGCTCGATCTACGGCGGGTGGACTTTGTTAGCCTCCGGGATAGCGTAGGTGAGATGGGGTTAGAGGTCGGCGGCGATGTTGAGGGAGTGTGGAGTGCATTCCGGGACGAGTTTATGGTGCTGCAGTCTGCTGCCATACCATCAAAACCGGTCACCCCTGCTTCAACGCAGCCTAAGTGGTTCAGTCGTGACATCGCTTCGGCTATCCGAAATAGGAAAGTAGCGTATAGGAGGGCGAAGGCCAATCGTTCCCATGAGAACACTGAAGCGTATGTCCGCCTGTATAGGGAAGTGAAGGCGAAGGTTAGGCTAGCGAAACGTAACGAAGAACTACGGGTGGCAAGCCTCTGCAAAGGGAACCTTAAGGAGTTCTTCAGTTATGTTAATAGTAGAAAGCCCATTAGAAGCGAGATAGGTCCGTTAAAGGACCGAAGCGGCGTTCTGCGGACCTCCGACGCGGACATCGCTAATGTGCTTAATCAATACTTTGCGGGAGTGTTCACCAGGGAGGACACCCGCGTCATCCCCGAGCCAGGCGTGAGGCACGAAGGTGCTGGACTGGATAGTATTCGATGTACCGCGACAGTCGTTGCCGATAGAATAGACAAACTGAGCACGTTTAAGGCTCCTGGGCCAGACCAGTTTCTCCCCAGAGTGTTGCGGGAGGTGCGCGACCAGGTGGCTTCCCACCTGGCTACAGTCTTCAACAAATCGTTGGAGACGGGCCAGGTGCCTGGTGACTGGAGGGAAGCCAACGTGACCCCTATCTTTAAGAAAGGGGATCACGAAAGTCCAGGGAACTATCGTCCCATTAGTCTCACTTCAGTTGTAGGTAAATTATTAGAGGGGATAATAGCGGATAGGATCGTTGACCATTTGGATTCCTACAAGATGCTTGGGGACTCCCAACATGGGTTTAGTCGGCATAGGTCGTGTCTCACCGACTTCCTCGAGTTTTTCCACGTCATGTTGAGTGAGTATGATAAGAGTAGGGCGATTGATATACTTTATCTCGACTTTCAGAAAGCCTTTGATAAGGTACCTCACCACCGGCTAATGGCAAAAGTGCGCGCGCTGGGTATCGGTGGGGAAGTAGGTAGGTGGATTGAAAACTGGCTGAAGAATAGGCGGCAAAGGGTTGTAATTAAAGGGGCTACTTCGGATTGGGCCTCGGTCACTAGCGGGGTTCCTCAGGGTTCCGTTTTGGGGCCGCTGTTGTTTATCATTTACATAAATGATATCGACGGTGGCATCGTCAGTCGGATCGCCAAATTCGCTGGTGACACCAAGCTTGGGGCCAATGTTGGGACGCCCGAAGCGATCGAGCAACTGCGTGCGGACCTACGTAGGATAGGAGAGTGGTCCGAAAAATGGCAAATGCCGTTTAACTTGGGTAAATTCAAGGTGATGCACATTGGCTACGCCAATCCCAAGTCGGACTACTCGATGTTGGGGAGTAATATCGAGGCGACTGATTTGGAAAAGGACTTGGGTGTACTAATTAGCAGCGACCTTAAGTTTACCAAACAGTGCGTAAAGGTGGAAAAGAAAGCTAGAAGCTGTTGGGTTATATCAGGAGGCAATTTCAGTTTCGGAACAAGGAGATTGTGCTCTCTCTGTACAATTCTCTGGTTCGGCAGCACCTGGAGTATGCGGTGCAGTTCTCGTCGCCCACCCTCAGGAAAGATATTGAGAGACTGGAACGAGACCAGGCGAGGGCCACAAAGTTAATCCCTTCCGTTAGGCATATGGGCTACAATCGACGCTTACGCGCCCTGAACTTGTTTTCGCTGGAAACTCGGAGGCTGCGCGGTCAACTCATCGAGGTTTTCAAGTTCTTACGCGGGTTCAACGATGTCGATTTTAGAAGCATATTTAGTTTAAATGATAACCCAACTCGCAACAATGGTTGGAAGTTGGATTTGAAACGGTTTAGGACTAGTGTCTGTGGGAATTACTTTACCTATAAGATCTGTGACACGTGGAACAGGTTACCTTCAGAAGCTGTGAACAATTCCTCTGTGGATCATTTCAAGAAAAGGTTAGACCACATCTTGCACACTATTTGAGGGTGTAGAAAATTTTCCGTGGCACCTGTTGCCATTGGTACCTCCTCGGTATGGGCCGCAAGGCCTTTTGAGGTACTTCTTTTCCTTGTAACTCCTTGTAACTCACTCTCTCTCTCTCTCTCTCTATTTAAACGTAAAGTTTTTAGCGATGTTAGTAATGAAACGTCTGCCACGTAATTTAAATCCGTTATTACGAGTATTGCTATTATCGACAATGAACAATATAAAAATTTACGTTATAGATTTTATTAATCTCCTAGTATCGAATGAATTCAAGTCTAACTCTTTAATCCTATCTTCATAAAATTTGTTGCGTAGTGACAGAATTAGTTTTGTGGCGCGTCGTTGAACCATTTCCAACCTATCAATATCCTCACGCAAATACGGGCACCAAAACTGAATGGCATATTCTAAGTGAGGCCTGACTAGGGACTTGTAAAGGGGGCAATATAATATTCTTCGATTACGCGCTGTGAAGCCTAACAACCTATTAACTTTTGCGCAAGACTCCAGGCACTGGTTCCTAACTTTTAAATCCTTAGACACGCGTACGCCTAAATTTACTTTCTCGTCAACGCTCGCTAACTGTCTATCGTCCATCGTGTACGTGTAATTATTGTTACGAGACCCTATATGCAAAACTTTACATTTGTCTACGTTAAATTGCATCTGCCACTTATCCGTCCACTCCATAATCCTATTTACATCGTCTTGGATCCTATTTCTATCGTCCATGTTAAGAACTTTACCACCTATTTTAAGATCGTCCGCAAATTTTGACACGTCACTGGTCAAGCCTACATCTATGTCGTTAATGTAGATTACAATAGGAATGGGCCTAACACTGAATGCTGAGGGATACCGCTACCTACATCAAACCACCCAGATTACCTACTATTAACAAAGACCCTCTGTTTCCTGGCACGAAGCCATTCCTCTAAAGTCTAACCAGTTAGCTACCCGACCGCGTATACCGTGCGCTTTAACCTTCGCAATTAATCTCTATGCGGAACTGTATCGAATGCTTTTTTAAAGTCTAAATAAATAACGCCGGCCACTCTGTGCCTATCGTATTCAAGCACTATTTCATTATAAAACTCTAACAAATTAGTTAAACAAGATTTATGGAGTCGAAACCCACGCTGACTACTATTAATCAAGTCGTGACTTTCTAAGTGATCGACGATACGATCCCTAACTACAGATTCCAAAAGGGATCTTTTCTGTTTGACGGCCTGCAATATTTTTTAACATTACTTGTTTTATATTGTCCAGTTTTAATCGAGAATTTCAAAAAACATTCATATTTTAGAGAAACAAATAGTGAGGCAGTTATATGCAATTTAACAAGTTTAAAATATATATTTTTAAACCGTATTGGGATCTTTTTGGATTGACGGCCAGCGGAAAAAAAAACGAGTCATGGCTACGGGACCGTCAAAGTCTAGACTCTACCAACTGGTTAGGTTAACTGAATGCCCAGTTAGGTTAACAGAATGCCCGGTTAGGTCATCTGTACGCCCTTGATGATTGGTTAGGTTAAGTCATGATATTTTCGTCAGTTTACTGTCAAAACAAACGAAAATATCATGACTTAACCTAACCAATCGTCATGAGCGTACAGTTGACCTGAAACTTTCAGGGATTTTGGAATCTTAAAGCGTATATGATATTCTCTAAACTAAAAGGTATAACTGCCTCACTATTTATTTCTCTAAAACATGAATGTTATTTTTGAAATCCTCGAATAAAACTACAATAAAAAACAAGTAATGTTAAAAAATATTACCGGCCGTCAAACAGAAAAGGTCCTCCAAAAGTTTACCAACAATTGACGTTAAACTAATAGGCCTATAAATTGCCTGCGACTGTGCGATCGCCTTTTCTAAAAGTGGACGTAACGTTAGCTAATTTGAAGTCTTCAGGAATAACCCCCGCTTCCAGTGACTTATTAAAATTTTTTGTTAATGGGTCTACGATAACGTCTTTCAAATCTTTCAAATGTCTAGGATAAATCGCGTCAGGGCCTGGAGCCTTGCTAACTTTTAGCTTATCGATATAGTGCGCAATCTCACCCTCGTAAACAATTATTTCACTCAAAATAGTCTCGCTACTAAATGGAACGATATCGTCAACGTCGGGGACATTATTTACGTCTTCTACGGTAAAAACTGTGGCCAAAAAAGGTCTTAAAAATACTCGCCGTCGCCTGAGCGTCAGAAGCCAAAGCGCCGTTAGCGTCCACTAGAGGGCCTATGTTATCTGTTATCGGCTTACGATTATTGACGTAGTCAAAAAATTTTGGGGGATTATGTTTACTATCCGCAGCTATAAGTATCTCTAAATTACAGTTAGCACTCTTAACAGTTCGCTTATTAAGTCTATACGCTCTGTTACGCTCGTTTATGAACTCGCCTATTTCCCTCGTCCACCACTTGGGTCTACCATGATTACAAGCGCGCTTGAGTCTACGCGGAATAAACTCCCTTTCGATATTCATAAAACTTTCTTTAAACGCCTCCCAAAGAAAATTTGCGTCATTACCCATAAATAAATTATCTCAGTCCACTACTCTCATCCTATCCGCAAAACTATCAAAATTAGCCCTACGAAAATCAGGGACTTCTATTACGTTACTATCCTTACTGTTTTCTATCAATAGCTTAAACCTAATAATTTGATGATCACTACATCCCAAACTCTCACCTACTTCCAAACCTTCGACTATATTTTCGTCGTTCGCCATCACCACGTTTAAAATATTGTCACTGCGCGTTGGTTCGGTAACCATCTGTCGTAAATAATTATCTTTCATGAACTCAATCAGTCTCAAACCCTCATCATTACCAGTAAAAGTCTCGTAATTAACATTAGGACAACTATACTATCCCAATTATTAATAAAGTTACTAAGAAGTGTGTAAAATCTAGTATCAGTATCGAGGGGTTGTTCTGCCGGAAAATCTATCTTAACCTCGACAGCCCGAAGGGAATTACGAATGTACAACAAAACGCCCACCAATCCTATGTAACCTATCATTAGTAAAAAGTTTAAAACCCCTATATCAAGTTCCCCTAACAAGTCTCAAGTTGTGGTATTTAACCACGTTTCGGTTATAGCAACTATATCGTAGTTCCCAGAATAAATTATCGCCTTAAATTCGTTTAATTTATTTCTAATACTACACGCGTTACAATAAAAGACGTTTAAATTATTTTTTACCAGGGTTCGGCGTTTTAAACTATTTTTCACGTCGGACCGGCGTTTTCCGGACCCAAAACGTTTAAAGAGGGCTTTGACCTATAAATCTTTCGAACGTTCTCATCGATTAACCTACCTAGCTTAGCATTCCCTATTTCATTGAAATGCACCCCCATCTTTATAAAAAGGCTAGGATCGCTAAATTATGACCACAGCTTTACGAAGGGTACATTTTCCCGAGCACAAATCTTTTCTAGTTTAGTGTTCAAAAATATTGTTTTTGACGTAATCCTAAAATTTAAACCGTGCCTAGGGGGGTAAAACTTTACAAGACACCCGCATTGCCATGAAACATGCGACAGTAACGAATCGTATATCAGTCGATAGAGCAGAAAAAATGGTGCAAGCAGCTGTGTATCATTTTGAAAATATCAGAAAATAACAGTTATGATACTTTGAAGAAATGTCATTTTAGCGACATTTAGCGACAGTTTGAGATATATCTAGCGACATCTGCCAATATTTTTAGCAATTATCGGTATACCTAGCGACATCTGGCAACCCCTTAGTTGCCACACAGTTCAATTACTCCATTAGGTCAGATCTGGTCAATTTGTGTTTTGTTGTTGAGGCGTAAAGATGGATTGTTGTGACATGTCACTTACTGTGTTTTTTGATAAGTTTCGCTCTAAGGCTGAGCTATTTAAATTTTGTGTTGAACATAAGTTACTATTGAGCGAATGCTACAGTAACGAAACATATATCAATCGATAGAGCAGAAAAAATGGTGCAAGCAGCTATGTATCATTTTGAAAATATTAGAAAATGACAAAGTTATGACACTATGAAGATGTTACTAGGCCTATCATAGATTACACCATTTGGATCTTTTCCGTTTCATGTACTGTTTCTGATTTTGTTGAAAAGAAGATATTTACTGTAGGTCAACTGAATGTCCGGTTCGGTCAACTGTACGCCCGGTATGGAAAAACTATACATGTTTACAATATGGTATCGTATGTGATACCTTTATTTCATAATTAAATATAAATTCTTAATTTATTGAATTAAATACCTACAAAATTGCCTCGGGATGATTGGCGGCATAGCCTATTGGGAATGCAAATAATTGCCATACATACATAGAACCCATATGTAGGCATCGGGCCTGCATAACAACAAGAAAACCAAATTTATTATTTCGTGTTCAACATTTTTCATTGCTGACTCTTGAAAATTACTTCGAGAGAAGAGTCAACGAACTTTGAAAAATCAGCAAATAATAAAAGACAAAGATTATATTATAGCGGCTCGCTCGGAGCTTGCTTATGTTACATCGATGCTTTAAGCAAGGAAGATGTACTTTATCTTCCTGTAAGTCTTAATATAAAACCTAATAACTATAAAAAGGATAGGCCTATTCCTTCAGGTATTTAAATACAGTGACGGCCCTACATCGAAAAAGATCGTTGCGCCCTACATCGAAACAGAAGCGAGGCCCAACGAAATAATAAGGTAAGGCAATTCCTGTCTTTACCATTACGCAGCGCAAGTACCGAAGGCAAATAAACATAAAGAGGTCCTTTAAAGACCTACACATACATAACTCTCTAACGAAAAAACGTAGGGCTTTTGTCGTTAACTCTCCACTGTAATCTGTTGGAAATTTCCAACGGGATGAGGGTATCAGGCAATCAACCCATAGCCATATATAGTTTTTTCACATGGTGGCCCGTTTTTAGAGAACTGATCCCTCTAAAATTTACAGACACAAACAGTGGCTAGGCTTAGCTCATTAGGCCTAACCCTAACTTCACCCTAAGCCTACTTACTAGGCCCACAACATAAGCCTACTTAGTAGGCCACCTTACTTTACCTTACATAATAGGCCTACCACTCAAACATTCTAAATTTTTAATTCAACCTATGGCGCAGGTTATATAAAAAAATTATTACAGTAATTTAACTCTCATAAAACTCTTCAACATCCTAAAATTAAACTCAGAACTTTAACACGAACAACAATTATGGAAGACTTGGACAAAAGGGTAAAAAACCCAGACCAAGAAAAAAAAAACCCAGACCTTGGAGCTATGGCACCATCTCAAAACTATTACTCGTTACAAACAAGAAATTCTCACAGGAGAGGAGGAAATAATTACAGAAATTGAAGACCATTTCAATTAACAGATGCGTATTCTACTCTCCTAGATGACAATACTTACATTACAGAAGTTAATTTCTATATTTCTGAAATTCAAAACCAACCTGACGAGTACAAAAAACAAGACACAAATGAGAGCTTCTTAGAAGCTATCCGAAATGCTTCACTTAGCTCTCCCAACGTGGCTAAGGTCAATGAACTAAAATCAAAATTGCCTACAATTGAAGTACCCACTTTTGAGGGTGACAGAGCCAAATTTCAATCTTTTATTGAAAAATTTCATAGCCTTATAGGTAATAAAAACTACATTACAGATGTTGATAAATTTAGTTATTTAGTGAACTATTTGAAGGGCCCTGCCTTAAGATTAGTGGAATCACTGCCAGCCATAGGTACTTCTTATTCTGTGGCAATAGAATTACTTAACAGAAATTACATGAATAAGGATGAAATTATACATGATTTGGCTCTTAAAGTAATGAACATGCGAACCCCAAACGACAACTATGGTGACCTCTTTGACTTTTACTGTGAGTTTGAATGTCTCATGGGACAACTTAAAAACAATAATTTAAACATTACAGAAACAGTTTGGATCATTCAAGCTGTTGTTTTTGAAAAACTCCCTTCTAAAGTCAGAGATATTTCATCAGAGAACAACTGACATATAACCTAGCCTTAATAAGCTAAGAGAAGATTTCCCAACTGTACTTGCACTTTACAAATCAAGTTACACACTCCCAAAATTTAACACAGCACAAGAAAAAACCAACAATGCAGAAAACCAAAAACCTAACAAAAGATTTCAACACTTACCAGTTACATTCAAACAACCGCAAAACTCAATTTGCAGAAAATAAAGTGACAGAAAAAGCCTCAAAGACCCCTATTCTACAAAACTTTAATGTGACTACTTTTGAGTATAACCCCATACCATGCAAATTTTGTTTTAGCAGTGAACATAGTTCTACAAATTGTCCCAAATACACAGACTTTACAGCAAGGTCAAAACGTTGTGAACAATTAAACTTATGCAAAAAATGCATTGGATCAGGGCATCATAAGTTAAACTGCAAATCAAATTTGAAATACAATTGTAAGATTTGCAATAGTTTTGACCATGTTACCCCATGTGTAATACACACAGACAGTGAAAAAACTTACAAACATTATAAACAAACACCCAAATCAAACCAAAACAAA
The DNA here is from genome assembly GCA_023014485.1 of Bathynomus jamesi. Lineage (NCBI taxonomy): Eukaryota > Metazoa > Arthropoda > Malacostraca > Isopoda > Cirolanidae > Bathynomus > Bathynomus jamesi. The sequence continues at coordinate 141,290 of JAJOZX010000874.1, read as the reverse complement.
CAGAAACAAACTCAAAATGCTATGAATGGGCATTCAGTTCATCTACCATTAACCACAATTCAAAAATTCTTTTACCAACCACAACCTTGGAAATCCAAAACAAAAAGGGACAAATAGTGCAGGTTAGGTGTCTCTTAGATACCTGCTCACAACAAACATTTGTAACCAAACAACTGATAGAAAAATTAGGACTTCAGAAGCAACCAGTGTTGGGCAATAAAGCGTTAATCCGATAACAGTTAATTAACGAAGTTAACTTTTTTTAACGGACTATTAACGGAAGTTAATTTCCATTTATCGTTATCGGACCAGTTAACTTCCGATAACTCGATATTTAGTCTGTTAAAGTCCGTTAACACGTTAACTGCGAGGAGTCATTCACGGAAAATCACCGCTCCGCGAATGAATTCAAACCGCCATAACTTCAGTCTGCCAATTCCGTCCTCTGCCGCAGTGGAACGGCTCTTCTCTCTCGGCAAGGACATCCTGAGGCCCAAGAGGTCAAGACTGGCAGTTGGGCCTAACTTTGAGAAGTTGGTCTTTCTGAAGGGCAACCAGCACATTGTGTCATAGTCTTTAATAAATGTGCCTAAAATTTAATTTTACCTTTCAGTTCCCGCCATAATAATTCTCTGGTAAATTAAAATTTAGTTAATGGTTAGTGGTTACAAGGGTTTCAAAACATGTAATCAGTACATTTTTTATTAAAAAAAAAAAAAAAAGTTATTAAGCAAAAACGTTGCAAAACTTGATAAAAATACAGTTAAATACCTATTTATTGTTGGATTTTGCATAAATAAACATTTTCTATGGGTTTTAAAGCTTTTTTCCTTGATTTTTTTAAATGTTAGTAAAGAAATAGTTATCGTTAACGGATTATCTTTAACTTCCGTTAACTTTGTAGTAAATTACCGGATTATCGTTATCGGAGTTAAAAATTGGGGTTAACGGATTATCGTTATCGAAGTTAACTTTTTGGTTAACGGTGCCCACCACTGGAAGCAACAAGGAAATGAAGATCTCTCTATTTCATTATTTATTACTAAAAACCCAGTACAAGCCAGTTTTAAAACTGCAAATGTAACTTTAACTCTTGATGGAACATTTGAAACCCTTAACGTTGTTCTTGTGGACAAAGTAGAACAAGAAAAATTACAAATAGCTGCGTTAAAACAAACTTTACTGCAACTTCAAAGCAAATACACGATAGCTGATAAAACCCTTAATGCACATGAAGTTGATGATATACATATGCTCATGGGGGCTGACTATCTTCCTCTGGTCCAGAGAGGCATCATTAAAATTGGAGATGGAATAGCCATACAAACTCCCACAGGTATTGCACCTTTGGGTGACATAACTAAACACACTCTTACTACTGACACAGAAAACACAGAACATGAACAAAATTCACACAAAACAAAATCACCACATTCACAAATTTCTGACTATGTGACAAACTCGAACAACAAAAACAATGTCGTAATCCCACATCATTTGAATGAAAATGATTCCACATTGGAAGAAGGGTTACAGCAGTTGTGACTATTAGAATCAGTTGGCATAAAGGACAGTACAATTACACATAAAAACCAATTGATGACAGAACAATTTAAGGATACATTATAACACAGAGACAATCAATACTATGTGGAGCTGCCTTGGAAAACACCTTGTCCAGAAATAATGAACAATTTGAAAGTAGCTAAGGCACATCTGTATAAAAATGACAGAAAACTTAAAAATGACAATCTTTTAGAACAATACAACAATATATTCAAAGAACAAATAGAAAGGGGCTTCATTGAAGAAGTTACTGATGAACCCTTTAAAAAACGTGATTGTCATTATTTAACACACAGAGGAGTTTACAGAGAAGACTCATCCACAACTAAACTAAGAGTAGTATACAATAGGGCGGAGTGAAAAACACATTTTTCGAATTTTCAAATTGGCTAGTGTGGAAAATGTGTGGAGTAGTGAGGAAATAAGCTGGTATAAATTTAAAATCATAACATTAATATCTTCAGGTGCCACAATGACCTTCAATATTGAAAAAAATTGAAAAAAGCAGATTTTAACCAATAATTACAGAAGAGTCCACGATGCACAATAGACAAGAATTTATTCACACTTGTATAAAAATAGCTCAGTCAACCTTTAAAAAAAGTTTATATTCTCTAAAAACAGTTTTCTATAGTCAGCTCACTCAGCTGTCACGTGAGTACCTCGGTTCAGTGTAGCTGTCGCTCTCGTAGCAGGTGGGTGTTCTGTTGTTGGCGTTACTCAGATAGTCTAAACTATATTTCTTATATATTTTGCATTTCTGTATTGTGTTGCCCTAAGTTTGCTATGTACTATTAACTGAAATTAACGTATAATTGATATTAGCTCTTTCTTTTTCAGATTTGTATACTTTCAAAATGTCTCGAGTTTGTGCAAAATCAACCAGGGCCTCAACTGAGTGCCCCATGTTTGGTATGGGGGAAGATTTGTGGCACAGGAATCTTCCTACATACGAAGGAGTTTTTAAATATTACTTGTTTGTAAGAAACGATTTGAAACAGAATACTAATAAAGATCCTTCAATATCTCAAATATTAGAACAAGTTGTTGATAAATTGAAAACAATTTGGGAAAGTGCTTCCGTCCCAATTCTGTCAGACAGGCGAATTGAAACAATGTTCAGAAGCTACCACGAAAAGTATCGTGTCATTATGAAGCCATACCAAAGCAGAAAAAATTCTGAAGCTTACAAAGCAAAGATTGATATGTTCAAAAAGAAGCACACACGAACTTTTTGACATTGCAGCGTGCAAGTGCAAAGTACAAACACAATGTTCTTGTCCCAAAGAAAAAACGGTTCCAAAGGAAGAAGTGACGTTCCTCTTAGATCAAAGGAGTGAAAGAAAACTGTTTATTGATAGAGTAGATATTACATTCTCAAAGAAAAAAGCATCTACGTTGCTAAGAAAGCAAAAAGAAGCTGTGAGGCTCACCAAAGAATCTTCACAGGAGAAATTGCAGGATACAAATGTTGAATTATCATCATCGACATCAAATAGTGAAAGTGAATCGGGCGAAATATCAGACGATACATTTCCAGAGCCAGTTAGCTCGAAGAGAAAGCTCGAACAACCTGAAGAACAATTATTCAAGAAAAGGAAAACTACAAATCTACCTTCAGTGGCTACTGCTTGTGAGAGGACTGCAGTTTCAGATCGAGCTGCAGCATTCATTGTTAGTGCAGTATTGCAAGATTGGAGAAGTTTCTATTGACAATACATCTGAAGTAGTGGATCGGAGTAAGATCAGAAGAGAAAGACAAAAGATCAGAAATTATGAAAGATCAAAATCAGGTCCCAATCAGAGGAATCTATTTTGATGGTCGAAAAGATTCTACACTCTTCCAAGAAAAAAAGAGTCCAAAGTATATCAGAAGAAGTAACAGAAGAAATCACTGTAGTGAGAGAACCTGGTTCAGATTATTTGGGCCATTATTCTGTGAATTCTGGATCAGCTGAAGAAATATGTAAAGGAATGTTTGAGTATATTGGAAATAATGACATGAACCTGGAAAACCTTGTTGCCATTGGATGCGATGGTGCAGCAGTCAACACTGGAGAAAAGGGAGGCGTTATAAGGCTTATAGAATTGAAGCTGAAGAAGCCAGTTCAACATTTAGTGTGCCAGCTCCATGCCAGTGAATTGCCATTACGCCATTTAGTTGCAAAGCTGGATGGAAAAATCTGGCCCCGCGGATTCACCGGTCCTATTGGCAGGGAATTAGAGAACTGTGAGAGTCTTCCTATTGTCGAGTTTGAAAGGATTGATGCTGAGGAACCAACTGTAGACTGTGAAGATCTTAGCACCGACCAAAAATATCTAATTGATATTCATCAGGCCATAACAAAGGGATATTGCTCTCCAGATCTTGCTCATCGTAGTCCAGGCAAAATGGCACATTCACGATGGCTGACTACAGCAAATCGTTTGCTTCGTCTATACGTTTCAACTGTAAGTCCATCTGAGAACCTCATGAACATTGCTTCTTTATAATGAAGGTCTACATCCCAATGTGGTTTTCTATTAAGCAAAGTACGTCTTTTGTCAATGGCTCAAAACATGTTTTCAAAACTATTGAACTAACAAGAACACTGAATGACGAAGTAAAGGATATTGTAAACCCTGTCATACAAAGAAATGCATTTTTTGCAAATCCAGAAAATATTCTAGCATCAATGATTCATGATGACCGCAGCGCCATAAGAGAATAGCGTGGAGGCGAATAAAGAAAGCAAGGCAAACAAACAAGGAAAAAGTTGTGAGGCGTTTCACAGTACCTGTTATTCAATTTGAAGCTACTGATTATACTGATTTAATTAATTGGCAAAAATGCATTGTCACTGAACCACCTGTGACAAGACACCTGACAGAAAATGAGATTGAAGAATTCATAGAAAACAAGAGTACCCCTCCATTCGAGAAATTCCCTTGTCATACACAAGTAGTAGAAAGAATGGTAAAATTAGTGACTGAAGCATCATCAAAAGTATTTGGATTGAACGCGCGAGATGGCTTCATAAGATCAACACTTCAGTCACGTAAAAAAATGCCATCATTCGAAAGTAAAGCTGAATATAAAGTTTAAATAAAACGTTAATAGAAAAAAACATGCGCAAGGATGGGTGGTTGGGAGGGCATGGATGGAGCTCGACACGCAGCCACCTCCTCGTGGTGAGTTCTGGATTATTTAGATCATTAATCCAAAGAACATTGATCTAAATAAACTAAGAGCTGCGTAATTCAGTAACTATTTTGGTAATTGGAACACTTAATATATAATAATAACAAGTAAGTTTCAGTTATTGTACTAATGCAGAATATAAGAAAATCATTATATTTCACTTTTTTCGACGGCTTTGTGGCACCTGAAGATATAATTTCGCAGGACTAATATTTATGCACAGTCATTATCTTTAGCACCCACATATTTTCCGCACTAGCCATATTTGAATTTCGAAAAAAAGTTTAAAAACCTCATTTTCGATCCGCCCTAGTATACAACTGCAGTTTAAAGGATACAAATTCTGTTAGTTTAAATGATTGTCTCATGGAAGGCCCAAATCTTGTCTCAGATCTTGTAAAAATTCTCCTTTGCTTCCGTTTAGACAATTATGCGGTGCAGAGTGACATAGAAAGAGCATTCCTCTGTATAAATTTGAAGCTTGAGTATGATAAAAATCATCCCAGGTTTTTGTGGTTTAATGATCCACATGACTTTAACAAAGGTTTCAAAACCTACAGATTTAAAGTAATTATTTTTGGAGCAAATTGTTCTCCAAGTATTCTTGCTTTAACAATTAAAAACCACCTAAACTTATTTCAAGAGAACTTAACAGTTCAGTTTTTAAAACAAAATTTTTATGTGAATATCTTCATTGGTTCCACTGTAATTGAAGAGGAATTGTTTGAAATTTACAAAATGTCACAACCCATAATGAAGCAAGGAAATTTTGGACTGAGAGAGTGGGTTTCTAATTCTCTTAAATTAAATGAACAAATAACAAAAGACAACAATGGGAACATTGAACCAAACAATTACCCAAAAACACTTTGAATGCTTTGGCTTTGGTTTTAAAACAGAATTCCGAACACAATGACACTCTTTGCACAAAGAGTTATAATCCAAATGCCAATACAAAAAGACAAGTGTTTTCAGAATCATCCAAAATTTTTACCCTATTGGATTATATTTACCAGCAGCCATAAAATCCAAAATCCTTTTGCAAGACTTATATAAAAAGAAAATTGATTGGGATGAACCACTTTCAGTGGAAGACCAACTTCATCTGAAAAAATTGGCCGCAGGCTTAAACAAAGTTCAAAACATCTACGTACCAAGATGTGCTGGTTACAGATTGAAACCTCAAACACTACACATTTTTACAGATGCCAGCTAGCACACAAGCTTACGGGTGTTGTGCCTATTTAACAAGTGAAAATGAAAGTAACTTGGTTTATTCAAAGTCAAAAGTGGCACCCCTAAACCAAATGAAAACTGTACCACAACTTGAATTATTGGCTGATTCATTAGGAGTCAAAACAGCAGACTTTCTCTCACAAGTGTATAAGGAAGTTGACATAACAGACATTTACTTATGGACAGACAGTCAAATTTGTCTAACATGGGTGTCCAGCACAGATACAACTTCTTGCAAAAACATATTTGTGAAGAACAGACTAACACTTACCTTCCAGCCGAGGCATGGAAGGCACTGGGAGATGAGGGGGTGGATCTGGTGTGGGATCTAATGCAGAAGTTGTTTGACCAGGAGGTGATTCCGGATGAGTGGCGGACCAGCATCATAGTGCCTATATTCAAAGAGAAGGGAGATGTACAAGATTGCACGAATTATAGAGGGATCAAGCTAATATCACATACAATGAAGATATGGGAGCGAATAGTGGAGAGTAGGCTGAGAGACGAAGCGGAAGTGCCAGTGGAACAGTTTGGATTTATGCCGGGAAGGAGAACGACAGATGCAGTTTTTGCATTGAAACAGTTGGCAGAGAGGTACAGAGAGGGGCAGAAGGCGTTGCACATGGTTTTTATTGACTTGGAGAAGGCATATGATAGGATACCACGGCAGGAAGTTTGGAGATGCTTAAGGGAAAAGATGGTACCGGAGAAGTATGTTAAACTGATCAAGGGGATGTACATTGTACAGGGGAGTAACAACTAAGGTGAAGAGTAGCGTGGGTGTGTCAGAGAGCTTTGGGGTGGAAGTTGGTCTGCACCAAGGATCAGCTTTGAGCCCCTTCCTTTTCAATGTGGTATTCGATGTGTTGACGGACAGGATTAGAGGGGAGGCGCCGTGGTGCATGATGTATGCAGAGGATGTTGTGTTGAGTGGGGAGACGAAAGAGGAGGTGGAGCAGCAGTTGGAAAATTGGAGAGAGGCGTTGGAAAGTAGGGGGATGAGAATTAGTCGAAAGAAGACCGAATATATGAGATGTGATGTGCAGCAGGACCGAGGAGGGGAAGTGACATTGAGTGGAGAGCGTGTTAAGACGGTGGAGTATTTTAAATACTTGGGGTCAACAGTGGATGCAGAGGGGGGAGCAGAGAGAGAGATAAACTGTAGAATAGAGTCGGGGTGGAAGAACTGGAGAGACGTATCAGGGGTGCTCTGTGATAAGAGGGTCCCAGTGAAACTGAAGGGAAAGGTATTCAAAACAGTGGTGAGGCCGGCAATGTTGTGTGTAATGGAGACTGTGCCAATGAAGAAGAGCAATGAAAGAAAAATCGATGTGGCTGAAATGAAGATGTTGAGATGGATGTGTGGAGTGACGAAGAGGGATAGGGTCAGAAATGAGCATATAAGAGGAACAGTGAAGGTGGCGGAAGCATCTAAGAAGGTGCAGGAGGCCAGGCTGAGGTGGTATGGACACGTCATGAGAAGAGAGGAGTATGTGGGGCGCAGAGTGCTGGAGATGGAGTTGCCGGGACAGAGAAGAAGAGGAAGACCGAAGACGAGATGGAGGGACTGTGTGGTGGCGGACATCAGGGAGAAGGACTTGGAGGAGGACGTGGTATACGACAGAGGAGAGTGGAGAAGACGAACCAAAAACAGCGACCCCATGTAAAGATGGGATAATAAGCTGCGGAAGAAGAAGAAGACTAACAGAAATCAAAACTGCAAACACATCCCTTGGTATCAAATTTAGGTACATACAAACAAAACAGAATCCTGCAGACTTTTTGACAAGAGGGCTCTCTTACAAACTGTTAAAAGCAAACAAAATTTGGTATGAAGGGCCTGAATGGTTAACATGCGAGGAGCTTTGGCCAGCCAAAGTAGTTAACCTCACACTCAACTCTACAACAACTGAAAAGATCACTGAGGACAAACCTATTTTTTACTATAAACATTATTCAGACCTCAACAAACTCTTGAGAATTACAATCTATTGCTGCAAGTTTGTCAATAGCTACCTTCTCAAACACTGTCCTCAGAAGGCCTTTTCTAACTTAACAGAAACTGCAACAAAACACTGGCCCAAACAGATACAAGCTTTAGAATTTGACAAGGAGTTGAAGTATCTTAAGTCCAGTAACACATTAACAAAGGAATTCCTTCACTTGTCCTGGATCTAAATCTGTACCTGGATACAGAGGGTCTGATAAGGTGTAAAGGAAGGCTTAACAAGTCAACTTTGACTTACAACTCTAAGCACCCAATTCTTCTTCCGAGGAGGAATCACTTCACAAATCTCATCATCAGGGATTCCCACAACAAAATACACCACATTGGGGTCCCACAAACCCTGACGGAGCTGAGAAAAACTTACTGGCTATTAAAGGGTAGAATTGAAACAAAGAAAATTTTAAACTCATGCATTCCTTGTAAACGTATCCATTCACGACCCTTTAAGACGCCAAGCCCTCCAGACCTACCTGTGGAACGAGTAACATTTACTAAGCCATTTGAAACCACGGGTATTGACTACATTGGAGCGGTGAATGTGTTTTGGAGATAAAATGGATTCAAAGGAATACAAAGTGTACATTGTACTCTTCACCTGTGCTCCCACACGTGCCATATGTCTAGACAAAGTAGAAGATCTGAGAGCAGAAGCTTTTATTGCTGCTTTCAGACGATTTTGTGCACACAATTCTGTACCCAAAACTATATGGCCAGACAATGCCACATACTTCAAATCTGGTGAAAGAATTATTCATCAGATTTGTGACTGTGAAATAGTACAAACTTATTTAATCAAACACAATATAACCTGGAAGTACATTCCTGTTAATACACCGTGGTGTGGTTCCATTTGGGAAAGAAACATACAGACTGTAAAGAACTGCCTTAAAAAGACTATTGGGACCAAACATCTACAACTTTTTGAACTCATGACTATTCTGTCAGAAATTGAAAACATTATCAACAACAGACCATTAACTTATGTGGGAGATAGTATTAATGAGCCAGAACCTCTCACACCAAACCACCTAATTAAGAGAGAAACAGTCAACATGTTACCAGAATATGAACATAACAGTACAGAGGATCCAGATTGGGTAATAGGACACAAAGAACTCAACACAAAATACCAACATTTGACGCAAATCAAAACTCAGTTTATAACAAAATGGAGAGAAGAATACTTAACAAGTCTTAGAGAAAGACAAACAATTAACAAAACAAAATTGGAATGATTCAGTCAAAATTGGGGACATTGTGTTGATACATGACAAGACTCCAAGACAACATTGGTCAATAGGAAAAGTCCTAGAACTCAAAACTGGTGAAGACGAAATTACAAGGGTTGTAAAACTGAAAACAGCAACTGATGAAACCACCAGAGATATCACATTATTATATCCTTTGGAGTGTGGGGTTAAGTTAGAACCATTACCCAAAAGGATGGATCAGGGTACTATTGGGGAGGAATCTCTCAATGTACCTGATGTAACTCAGACTAAACCAGACAGGCCTCAAAGAAAGACTGCTTTGAAAGCCAGAAAACTTTTACCAAAAAAAAATTAAGACTGGTGACTTATAAACCTTACACAAATTGAGCAAAGTTAAAATGCTTAATAACTGAATTTTAATTCCATTAATTTCCTATACCTAAGGGGAGTCAAACTGATTAACATAACTTTAACTAAACTTGAGAAGTTGGCCTCTTCAACTTTTATATTTAAATAGGTCTTGAGTAACCTTTCTCTTCCTAAATTCCTACTTCATTCTTTTTAATCCATTTTACATGGTTTAAAACACAGTTTGTCAAAAAATTTAATCTATAACATACAAATTTTTCTCCGGCCCCCCCTAGTATATGGAAAAACTATACATGTTTACAATATGGTATCGTATGTGATACCTTTATTTCATAATTAAATATAAATTCTTAATTTATTGAATTAAATACCTACAAAATTGCCTCGGGATGATTGGCGACATAGCCTATTGGGAATGCAAATAATTGCCATACATACATAGAACCCATATGTAGGCATCGGGCCTGCATAACAACAAGAAAACCAAATTTATTATTTCGTGTTCAACATTTTTCATTGCTGACTCTTGAAAATTACTTCGAGAGAAGAGTCAACGAACTTTGAAAAATTAGCAAATAATAAAAGACAAAGATTATATTATAGCGGCTCGCTCGGAGCTTGCTTATGTTACAGCGATGCTTTAAGCAAGGAAGATGTACTTTATCTTCCCATAATTTCTGAGTGAAATCCTCTTAATATAAAACCTAATAACTATAAAAAGGATAGGCCTATTCCTTCAGGTATTTAAATACAGTGACGGCCCTACATCGAAAAAGATCGTCGCGCCCTACATCGAAACAGAAGCGAGACCCAACGAAATAATAAGGTAAGGCAATTCCTGTCTTTACCATTACACAGCGCAAATACCGAAGGCAAATAAACATAAAGAGGTCCTTTAAAGACTTACACATACATAACTCTCTAACGAAAAAACGTAGAGCTTTTGTCGTTAACTCTCCACTGTAATCTGCTGGAAATTTCTAACGGATGAGGGTATCAGGCAATCAACCCATAGCCCTATATAGTTTTTCACACCCGGTTAGGTCAACTGTACGCCCGGTTAGGTCAACTATACGCTCGGTTAGGTCAACTATATGCCCGGTTAGGTCAACTGTACGCCCTTGATGATTGGTTAGGTTAAATCGTGATATTTTCGTTAGTTTTAACGAAAATATCACAACTTAACCTAACCAATCGTCAAGGGCGTACAGTTGACCTAACCGGGCATTCAGTTGACTTAACAGGGGTTATTATGTCGCAATTGACATGGCCTGAACTTGAAATAAAAAATAGATTTTTCTAGTGTATTTTGGTGTGCTCTGTTCAAATATAACCTTCATTTCTTGTGCAAATGAACAGAAGTATGTGTTTGGGTCATGCAATGACAACTGTATTTCTGTTCATTTGCACAAGAAATGAAGGTCATATTCGAACAAAGCACACCAAAATACACTTGAAAAATGTATTTTTGGCTGCATTTTATACAATAAAGCATAACCTAACATGTTCATGTTACGAGATCTCATAAACGACGCATTAGCACAGGAAACGTGCAAAACATCTCAAAATTAACAAGAAAAGTTTGCTCTCGTCATTTTCGTTTAAACTAACGAAAATATCACGACCTAACCGGGCATTCAGGTGACCTAACCTGGCATTCAATTAACCTACCTGGGCAATCAATTAATCATTTAATTAATCATCTAGGGCACATGACGAATCAAGTTCTCAAAGTCGAAACCACACGAACGGCACGTCATAATTCTATCACAAACACCACCAAACTGAATCCAATTAGAAAAAAAATAGCCAGAACAGAAACCAACAAACTAATTAAGTCGCAGAGTAACATGACGTCATAACACCACCCCCGACTACAAATCCACTAAATATATATATATTTTCGACAATAGTTTGCACAAAAAATGAGTGACAAATTTGAATAAAGCGCCTAAAACTACCTCATAAAAAGTTATTTTGATTTACAGGTCCAGCCCATATCATTTAAAACATATTAACCCTAACAGGGCATTCGGTTGACCTAACCGGGCATTCAGTTAACCTACATTAAATATCTTATTTTCAACAAAATCGGAAACAGTACATGAAACGGAAAAGATTCAAATGGTGTAAGCTATGAAAGGCCTAGTAACATCTTCATAGTGTCATAACTTTCTTATTTTCTAATATTTTCAAAATGATACATAGCTGCTTGCACCATTTTTTTCTGCTCTATCGATTGATATATGTTTCGTTACTGTAGCCTGTTTCATGGCAATGCGGGTGTCTTGTAAAGTTTTACCCCTAGGGGTAATACCTAGAACTAAAGACCTATCTGACCTTACCTTCAGGGACCTAATTAACCCCCTGTATCTCCCCAAAAGGTCAGGCATTCTCGTATCGGGCCTATCCGAGTCGTTGCACCCTACCATCGTCACCAACATCGAGTGACGGGAGGCAACATCAATCCTATCTATTTCGTCTCTAATTCTGTCAACCCTGGCCCATGGTAGATAGACCCTCCTCCTCTTGGTTGGATTCCGTTCAACGAACTCCTTACTCATATGACGCACTAAGGAGTCCCCAATTAAAATCTTTCCCCCTCGTTCACATCCCTATCCAACTGGGCGAAAGGGTTCGAAACCTCGATACGGGGGGGGGGGATTCCTATCACCTAACGTACGTGGCCTAGCTGCACCCTTAACTACTCTAAATCCCTCCCTGTCTACTAATCTCGGACCAACCTTAACCCCTTCCTCAACTCTAACATTCCCGATAAGCTACTGTACCTATACTAGAAAGTAGGTTCCTAACCTCACCCTTCAACTTACTAACGTCTTCAACGTTAGTATAGGTTCGGCCTTCAACTGTAAGCCTACCCCTTCCCTCATCAAGCGTTGCAAGTCTTTCAGTCACCTCACGTACACTACATTTTAAATCAACTATTTCTTCGCTTAACTCACAAAAGAAACAAACCGATCTCTCGGTAATCGGTACAGGACCGCCGTTGTAATCTTTAAAATCAGTATACCATCGATTAACCCCACACCTAGCACACGACGCTTTTTGCAACAGCATCGCGCAAGTTAAAGTATTTAACGTTTATAACCGTCACACGTTTAAATTAAATTAAGTCGGCACGCTATGAAAACTTCTAAATCGCTAAAAACCACTAATATTCAGTTACTTAACTATAACAATGTAAATACAAACGCAAGTATACAAAATTCAGAACTTTCCAACAGTAAATTTATCGGCAATATGCAATAGTAGAAATAATATCAGAGAGCCCAGGGAATGCGTCCGCTCAGTAAGGAGTCTGGCTGACGAGTGATTGTGTAATGTCTATTTTTGGTTCAAATTCACTAGTATATAAAACGTTGTAGTGGTATCTGTTCATATAGACTTGCAGTAATCATAATGGAACCTTATTACTGTATAAGACTAGTAAACATTGTGTTCATAAAGATAAACGATTAATATGATCGTGAACACCGTTGAACTCCGAGAGTACATTATAATCATGGGCCGTTCAAAAATTACATAAGGCTATTTTTGCTCAAACTTGACACCCCAGATCCCCCAGGACGTTCTGTAACGCTAGACCAGGCCCTCCCTAAGATGTTATGTAACACTTTCCCCACCCGACACCCCACACGTTACGAAACGTTACAGTGGGCGGTGTCAGGTTTTAGCAAAAATAGCGTTACATAATTTTTGAACGGCGCCTTACCTGTATGTCAATATTGTATGTTGTTGGACTCGGTTGTCCCCACTCCACCCAACATTCCCCAAGTTGGGGTACCTTACGGAGTCGCCTGTGAGGCGAGAAACATTACATATGCGGGCAACTGTACCTGCCAATTCTTTGAATGTCGCTGAGTTTCAACTTGAGGTCTCCCGCCGTGAAAGGTGCTTATGCAGCAACTGATATATTGAATCGTTCAAACTTCGCGGCGTTATGCCACCACGAGAGTGGAAAAAAATCTCTTTCCGGCGAGGAATATCAGTGGGAGGTCCCTGTATCTAACTCCGTGTTCTTATCCCTTATGGAGCATGAAAGTGTTTCGTGGGTGATCACCCGTTATTGCTTCGGCGAATTTAAGAGTTCCCCATTAAAAGGTGTTTATGGACAAGCGAAAAAAAAATGAGTTGTTCGATGGTTGATAATGGTATGTGAAGCACAATCAAACTGAGACATCTCTCTAAAGTTGGGGAAGAATTAAGTGTAGGACGAAATGTTCAAACTCCAGCGCAGATACGTCACAATCCTATTTTCTTAAAATGTATTATATGTGAGGACAGTCTTAAACCATGAGTGTATTCAGAATTTTTACCAGCCTGTTTTTAAAAATGTTTACACTTTAGCTTGGAACAACCTCTGAGGAAGTTGGTTCCAGATAATAACTATTTTATAGAAGAAATTACAATAGATGGAGGTACTAAATGTTTTAAGTTTCAATTTAAACCCATATAATAATGGCGCTCGTAAGTATTGGTACAGATAAGTATTTCACTTATATTCGTTCTTATCTTATTCTTATGCTTTGATGTTTTATATCATATGTTGGAGTTTAAATAATTTTTTTATTTGTTAAATTTTTCCAAACGAACAGTAAACTTTCAATAACTATCCTATGTATCGTCTAAAAGATAAGGACGAATATAACTGAAATATATCTCTGTACGAATACTTACGAGCGCCACTATATATATATATATATATATATGTGTGTGTGTGTGTGTGTGTGTGTGTGTGTGTGTGTGTGTAAAGATGAAAAGCTTAACAATTTATTAGACAGCCTATCGTATGTATATCATTTAATATATGCATATATGACTACCTCTATATTTTCATTTCATTTTCAGTAACGTATGTAAAATTTGCTCTCATAGAAATTAGCCTTTTACTGTTATAATAGCAGAAGCAATGTGAATTCATACATTTATAATGTAGTTTCTCTAAACAAAGCTTTGTGTGAGCGGATAATCCATTTCGTAATGGTAATGTATCGCAAAATGCATTTAGAAACAAATTGACATTTTTTTTAATTCAGTTTAAATTATATGGAAGTCAATGCAGAGAAGATATTATTTTTTAGCTTGCTTGTCCATTGTGTATATATGAATATAGATTGAAAGAGTTATTTATTGCTGTATGTATTTATGCTATACAAAATTAAGTCATTATCAGATAACCCCAAATATTCTCACTGTATAATAATGGGGGACTTTAACACACATGTGAACTCGGAATTCTTTGGAGAATTGGGTAACATGTGCGAGTCGGCCAATTTAAGTATAAGTGATGTAGATGTATTAGGGGTAGCCAGTGGTAATTTTACATATGTTAGCGATATGAGTGGTACCACCAGGTGGATTGATCATTGTCTCACTAATAATAATCTAAAGGATCGAATTGTTAGAGTTCATTTTGCATGATTTCCTTCTTTCTGATCATAGACCATTAGAAATATTAATTAACGTTACCAATTTATGCGCAACACGACTTAACAAGAACTCGATAGGTAAGAATAATCGCGTCGATTGGTCCAATGTTAATATGCAGCAGAGAATAGAATACAAAGACAGAACATGTCACCTCTTTAATAATTTAGAAATTTTGCACCTTGGCTGTAATAATCCTTGCTCAAATGATTCTCACTGTAAACTCATAGATAGGTATTATAGTAAGATAATATCCCTGTTAAGAGAAGCAGGAAGCCCCTTGATTAAATCTTACAACTATCATACTAAGGTTATTCCTGGATGGAATGATTTTATTGCCCCCCTGAAGAGGGAATCGAAAGACGCCTATGATTTGTGGTGCTTTCATGGTAGACCCAGATTAGGACCAGTATACTTGAATATGTGTAGAAGTTGGGGTCAGTATAAGGCGGCCATAAGGCGATGTAAACAGGAAGAAGCGTCTATTCGAGCATCAAAAGCCTGTGAAGCTCGCATAAATAACGATAACAAAAAATTTTGGAAATTTGTTAAGAATCAAACGGGTGTCAAAAATGTCCTCCCTCCGACAATCGATGTGGTGTCGGGGGAGGATGAAATTGCAAAGCTGTGGAAAAATCACTACTCTAACATTCTTAATAGTGTGAGTAGGGATAATCTTAAGATAGTTTGCAGCGAAACGATTGTGGGAGGGACAAGGGAAAATATTTTGATATCATTTTCTGAAGTAAAGAGGTTAATTAAAGAGTTAAAGACTGGTTCTGCGTCAGGGGTAGATGACTTATCGAATGAGCACTTAAAATATGCAAATGACGTAGTATGTCTGCATATATCATTGCTCCTATCAGCCATGCTTGCTCATAGCTATATCCCTTCAGAGTTCATGAGGGTATATATCTTGCCCCTGGTCAAAAATAAGTACGGAGACATTCTGTCCAGCAATAATTACAGGCCTATTGCTGTCGCTTCCTGCTTCTCGAAACTACTAGAAAAACTCTTGTTACTCCGATTAAATGATTTCCTATGGACATCTCCTAATCAGTTTGGCTTTAAAAGGTCCCACTCAACTGACCTGTGTATCTATGTACTTAAAGAAACAATATCTAAATACATTGACAGTAATTCAACCATTTATAGCTGTTTCCTTGATATAAGCAAGGCATATGATAGGGTGAACCACAATATTTTATTTGCAAAACTAGAAAACAGGAAGGTTCCCATGTACAGTGCTTACAATAAGTCTCGCGCCTCTGTCTCGTCCCAAGCTAGTCTGTTAAGTATAAAGTGGGCGGTCCTTATGGCAGCGGAGGTGTGTTCGGATTGGTGCACATAATTGCTCTAACCCCATCAATGACGTCCATTATTACGTCACTTCTGCTACATTTTAGTGTTTAAAATACAAATGATTAAGAGGCAGAATGACCAAGTTTCGGGATGTTGGGATGGTTATGGAGCAATCCTAGTCATCATAATATTAGCTGGGCATTACATTATACTGTCTCAATATATACTGTAGACTATAGAGAACGACGAATTCGGCAAATATCCCAAATCATGGCATGATACCTAAGTTATTTTGACGCAGGTCTAAATTATTTGCTGAAATGCAATGATTGATATTAAGTAATTGTTGGGAATTGTTGTCAATATTGTTGTTTGTGATACATATCCTACGTGAAGAATCTAATGATCAAATTTCTCAGTGAACCTCTCACGCGCTCGCATTTCGAGGAAGTCACGGTCGTCTCACTAATAGATAGTTTATCCATTGTTTTAAGTGGTAACCTATTCCATCTTATGAAAGTCATTAGTCTAAAGCAAGACTGGTGGACCGTGAATCAGAGAAATTTGCATTTGATTTGTTCATCGTAATTATTACGTAATATAGTATACTGTATATAGTAGTATATAAGAGTTTATTGGTAGCATATCATATGACAAGTCCCATAAACATGTGATGGCCTCGATGTTGCCAGTTTTTATTTTTTTCCTGAAACTATTACCTTCTCATAGTTTGTTTCAACAATGCATATATTATCATTTTCACGAGCGTAGACATTGCAAGAAAAGATTCTAACTAAGGATAAGTAAAGTTCTTTCATGGTCACAATATATACTTTTATAGATGTCAAACATAAAAATATAATAAAATTCTATATTAACATAAATATATATTCGATACACATTTACGTCCTGGCTTTAACATCAGTATTTCGTATAGCTTCCTCCGGCATCAATAATTTCTTGCAATCGTTGCGGCATAGAAGAGGCCAGATTGTTGGGAATGTTTGGTGTTTGACATAAGCTCTCCCAACCAGTGGCGGTTCCTCATATGGGCAATATGGGCAGCCGCACAGGGCGGCATTTGTGGAGGGGCGGCATGAGCGCCTGCAAAAAAAATAAAAATAAGAATAAATAAATAAAGAAATAAATAAAAATAGTTTATTTATGGCAGTTGTGCAATTTAATTTGTATTTTTCCTGTTCATAGTATCATAATTACATTCTCTTAAGTGAGTTATTCTATTTACGTGATGAAGGATTTGTAAAATTCAGAAATTTGAGTCTTTGTTTTGGTTCTGAAGTTCCAACAATTAGTCCAATAAAAAGTTATTTTGTGAAAGAGTTATGTCTGTCCTTTATTTTGGGGGGATTCGAATGTGTGTGTGTTGGCGAACAGGGGGGGGGGCGCTGAAGGTGAGGTTCGCCCAGGGCGTCATGTAAGCTAGGACCGCCACTGCTCCCAACTATTCCTCGTGTGAGCTAAAAGTGCTTCAAATGTTCTTTCATTGCGTTGCTCCCATTCGTTAATCATTATTGCCCAAAGGTTTTCAATCGGATTTATATCAGGAGAACGTGGTGGCAGAATTAGATTAATAATCTCTGGCTCCCTTTCCTCCTCCCTTCGTAATTCCCCACCCAACCTCGTTTCCTTCGACAAAGCAACGCTTACCTCCATCCTCATTCCACTTCCTTCATTAGACCTATTATCGCTTTTACTGTCCCTTCCTTCCATCCTTCAATGCCAGCGTTCTTAAACCTAGCACATAAATTATATAATATGGAATCTAACACCTTAGATCTCTACGCATTCATGTTACTTGAAGACGCCTGTGTCTTAGGGGAATCTAAGTGTTGAGAGTGGGCTTGAGGGGTAGTCTATGGATTACTACAGATGACCTTGAACGCTCCAACTATTTAAAAATGATTATTTATTACGCACATCATATGGCATAATACACATATGAATTTAAGTATCTTACACTATAGGAATGAAATTGAATCCTACCAGAGTTAAAAAGTCGCAAAATATGATAGATTAATTTGTATTAAGAGGTTACTAAGAGAAAAGGATTTGGGATAGAGCGGAAGGCAGAGTATATTTTCTCGAGTTTCGGTTATCATTAACGTTATATGGATACATTGCCATGCGGTGTGATCAGAGAGAGAGAGAGACAGACAGACAGACAGACAGACAGACACAGAGACAGAGAGAGAGACAGGGAAACAGAGACACACAGAGAGAGAGACACAGAGAGAGAGAGAGAGAGAGAGACACACACAGAGAAACACAGAGAGACACACACAGAGAGACACACAGAGAACTTTTAAATCACACCTTTTAAATGGTTTGTGGCTAAGGGCTTCACGTGTGTTATTTTAGTCCAGGGTAGTTTATGTGGAGGTGTTAACGTAACTTGCACTTGGGACTGTTAATTGTAAGACAACTACCATAGCTGGGACTGAGACACGTTATCCCCTGCATGCTCTATATATATCTATATACAGTATGTCTCTATATATAAATAGATAGAGTGATCGACACAATGACAATGTGGACGTCATTGATGGGGTTGGAGCAATTATGTGCAGTAATCCGAACACACCTCCGCTGCCATAAGGACCGCCCATTTTATACCTAACAGACTAGCTTGGGACGAGACAGAGGCGCGAGACTTATTGTAAGCACTGTACATATTAAATTTATTGAAATTTTGGTATTCCCACCAATCTTTCACTGTTAGGTGGGGCAATGTACTATCCGAGTGTTTTGGCTCCTCTTGCGGGGTGAGACAAGGTTCCTTGCTCTCCCCTATGCTGTTTAATGTGTATATCGACGGATTAATTGCTTCACTTAATGAGGCAACTGTGGGATGTTGTATAGATAACACAAGGATAAATAACTTAGTTTATGCCGATGATATGGTGTTAATAAGTCCTTCTGTTAAAGGTCTGGATCGGCTACTAAATGTCTGCGAAGTGTATTCGCAGAAACATGATATTCTTTTTAATGTTACAAAAACTAAGGTTATGCAATTTCATCCGAAAAGCTGTAATCAGCCAGCTGATATAAGGTTTAAAATGAATGGTGAAGTAATTGAGGAAGTACAAGAGTTTAAGTATTTGGGTCAAACTATTACCAGCTCCTTGAATGATGACTCGGATATAAGAAAACAATCTCGAAGCCTGTGTGCTAAAGCGAATATGACCATAAGGAACTTTCGTTTCTGTACAAGTGAAGCTAAAGACACACTCTTTCGTACTTTCTGCAGTAATATATACGGTCAGCAACTCTGGGTGAATTATAAAAAAGGTTCTGGCAGAACCCTAAATTTGCTGTACAACAGGTCTTTTAGACTCTTACAGAAATTACCCCCGAGATGCTCAGCTTCGCAAATGTTTGCTACCCGCAATGTCCCGAGCTTCCCAGAGGTAACAAGACGTGCTCAACACAGTCTAATGCAAAGAATTAAAAAATCAACCAACCCGATCATCCAAGCTATCCATGAGTCCTGCCATTTATCCTCTAAGCTATGGACTTTTTGGTGCGAAAACGTCTGTCTGTAGCTCCACTTAACTTCGACAGTGCAGTATTATTTCTAATCAATTGTATATATTTCTATCCTTAGTGTATGAACTGTCATTGTATTAATAATATTTGTCGGTGCTCTTCCAATACGTGCTCTACCGTAAAATTTACATTCCAATATGTGCTAACTAACGAAAATATCACGACCTAACCAAACCAATCGTTAGGTCAATTGTACGCCCTTGATGATTGGTTAGGTTAGGTCGTGATATTTTCGTTAGTTAGCACATATTGGAATGTAAATTTTACGGTAGAGCGCGTATTGGAAGAGCACCTATTTGTCATATGGAATATAGTCTGCCAATAAACCTTTTCATTTTAATTTCATTTTCATTTTCATTTATACATCCAGGAGTCCTCTGCCTCTGTAAGGTCTTGTTATGAATTTAATATATATATATATATATATATATATATATATATATATATATATATATATATGGACAAGTGTGACCATGGAATCATAATACATAAACTGAAATATATGGGAATAACAGGAAAAGTAGGGAAATGGATATATAATTTCCTTAGTGAGCGGAGGCAAGTCGTTACAGTACAAGGAGTATCTTCATCAGAATCAGAGGTCCTCAGCTCAGTACCACAAGGAACGGTATTAGCTCCACTACTCTCATAATCATGCTAACTGACATAGATGAGGACGTTACCAGAGACAGCACAGTAACATCCTTTGCAGATGACACAAAGATCAGTAGAAAAATACGAAAACCAGAAGACATAGGATCTCTACAAACCGACATAAACAAAATTTACAAGTGGACGGAAGACAACAATATGAAGTTTAACACCGAGAAATTTCAGCTATTACGGTACGGAAAAAGAGAAGACCTAAAGTCCATGGAATATTATACCCCAAATGGACAGGAAGTCCAGAGAAATTCCAGAGCAAAAGATTTAGGGGTTGTAATGACAGATGATGCGAAATTTGAAACACAAAATAAGATAGCAGTAAACAGAGCAAAGAGAATAACGGGTCTGATATTGAGAACTTTTAAACGAAGGGATAGGAATGTAATGATCCCCCTACTGAAAACCCTGATAATACCCAAACTGGAATACTGCTCGGTCCTAACATCCCCATATAAAAAAGAAGACATTAGACAGCTGGAGGGGATTCAAAGAAGTTTCACAGCCAAGATCAATGGGTGCAAAGAACTAAATTACTGGGAAAGGTTACGAGAACTAAACCTATATTCACTGGAAAGGAGAAGAGAGAGATACACCATTATTTACACTTGGAAAATAATGGAGAAACTAGTCCCTAATCTTACTCTGAATCCTATAACTCCCCAAACAACGGTGGAAGGTAGAAACGGTAGACTGTGTCGTATTCCCAAATTGAAGGCGAGACAGGGAACATCCTTAACCCTGAAAGAAAATAGTTTTGTAGTGAGAGGACCAAACTATTTAATCAGCTGCCCAAAGACCTAAGAAACACGAAGGGAGTTGCAGTGGAAATCTTCAAAAGAAGACTTGACGCCTGGCTCAGAACAATCCCCGATGAGCCGGGCGTACCTGGCTATGTGAGGTGGAGAGCGCAAGAATCCAACTCACTACTTCACCAGGCCAACTCGAGAGGAGGGGCGACACGCTTGACCTTCGCGAAATGAGAAATCATCACGTGGAACCTTTGTAAGGTAAGGTATATATATATATATATATATATATATATATATATGGTTTGGGTCGAAATCCCGAAAAGCCGAAATCCCGAAAAGCCGAAATCCCGAAAGCCGAAATCCCGAAAAACCAAAATTAAGAGAAACCAAAATTAAGAGAAACCAAAATTAAGAGAAACCAAAATTAAGAAAAAACAAAATTAAGAAAAAACAAAATTAAGAAAAAACAGAAATTAAGATTGTTGAGCCTTCCCAAAGCGTGTAGGAGCTTATTCGTAAAAGATTTCGAAGTGAGTATCTGCACCCAGAGGTGCAAATACCGCATTCGTTATTTGCATCCGAATATCACACCTCTGGGTGCAAATACCTTCAACCTAACAATCTTAAGGCCTCGTGAGGCCTCCGCTATAAAGGCCTCGAGGCCTTTGAAAAATGTATGTCCTCGGCCTTGGCCTCGTGGATTTCTGAAGGCCTCGGCCTTGAGGCCTGAGGCCAGGCCTCGTCCCCATGCCTGACCAGGAGTGTAGAGCTTGTCACGCAAATAAGCCCAAAGCCAGAAATCACATGTGGTTAAATCAGATGATCTGGCCGGTCACTCGATAGGACATCTCCGCGCAAGCCATCTTCCTTCCTTCCATAAAATGTGACAAAACATTGTCTCTCAATACCTGGCAATAGCGTTTTCCATCCATCGTATCTTTTGATATGTCAAAGGAAACGAGTCCTGAATAACCAATGCACGCCCAAGCTGTCAGTGTAGCCGTTTTAACGGCTTTACTCAATCGTATTTTGAGTTTTTTTTTACCCAGTATTGAACGTTGTGTTTGTTTCCAGTACTCGTTAAACGGAAGACACATTCATCTGAAAATTTGATCTTTCGAACGAAATCTGGATCACTGTTGAACTTTTGTCTTATTGTTTCAGTAAACTGGAGCCGTCTATCAGAATCATTGTCGTGCTGTATATGAGCTGAGAGTAAATGGGCTTGTAATCGTGGTACCCCTGTGATTTCAATATTTTTGCTACTGAAAATTTGGAAATACCCAATTCCTCTGCAGTTTTTCTCGTTGAGATTGTTGGATTGACTTGAAAATTGGCGAGAACATTTTCTCTGTTGTTGTCTCCTGTTGCCATTACTGGACTTCTGCTTCTTGGATGATTTTTTACCAGGCTCCCTGTCTCCAAAAGTTTGAGCTTCCAGTATCGAAGAGTGATTGCATTTGGTGGTGGTTTATCATATTTTTCTTGAAATAAACGCAAACTTTCTCCACAATTATTATAAGAAATAGTCCACGATAAAAGATACACTTTTTCTTCATTGCTGTATTCCATCCTTACTGTCATGGCGCTGACTGGGGTTAGGGCCTTGGGCCTTCCTGTTCTAGACTAAGGTAATTCCTGGCCTTGTATAGTTGTTTTGAAAAGTATAGCATAAACTGCAGTGATATCACTGGAATTTATTTATTACCATCAGAAGCACGTGGTAAAAATACCACGCTTAAACAATCAACAGGGGTAATTTTATTTGTTTTTAATAATATTTCCCGAATGAACACACAAACAAACATTATCCCATTTCAGCGTTACATGTGTAGATTATACTTTTTCCGTAGATTTCAATTAATTTTAAACAACTTTTACCTTATAATTTTTTCTATCGAAAAGCTATTTCCATGTTTTAGAGTGGGACAGACAAAGAGAGAGACAGCATTAACCTATTATATATATAGATTAACAAATTATTTGTATGTATAAAATCCTTAGACTTTTCTGCCACGCTGAATATATATATATATATATCAGTGATGTAGGTCTCGAGATCGGTCTCGGTCTCGAGACCGATCTCGAGACCCAATTTGCAGATCTCGATCTCGATCTCGGTCTCTGCTATTTAGATCTCGGTCTCGATCTCGGTCTCGACAGACGCGGTCTCGGTTTTTCTCTCCGAGACCTTTCGAGACCTCTCGAGACCGTAATGAAAAATATATGTTATTGGCATACTCATGATGGCTTGGTTGAACAGACACAATTCAGAATGTTTATGAAAGTTTGTAAAAGTAAGGGACTCTAGATATTCACTAATCAGTCAACCTGTTTTGAGTTGCCACGTTTGTCTTGCGGGGGTGTGTGGGTCTGGACTTTATTAGGTTAGCGCTACAAAAAAATTTGCCCCCCCCCCCCGCGCCCCCGTCAAATTAATTTTATTGAAAATGGAAACACTAAATAGAGAATTATATACATTATATATATAAGTGGGTGGACATTGAAGTACTGATAAAGATATTAAAGTAGAACTTAAAGAGGAAATAAAAGGTACCGTATGTTATAATTTCATTATAAATTTTTAAAATTATCACAGAATTCATTATACCGTATATTTTTTATCATTAAAATTCATTATAGATCTCTTTGGGCTGAGTGAATGTTGAATTAATGTCATATATATATATATATATATATATATATGATGAATAAAACCACGAAGGAAAGGAAACACAAAATGGTGCTCAAGCGCTTTCGTCTAATGACATCCTCAGGAACACTGAAGTACATAAAAAGGTTAAGCCTATATATAGGTTACAGAAAGAAAAAAAAAAGAAAAAATAAATAACATACATACACACACACACACATATATATATATATATACATACATACATATCTATATATACAAATACATACATACATACATACATACATATATATACAATAAACAGAGAAGTAAAAATAATAAAAAATTAAAAATTAAAAACTTAAAGGATTACCAGTGAGGCGTACAGATTGTAAGGAAAAATATCGATTTTAGCACAAGATCAAATGGATTATAAAAATACAAAATTATACTGGAACTCTGCCGGTTTTAACACAATGCTGCCTATGGTCAGGTTTCGATATATATAAAAAAAAAAAAAAAAAATAAAATAAAATGCAAATTAAAAGTTAATCGATTTTTAGCACAAGATCAAATGGATTATAAAAATACAAATTTATACTGGAACTCTGTCCGGGTTTTAACACACTGCTGCCTTTGGTCAGGTTTTGATATATATAAAAAAATAAAATGCAAATTAAAAGTTAATAAAGTAGAAGACAAGTTTACCAAAGATTTAATGTTTTACCCTTCTTATTTAAATCTGTTTTAAAGGAATTCAACATAACAGGATCGAGTTGAAAAAGACCTTTGCTTATGTTGAAGTTATTTGAAAGTTGGATAATGGCAGACTCAAGAATATCCAACTTTCAAATAACTTCAACATAAGCAAGGTCTTTTTCAACTCGATCCTGTTATGTGAATTCCTTTAAAACAGATTTAAATAAGAAGGGTAAAACATTAAATCTTTGGTAAACTTGTCTTCTACTTTATTAACTTTTAATTTGCATTTTATTTTTTTATATATATCAAAACCTGACCATAGGCAGCAGTGTGTTAAAACCCGGACAGAGTTCCAGTATAAATTTGTATTTTTATAATCCATTTGATCTTGTGCTAAAAATCGATTAACTTTTAATTTGCATTTTATTTTATTTTATTTTTTTTTTTTATATATATCGAAACCTGACCATAGGCAGCATTGTGTTAAAACCCGGCAGAGTTCCAGTATTATAATTTGTATTTTTATAATCCATTTGATCTTGTGCTAAAAATCGATATTTTTCCTTACAAATCTGTACGCCTCACTGGTAATCCTTTAAGTTTTTAATTTTTAATTTTTTATTATTTTTACTTCTCTGTTTATTGTATATATATGTATGTATGTATGTATGTATGTATTTGTATATATAGATATGTATGTATATATATATATATATATATATATGTGTGTGTGTGTGTATGTATGTTATTTATTTTTTCTTTTTTTTTTCTTTCTGTAACCTATATATAGGCTTAACCTTTTATGTACTTCAGTGTTCCTGAGGATGTCATTAGACGAAAGCGCTTGAGCACCATTTTGTGTTTCCTTTCCTTCGTGGTTTTATTCATCATAAATATTTTCACGTGTTACCTTCGTGAAATAATTTTCATATATATATATATATATATGAAAATTATTTCACGAAAGTAACACGTGAAAAATATTTATGATGAATAAAACCACGAAGGAAAGGAAACAGAATGGTGCTCAAGCGCTTTCGTCTAATGACATCCTCAGGAACACTGTTCCTGAGGATGTCATTAGATGAAAGCGCTTGAGCACCATTCTGTGTTTCCTTTCCTTCGTGGTTTTATTCATCATATATATATATATATATATACACGGTGAACCAAAAGTAGGTGGACAGTAGGTTGAATACGGTTTGTGTTATATTATATTATAACTATGGTGTTCATTATAACTATGGTGTTTGTGTTATATTATATAAATATTATAACTAAATTTATTTAAATTTTATTTTGTATTATAGTATACAAAAAAATTAAATATGTATTCTCAAAATAAACGTTATCATTTACTGTCCACCTACATTTGGGTCACCCTATATATATATTATTTATACCTTATGCTAATTGCCATGCCTCTGTTTATAGTACCGATATGTCAATTTATTTTTCATAGAAATGGTGTTGGAAAAATGCTATACAGGAAACTCAAGCACGGAGAGTGAGCAGATACAGAGAGACAGCGCTCATTCTCACAGCAGCGATGACGAAATAAAACAGAGTCAAACCAAAGTTCCGAGACTAATGGCAAAATATCAAAGCTATCGGTCCAAGCAGAAGAACGTTGAAACTGGGAAGATTTTGAACCGCAGGGAACAGTTGCGGCGGTACCTCTTAGAGATCGATGAATCTCATATTTTAGACAACTGCTCTCCACTCCAATAAAGTTTTGGCACCAGAAAAGGGATAAATTCCCATCACTGGCCAATATTGCCACGACTATTTTAACAGTTGATGTTCCTTAAGTGTAATGAGCACCTATCATACTTTAAATAAATGCACAAGTCAAACTGGGTAGTGGGTACGGTCATTACACCTTCTGTAACAGATATAAAAAGTAAATAAATAAAAAGTACGTGTATGTATATATATATATTCATTTGTTAATTTATAGGCTACACTTTTTGCATTCAACACACTACATCTGAGAAAGTAATTATTAGTTTATTAATATACTTAACATAGTCTAATTTCCATAGTAGTGTAAAACAAATTGAAAGGGCATGATCTTGGTCTCGATCTCGATCTCGGTCTCGAATTTTAAGGGTCTCGATCTCGGAAGGTAGATCTCGATCTCGAACCTTTGATCTCGGTCTCGATCTTGGTCTCACAGGATCAGGTCTCGGTCTCGGTCTCAGTCTCGGACTTGGCGGTCTCGACTACATCACTGATATATATATATATATATATATATATATATATATATATATATATACTGCTTCCCTTATTTCTTATTTACATGCACTAACATTTAATTTTAAAAAGTTTTCTTTCTTTTTACCTTGTTTTTTCAAGTCGTTAGACTTTAAAGAATGAATGTAGATGCACCATTACCTAAAATATATTTGTCATTTTTATGACCTCACAGAACACACATGCTTTCATTTATATTGTACTAGAATTAAATTTTTCAGATAGATCTCTCGAGCTTTTAGAGCTGTTGCATATTGCATTGGAATTAATGTTATTATTTAATAACAGCTGAGCGTAAAACGTATGCGAGACTCTTTGTAAAACAACACTCGTTGTAAATAATGTAAACAAACGAAAGATTATGTAAAACAACTGACATATACTTTATGTACTCAATTAATAACAAAACTACATTGAGAGTGAAACTTATTTCAATTCCATGAGAAAGAACTTTACACACACACACACACACACACACACACACACATATATATATATTTATATATATATAGTTCTTGTCGTAAACATTTACAAATATGACTCAATGTCAGTGGCTCCCAACGTCTTCTCGCTCAAGGCACACCAATATATCGTTCTTTCGCGACTCCCGGAGGATTTTAGTGTCCTTCTGTTCAACACCCAGTTCTCCTCTTACACCAGGTCACTTCAAAGTGACCCTATATTTTCCGTATGAACGTCATAAATACCAAATAATTATAATTTTCCCCTTGGTTTCGGTTAATTTTAAGCAACTTTTAAGTTATAATTACACTGCGTTCGCATGTATTAAGCAGATTACATTTTCTCCAATGTTTTCAAAAGATTTCCCCGATTTCAATGAAATTTGTAGCAAATAATCACTATATATAGCAGCATTGATGGTATTCATTTCGATAAAATATTTTGATAATTAAAATAATTATCTCAGTTTATTGAAAAATATGTAAAATATTGTGTTCCGAATTGTTAAGCAAGTATTCTATTTACGGATCTAAATGGTGAAAATGGGTAAGAAGAAGGATTTAACATTAACTGAGAAAAGAAAAATAGTCAAGTTACTCGCTGAAAATACAAAATCTATTGAAATTGCGAAGTAGTTTGGCAGAGCTTATCGAACTGTAAACAAGTTTGTAGCGGATGGTACCAAACTGAGGCAGCGAAGTGATAAAGGAGCTATAAGAAAAGTGACAAGGCGGCAGATATCTGTAATGGATTGCTAAGGGTCACTCTCTATCATGGAATGAGGTTTTCTTTTAGAAAGTTTGTGTAAGACTGGGCATTCATTTTTACACCATCAGGCACTCTGTATGGGACAGCTACTTCATTACCTATCAATCCTGCCAAAAACATGACACTACCTCCACCTTGTTGGCGTCTTAATCTCGATGGTAGAAATTGGCTCTCAGCAATCCACCTTCTTGACCAAACATCAAGTCCCTCAAGGGTTGCTTTTCATTCATCGGTTAACAATACAGTATTAAAATCTGTTTTCACGTACTGACGCGCCCATTAAACACGCTGCTTCTTGTACCTGGGTGTTAATGGTGACTGAATCGTAGGTTTACACGTCTTGCCAATTGTTTGGAGGGTTCCACATCGAGATGTTCTTGGTACATTATGTATGCCAGCCTGTTCAAAAACCTCTTTACTTGAAGACAATGGATGCTTTGCAATTTGCGCTTTATTACAGATATCTGCCGCCTTGTCACTTTTCTTATAGCTCCTTTATCACTTCGCTGCCTCAGTTTGGTACCATCCGCTACAAACTTGTTTACAGTTCGATAAGCTCTGCCAAACTACTTCGCAATTTCAATAGATTTTGTATTTTCAGCGAGTAACTTGACTATTTTTCTTTTCTCAGTTAATGTTAAATCCTTCTTCTTACCCATTTTCACCATTTAGATCCGTAAATAGAATACTTGCTTAACAATTCGGAACCCAATATCTTACATATTTTTCAATAAACTGAGATAATTATTTTAATTATCAAAATATTTTATCGAAATGAATACCATCAATGCTGCTATATATAGTGATTATTTGCTACAAATTTCATTGAAATCGGGGAAAAACTTGAAAACATTGGAGAAAATGTAATCTGCTTAATAAGTGCGAACACAGTGTAAATCTCTTCCAAATGTGTTCTTTCTGCCCTATCTGGGCCCAATTCTAGGAAGGTGTATGGTCCTGATGGTGTTCCTCCTGTGCTTCAGTGCTGACACTTTGCCGAGGCAAACTCTTTCGTCTTTGTCTCTCATCTAGTACTTTTCCTTCCTGCTGGAAGTTCGATTTCATTCAGCCTGTCCCAAAGAAGATGACCACTCTCAGCCCTTTAACTATCGTCCAACTGTTTGATTTCTTGCCTTTCTAAAGTTTTTTAAGCTATCCTCAATCGGAAGATTATTAAACACCTCTCTTCTCACAATTTTCTTTCAGATCGTCAGTATGGATTCCGCAAGAGAAGCTCTACTGGCGATCTTCTTGCATATCTCTCTGACTCTTGGTCATCCTGGTTTCGGGATTTTGATGAAACTTTTGTTATTGCTCTGGATAATATCGAAAGCTTTTGATAGAGTCTGGCACAAATCTTTAATTCCAAACTAACCCCTTTCGGTTTTTATCCTTCTATCTGTGCTTCATCTCTAATTTCCTTTCTTGCTGATCTATAGCTACGGTTGTAGATGGCCACTGTTCTTCTCCTAAAGCTATTAACAGGGGTGTTCCTCAGGGTTCTGTCCTGTCATCCACTCTTCTCTTTTTATTTATTAATGATCTTTTAATTCGCACTTCCTGTTCTATTCACTCCTATGCCGATGATTCCACTCTTCATTTCTGTACCCACTTCCCAAAGCGTCCCTTTTAACAGTCACTCCATGATTCGCGTAGTACGGCTATGGAGCACCTGACCTCTGATCTTTCCGCTATATCTGATTGGGACAGAGAAAACCTTGTGGCTTTCAATGCCTCAAAAACTCAGTTTTTCCATCTGTCTACTCGTCACACTCTTCCTCACGACTATCCCCTTACCTTCAACAACACACGCCTCAATCCTTCCTCTTCTCTTAACATTCTTGGTGTTTCCTTTTCTCGTGATCTTTACTGGAAAGATCACATATACTCTTTTTTTAAAACAGCTTCCAAGAGGTTAGGTGTGCTGTGCCCATTTCGCGGTTTCTTCACTTCCGCTCAGTTGCTGTCTCTGTTCAGTAGTCTTGTTCGACCCTGTATGGAGTATGCTTATCATGTATGAGGTGCTTCAACCCACACAGCCATACTTGACCGGGTGGAATCAAAAGCTTTTCGTTTCATCAATTTCCCACCTCTTACTCACTGTCTTCAATTTCTCTTCGCAGCAGTGTTTCCTCACCCTTTCTTTACTATTGTTTTTATAACGGACATTGCTCTTCTGAACTCTCTAACTGCATGCTTCCTCCTTTAAGGAGAGCAGGCAGTTCCAGATTTTCTACACTTTCTCATTCTTTTTCTCGTCAACTCTCTAACGCAAGGGTTAATCGGTATTATCAATCTTTCATCTTCTCAACCGATCAACTCTGGAAGAATCTTCTACGGGTCATCTTTTCCCCTGTCTATGACCCCCAATCTTCCAAACGGAGAGTGTCTAGGAATCTCGAGAACCCTGGACACTGATTTTGGCCCTCTTCTTCTCGTATGGGAGGGGGCGCTTTTGTGGGTATTCACCCTTGTTACGCTGTTTGCATGTGAACATAATAGTCTATATACTTTGCAAACCTTTTTGCATGCTTATATCGCTGTACTCAGTTTATTAATTTCACTGTGGCTCCTGTAAATGTAAAGAGGAAGTGTTGGGATTGTAAAATAAGAATTTATTAACAATATAGCATATAGTGAAATTTTTAACATAAATGGAAAAACATAAGATAGGATTTACTAGTTAGTGGGTAAATTACTCGTAGGCCTCAAATGAGTTTAGAGAACAAGTACGTAACTTTTGACACGAAGCCAGAAGAGCAGGTTTCCACACGTTCGTTCTTGTAATCTTGTTTAACCAATAAGGTATGGAAATATCAGTCATGTGGTACCCCACCTCCCGTTTCGTCCAATCCGGTATTCATAAACAGTTTTATTTTTAAATAGCATTCGATATATATACAATTAAATCATTTAATCTTGTTAAATAGGTCAAATAAGTTAATTAAATGATATAAAACATATAGTAATTTGTAAACCTCATAAAATAGCGTCTGTGAAAGTTGCCTCTAAGTTCCAGGTTTATAAGGGAGATGAACAAAGAACTGTTTTATCAGTGCGAGGTTGAAGTCCCAAGTGCGGAGGGAAAATGGAAAGCGCGGAGCGGGTGAAGATTCATGCAGTTAGTCGAGAACAGTCTACCAGAGAGAGAGAGAGAGAGAGAGAGAGAGAGAGAGAGAGAGAGAGAGAGATGTGGCAGTCCATAAATTATATTTGTTCAAACATCCATTGAGTGGGGAATAGCGACGCCGTCCTTAAGGAGTAACCTATATTATATTAGTTCTCATTATTATTTTCCAGATTTACAGGTGTAAGAAGGACAAGGTAATTAAAGGACAACCATTCAGCAGTATCATTGCGAATGTACAGTTGCGGGAAAATGTCTGCCGAAAAAAAAAAAAAAAGGGTTTCCACTGGTGAAGAAACAGACCAAACTTTTTCATGACTGGTTATCAAATTTACTAATTTTCAGGGACAAGTTTCTTTCCGCAAAGAAAAGAAATACACATCTAAAAATTAAAACAGGAACAAGCAGTTACCTGGTATCGAACTCTCAGGGAATATAAGTTAGAATCTATATTCCAAATTTCAAATTTCATCAGCAAAATAAAGCTGCAAGTATGCTTTAACTTTTAAGAAATAAAGTCTTGATTCCAAGTTTGCTTTTATTAATAAATGAAGATAATACATAAACTATGCAGTGACATTTTGCTCCTGAACACCTGCCCCAAACTCCAACATCTCAATCAATACATTTATTATCTAAATTATTTACAGTATATGAAGAATTATACAAAAGTGCTTTACAACCGATCACTGACGTTGACGTTTACGATAGTCATCGGGCGGATGATGTAGTGTATTTAGATTTTCAAAAAGCGTTTGACACCGTACCGCACAAAAGACTCATTGAAAAAACTAAGGCTCATGGAATCAGGGGTGTAGTAATAAATTGGATAGAAGAGTGGTTGCGAGGTAGGAAACAGAGGGTGGTCGTTGATGGAGCGGAGTCGAGTTGGGCTAATGTAGCGAGTGGCGTTCCTCAGGGTTCTGTATTGGGCCCCTTGCTCTTTCTTATATATATTAACGATTTAGATGTCGGCCTAGTCAGTACAGTTTCAAAGTTGCGGATGAAACGAAGCTGGGTGGTAGGGCGATTAATGACGAAGATAGAGGTAAAATCCAGGAAGATCTGAATAAAATCATTGATTGGTCAGTCACATGGCAAATGAGATTTAACGTTGATAAGTGCAAAATTTTACATATAGGTTCGCGTAACGGGAATTTTGCGTATAGTATGTCAGGGAAAGAGTTGATAAGCGTAGAGCAGGAAAAAGATTTAGGAGTTATAGTGACTGGTGAATTAAAAGTAGCGAAACAAAGTACAGCAGCGGTCAATAAAGCGAACAAAGTGTTAGGTTTTATAGCTCGGAATTTTGAGTACAAATCGCGCGATATTATAGTCTCTTTATAAATCATTAGTTAGACCCCATTTGGAGTACGCGATCCAATTTTGGAATCTGCATATGCGAAAAGATATAGACAAAATCGAAAGAGTTCAAAGACCAGCAACTAAGATTATTCCGTCGTAAAATTGTAGGTCCCCTCCGTCACCACGGAGGATATGCACAATACACAATTACGAACACAGTTAGGTAGACCAGCCATGAGTGGATCCTAGGGTCTGAAACATTATAACATTATAACATTTTTCACAAACTTTTAAAAAGTCAAGGCCCAGCCCTCTTATATTGTGACAAATAATAAATTATTCACATATCCAAAAAACATTTCTCGATTGGTCAATTTTAGGCCCGCCGCCCACCCCAACCTCAAAAAACCGAATGAGCTCCATTTTTCAAGATTTTGTCAATTTCGTTATTCATAAATCCTGTATTTCTTTACCGATTTTGATGATTTCGACTTCATTGGGATAAAACATCAAAGAAGCAACTTTTGGTGGGCCTCAAGAATCACTTAAACCCACTTTCCCCCCAAAACTCGAAATGGGGCATCTTTTAGTTTATCATTTATGTTCGCAACTTTCTTGATTCTTCACACATTTTGATAGTTTTTGACAACTTATCTTCAGAAATCCTGAAATTTACAATTCTGGATAGATGAAAGGTGCTTGTGAAAAGCTAGAAGAACTTCTAGAACAAAAGCAATTATGACTCGCCTGTCGTCATCATATAGCAGAAAGAATATTGAATACCGCATACACAGAAATATTTGGGAAGACTACTTCACCCGAAAATGATTTTTTTCGTCTTTTCGTGATAAAATGTGGAAAAATATTAACACTAAAAAACGTACGAAACAGTATCCATAAGACATCGGACTCTTAAATCATTTCGTGACGATGTCGTTCTATTTCTGTATGCAAAGCTTCAAAAAGGTCCAGAAAACACGTTCCCTATAGAGGACTACAAAGAATCTGCAGAGCTGGTCTTCCTTGTTCTTGCTGCTATTCCGATAAGACCAGGAGTATTTCACCATGCTCGGTGGATGTCTGCCATACTTTATACAATAAAAATGTACGCATTCAGTGACTAAGCTGGGTATGATGTAGAAACCGTTGGAAAACTCGAATGGTTCTGTTTATTTAACTTTCTTATCTATATGAAATATTGGCTATCAACTTATGTGGCTCCTGATGCACCTATAAATGATCTTCAGTTGCATCATAACGTCACGAAGTACAGGAAAACCGATAGTGAAGTCTCAAAAGCCACTCTTAATATACTAAATGGCCACTACTGGTATTTCACTGAGGAAGTTGTGCCTTTCGTCCTGTTTTCTTCTCACCTTGGTGACCAAAAGAAAAGTAGAGTTGCCAATACTTTGCTAAAAGCAGCAGTTCCGTTCCAGGGGTTACATTCTTGCAAGGATTGCCAGTATTCCCAATCATTACCGTCACTATAAGTCTACCTTCCCTCATGGGCACTAATCACGGTTCCTCTTCACCCATTTGATCTAGGGGTGAGTGGCTTAAAAAGCTAGTGACCTCTTAGAAGGAAGACCAAGATTATCTAAGAATATTTAATCTCATCAGTAACACCACAGTAGTGAAAGATACACAAGAGAGGGGAGTGAATCTCATCGAAGATTTTGCTCGGACAATAATTAACAATGAGGAACAACGTCAGTACCTACTCCAAGTAGTTGAGCACAATGGATCTGTGTTACCAGACTATCATAAGAGGAATACTCCGATGTGCTGACCCCATTTATTAACAAAATTGTGTAGAAAGTAAATTCCAAAAAGGTTTTTATTTCAAATGCACTTTTTGTCTGCTTAAGTTCGATAACGGATAAGAATAATTATTATTGTTTTTTGTGTATCAAGAAAATTAAAAAACAACAAACAACGGTGTAGCTTTGTAGTTGCAATAAAAGATAATTTCTACATATTTAATTTCTTAATCATCATTTTCATTTGCAACTGCAAGGTCGTTCCTACTTTGAATAAAGAAGTTGCTTATAGTGATGCGCCGGAGGCAGATTTTGGCCGGAGGGCCGGAACCTCCGGCTTAGTGTTTTTTCCTCCGGCCGGAGGCCTGAGGTTCCGCCCAATTGATTTATTTCAGTATTTATATGTGTATGTATGTGTGTATGTGTGTGTGTGTGGTCCATCGTCTCATCTATTTAGCGTTTATATATTATAGTCCTGCTATTTTAAATTATTAAGTCTTTAATAACTTAAACTTTATAAAAGTCGACTTTCTATGCTTTGTGTGTGCTAATTTCTCTAAAAATTCCCATTGAACAGAATATCCTCAGGTTATGGAACTTATGATGTCTTGCTGAATGCTGAGTAAAGTAGCCTATATCAAATCAATTACACTGGGCAACACGTATTTTATTGAATGATATCTGACACTTGATTCTAGGTAATTTGGGTGCGCTGAATACGAATTTCAACTCGGTTTGGCTCTATCAGGTCCTGATTCTTGTCGACAGCCTATGTGCCATTTTCCAGATTTTTCAAATTAGGACTAAAAAATTAAGTCATGTGTTAAATTTTTTTTTCAAGTTTCATGAATACAAGCAGTTCAAACTACAGTAAAATTACATTATAACGATAGAAATGAATTAAAATAAAAAAACAAACAGATATGAAGCTTTCACTGTGGCAAAAATTTTCTTTTGTAAGACTTTCTAGCGTATTTGCTTGTTGATGGCAGGTCTCTTTTCAAGCACCAGCAGTAATCAGCCATCATGTGGGAATCCCAGCGGCCTTGGTACCGTTCCTCCATAATTTTTATATCTTGGTGGAATCTCTCCCCTTGTTCGTCACTTACATCACCTAAATTACTTGGAAATTGGTCAAGATGGCTATTCAAAAAAATGCATTTTTATGCTCATATTGCAACCTAACTCTTTGTAGTCCCTTAAAAGTTTTTTTACGATTTCTTCGTAGTTATCTGCCCTATAATTGCCTAAAAAGTTTTCTATCAAGTCCACGAATGAGAACCAGCCATTTTTTTCGCGTTCATTCATGACATTAGGAAAATTGCTGTCTTTAATCATTGTTCTTATTTGTGGACCGTCGAAAATTCCCGCCTTGATTTTTTCATAACTTAAACTTGGAAATTTTGAAGTTATGTATTTGAAACACTCGCCGTTCGTATCTAAAGCTTTTACATATTGTTTAATGAGGCCTAGTTTTATATGCAGAGGAGGAAATATGATTTTATCTCTGCTCACTAAAGGTGGATTAATTACGTTTTTTTCTCCGACAGTAAGTGATGTTCGTGCTGGCCAGATTTGTTTGAAATAATGTTCCTTGGCTCTGCTGTCCCATAAGCAAAGGAAGCAGGGATATTTAGTATACCCTCCTTGTTGTCCTAGCAGAAAATTAACCATTTTTAAGTCAACACATATGATCCACTCGTGCTCCCTATATTTGATAAGATTTAAAACCTTTTCTATATGTTCATACTTTTCTTTTAATTTTGTTGAGTGCCCAATCGGTATCGAGCCGTATAGATTGCCATTATGCAACAACTCACACTTAAGACTTATTTTCGAACTGTCTAAAAACAAGCGCCAATCATTTGCATCGTAAGACTCAACCCCCATCTTCTTTAACAAACCAACTATGTCGCAGCAATATACTAAACTATCCTCTGTTCTAAAATATTTAACAAGTTCTTCTTCTCTTTTTCTGTAAAATGAAATGTATGTGTTTGAAGTAAGCAAGTTTTTCTCTTTAAGTCTTGAAGCTAAAATTTCCGCAGCCTTTTTTGGCAAATTTAGATCCCTTACAAGATCATTCAACTCGGCCTGGTTAAACTTTTGCGGATCGTTTTGACTTTCAAATACGCTGGGGTCAAAATCGGTGTCTGACTCCTCAAAGTGCATAACAATATTTTCAGGAACATCTTCAACTAATTCTTGAGTTGGCAGAGCCTTAAATTTTGGAATGGGGATCTCATTTGAATGTAGCACAGGTCGTATCGCGGTGTCGAAATTTGGGTACTCGATACAATGTTTATTTTTCTTAGTGAAGCCCGAAGTCTTGACAAAGCAAAGGTAGCAATCGGTCTCGTGGTTAGTAGGCTCTCGCCACACCTGATATGGAAAAAAAATTGTAAAGCGTTAACAAAAGCGACGAGAGACTTGTTTTTATGAATTTTATCAAAAGTTATCACCCAAACATTTAACATTTCTATGTGTTTCAACCTTATGCAATATTTGAGATTCTTATAAATATTTTCTGTAAATTTTTGTTTATGTACCTAAGTTACAATTACATTTAGGTAAGTTACAGTATACTAGTGATTAAATTACGTAGTTTTATGAAATCATAAACTTACCATCGGAACTCCAAAAGGTATTTTTGAATCCGAACCTTCGTCCAATGTCGCAGTCTTTCAATGCATATAGTGCAGGCTTTATGTGGAGCCCACGATTTATCTTGGTCTCCCAGTTTTATGCCAAAATAAGCTAAGTAAGCTCTTTTTACGAAGTCAGTTATATTTGCTCGTTGATGTGGAAGTGTAAAATTTCCACATATATAACAGAAGGAATCAGGGCTGTTTTTGCATTTGAACTTTCTAGTGCTTGATGACATATTGCTTGATTGTTCTGCCAATTTGTAAAGGTATTTAAAGCCCTTAATTCATATAAATTTAAGAAAATCTGAAATATAAACACAAAAATTAGTTTAAATAGGTACTTATTATGAAATAGGTACTTACAATCTATGAAATTAAACTAGAAACACGGATGAGTAGGTACAATATAAATTACGTCTAATTAAATCAACTATATTAAATCACGATGACAAAATTACTCACTAAATCATATGCCAATTCAAAATTATGTTAATGCCCAAACTTAATTAACTAACTCGACTGACTGACTGACTGACTGACTGATTGAATTGACTGATTAACTCTGGAAACGAGTCGCTTTTATATATTTTAGTTGTCCCTCTAGAATACTCTACAGAGAACAGGAACGCTCGAGAAAATTTTAGAATTCTATGATATTTTTAGCTTAATTTACTAATATTAAAATGGGTTAAAAATGACAAAATTAAAAATATTTTTAGGGTGTTACATATAAAAATATACATAATACAACAATACCATAACAATAGGTACAAATACCTAGATAAAAACCTAGTTGCATAATGTGTAACTGCAAAAAGACTTAGCGAGTATTGAGAAAAAAACCTTTTTATGAATACGACGAAAGAGGAGGGGTGTTGAGCAAAATCAGGACCTGATAGAGCAAAACCGAGTAAAAATTCGTGCTCAGCGCACCCAAATTACCTAGAACTAACTGTCAAATCTAATTCAATAGACAAAAAGTTGAAATTTGTTCCCCAGTGTTATTAATACAATAACTGATCACTCATAAAATAAATTGAGGGGTCGCGCGTCTTAAGGTACCCAAGCGCCACCACAGGCGAAAACGTGTTTTTGATGGATATCACTATTTTCATCCTTCCTCTATCGCGTGGTTTGGGTTATAATGACCTTACGACACTAGAAGTATGGTTGAAAACCTTATGAAGCGAACTACTTTTTTCACCTCTATCGTCGGCTGGGCTCTGCCGCCCAGCTGTGATGCACGTCTTAAGGCCACAATATCCCGTTCAACTGGTGGGATGTAATGGGGGTGGGGGTGGGACGCTCGATATCTGGGTGGCGGGAACAGCAGGAAGAGCGCGAGTCAATGAAAACATGGCAGCCACGACGCCCTGATTTCTAATTGGCCACCCGCTCCACGCGCCGAGAGGGACACGACACAAACACCCCGCCAGTACCTTAAGACTCGCGTTGCTTTCAGCAGGCGTCCTGTGTTCGTGTTCATATTGCTGAATATTGCGTGGATTATTCTATTCACCCGGCTTCTAACTATTATCAACGTGTGCAGCAATGTCTTACCGTGCTGGTGATAGTGATGAAAAATCAATGGAATCATTCTGTGCCAGAAATCGCACCCAAAGTTCAGCATAATAAGAAAATTAAAAAAATTAAAAAATATATATATAAAATATGAAAATCTATTCCAAAAACTCATCAACATTTTCATTAGCATACTTAGAACTCTAATTTAGCCAAAAATGAACGTTCTAGCTCAATTAATAACAGAAATACTATTGCCAGAATATTGCTGAACTTTGGAGGCGATTTCTAGCGAATTTTAATTTTGGCGCTTAGGTACCTTAAGACGCGGGGCCCCTCAATTATTATTACAGTCACTGAGAACTGAAATATTAATACAGTCACTGATCACTAGGGTGGATCACTTTTCACTTTTTTTTAAAAATTATAGCTGGTCAAAGTTTTTCCCATGATTTGGTTCAGTGGAAGTACACTAACACCATTTGTACCAAAATCGATCAATATTTAGGAGTCGCGCATCGACCTTGAAAATTTCAATTTTGAAAATTTGGCCAAATTGACAATTTTTACTGAATAAAGATAAATCATCAAATGACCATATTTTCTGAATCCTCTCAGTGAAAGAAATCCTCTCAGATACTTACCAAGTTGATGGGACAAGTGGTTTAGAAGTTACACTCACCTAGAAATAACATTAAAATTTAAAATACCGTATTTGTCCCCCGTTATGGACGTAATCATAGCATCAGTAGCTGGCGCATCCTAAAATCCCAATTACACACACACGCTATGTCTATGACAAATATTTTTACTAATCACAGTTTGCTTTTTACAGATCAACTGTGTCAATTGATTCTTGTTTGATAAGTCTAGACTTTAGTACAATGGATAAATTGTTAACAACCAGGAGTGGGAAGACTCTGAAAGTTACTTATTCTGGAAAAGAGAAAGCAGCAACAACAGCACCACCTTCTCTAAGGTCAGCCACGGACGTCTTCTTAATTGGTCAGCCATCTTCCTCGATCGGTGGTGCCAAATTGCCAACCACCCATCAAGTTCTCCAGTACTTCTTCTATGCCAAGCAGGAAACTACTGACAGGAAGGCCGCCGTAAAAGACACGGTGGCCAATGTTCTGGCATTTTGGAACATGGCACGTATAAAGACGATCACGAGGCGTAACTGCGAAAGAAAACTGGAGTTACTGTGGGAAGAGTGGCGCTCGCTGCAGAAGAGCAAGATGAGAGACAGTGACGCGGGAAAAGGCAGGGAGAAGTTTTCAGAAAATCTGAACAAGCTCTGGGACATCGGAGCTCCCGATGCTATTGAAGAGATACAGAAAAGTCGACTGCTCTCAGACAACAACAAACAAGAAGATATTAAATTTTATGAGGATCAACGGGGCCTGCGCCAGGCAACAATGAGTGGGAATGATAAAGTGTTCGTTGTCAAGAGAAAACGGCAACTCTCAAGACAACAATCTCGTGATGAGCCAGGCACCTCAAAAACGAAATTAGGAACCGAAGCTGAGAGCGACGATGAATCTATAGAAAGCAGATCATCGAGCAACTCCGAATCACAGCTAGAACCACCATACCGACAGCCGAGAGAATCAACTGTATCAATCAGCCTTCCTCACCGCATCCTCAATGCACCGGCTGTTATTGAAGTGGCTGATCGCTTCCGGATGTCCAATAATCAGGTGTGTATATATCAGTAATGATCTTTCCTTGACAAAGATATAATAGACGTAACGACGGAAAATTTAGTGATTATTTTGTCACATAAAAACCATACGCATCCTTGTCAATTTCCTTTCAATTTCGCACATAGGTGGCAAGTGTCGTGGCGGCAGTCCTACGTTCGGCAGATCCGCCCGCAGACCTGGACAAATTCAGTATCTCGAAGGACACGTTGTGGGAGTGGATCGTTGTGAAGTGTCGACAGCTGTGCAGAAATCCTTCGTATCTCCGAGGCATGCTGTCGTCCACTGGGACGGTAAAGTAATCAAGGTCAGTTTTGCCCTCACCGTGGACGACAGTGAATTAACATGTTCCAGTGACGACAGTGGATTGACATATTCCAGTGGACGATAATGGATTGGCATGTATGACATACGTTTCAGGACTCTCTTGGATCATTGGAGCACCGCCAGGCGATTCTCATCTCCGGAGCTCCCCAATGCACAGAAGGAAAGTTGCTGGCCGTTCCGACTGTTGCTGACGGCACCGGTCTGTCCCAGGCCCAGGCGACCTTTCGTGCTCTCAAAGACTGGGGATGCGAGAACAACGTGATTGGACTGTGCTTCGACACAACTTCCTCCAATACGGGGAGGGTGCAGGGTGCGGTGGTCCGGCTGGAGAACATGCTTGGTAAACCGCTCTTCCAGCTGGGCTGTCGCCATCACGTTATGGAGCTCATCGTGGGGGCAGTGGTCATCACCGCGTTTGGAAGAACCACAGCACCAACTGAACCTTTGTTCCAGTATCTGAGGAGAAGGTGAATTTCAAGTCTAAGGCGCATTTGTTTTCTCCAATGATTTTTGCCTTCAGAGCAATTGAGATCTCAGCGTCCTTCTACTAATGATGTTAATAGCAGTCGAAAAGGGAAACTTCAGTCGTTTTCATGCAATATTTTCATAACTCCCCTTTCAGGTGGGACAAGCTCGACCTCTCGACTTATCGCGAGCTGGAGATCGAGCATTTGGCGGAGGTGACGTGGCTGATGGAGCTCCGAGATGAGGCAGTCAAGTTCCTCGGCACCGCTTCTGGTCTTGTCAGAGAAGACTACCGAGAAGTGGCGGAGATTACACTCCTGGTACTCGGGGCCCAGCCACGTCGTGGCACATACTTCATGCGCCCAGGAGCCTACCATCATGCGAGGTGGATGGCCAAGGTTGGTATTTTGAATTAGAAGTTAAATATTGTATTGCCTTCTGCAAACAGCCATTTGAAGTCCCTACCAGAAAAAATAAGATAAATAATTTACCATTAAACAAACTTATATGGAGTGGTATCGGTATTTATACATCACAGTGCGTATTCGTTTCTGATCATCTACTACACGAAGCTCCTGATGTTCAGCGGTCAGCTGGAGTTCGACGACGAGCTGGTACAGAAACTTCAGAGAGTGGTACTATTTACTGCACTCCTCTACCTGTCGCAGCTGATGCCCCGCTGAATGACCTTGTGTTGTACCAGCGTCTTCTGCAGTACAGGGCTGTGGA
Source organism: Bathynomus jamesi (assembly GCA_023014485.1). Classification (NCBI taxonomy): domain Eukaryota; kingdom Metazoa; phylum Arthropoda; class Malacostraca; order Isopoda; family Cirolanidae; genus Bathynomus; species Bathynomus jamesi. The sequence goes on along the minus strand of JAJOZX010000874.1, from coordinate 99,576 downwards.
TTGCAGAGGCTTCACTGGCAGTGATCAGGCGGCACTCGTGGTATCTGAGGCCTCAGACCGTCGTTTTTGCCCTCTGCAGTGACAAAGTGGAAGACACTGTGAAGCACGAGATGGCAAAGAAGCTGTGCCGCCTCGCTGTGCCCGAGGACTTCACGTATGACAACGTCTCGGTTGATGAAACGACGCGCCTTCCGGTCCTGATCGATGAGTCATCGTGGTTCGTGTTCACAGGCCTGCAGGTGTGCGCGTCTACGTGGCTCACTCTGCCGGTGAATAAATGGGATCAAGATAAGAACTACTGTGATCTGAAGAATGTCATCTCGCATCTGAAAGTTACCAACGACGTGGCAGAGACAGGGATAAAACTGATAGAAGATTACGCGAACACTGTCACAAAAGACGAGTCACAGCTGCAGGGTCTTCTTCAGCTCGTGGATAAGAGCCGGAAAGAACTTGGTGACTTCAAGAAGTCGTCACTTGCCAAGATGACGTAGCGCAGAGGGAAAGGGAGTTAGCAGAGAGAGTACATGGCGCACGCCTTAAGATGACGTGTGTTCTAACCACAATTCATACAGTTTTTGAACCTAGTTAGCGGCACCGGAGTAAGTGCCTTTAGTGATATCGGTAAACCGTTTTAATACAAAATACATTTGATCTTTCCTTATTCGTTTTATCTTACCCTAAAAAGCAGACAATGGCAGACAGCATATGGAGGTACGGAGACAAATACGGTATTTTAAATTTTAATGCTATTTCAAGGTGAGTATAACTTCTAAACCACTTGTCCGATTAACTTGGTAAGTATCTGAGAGGATTTATTTCACTGAGAGGATTCAGAAAATATGGTCATTTGATGATTTATCTTTATTCAGTAAAATATTGTCAATTTGGCCAAATTTCATAAATTGAAATTTTCAAGGTCGATGCGCGACCCCTAAATATTGATCGATTTTGGTAAAAATGGTGTCAGTGTACTTCCACTGAACCAAGTCATGGGAAAAACATCGACCAGCTATAATTTTAAAAAAAAAGTGAAAAGTGATCCATCCTACAGTGATCACTAATAAACTAAATTATTATTACAGTCATCTGAGAACTAAAATATTCGGATAGGTGCAGAAATGAGGTTTTATAGTTTTATAGAATTAAAACTAAAAGTTGTCAGAATTGAATTTAGTGTACTTGGCACCTCCGGCCTCTGCCGGAGTTTAGTGAGACCTCCGGCCGGAGCAGGAGGTTTTCTAAAATGGCCGGAGCCGGAGCTCCGGTGCATCACTAGTTGCTTATGCAACTTAATCATTCAAATCCCATCGCCCCGAAGCTACAGTGGGACGATGCTTCGAGGTGACGGTATCACCCACTTACTTGCTGAACTTTTATTATTTATTACGGTAAGTAGTATGGGTGCAAAAAGAACGAGTGCAATGCAATTGCAAATGTTGTTCAATGCTGCAAGAGTGCCAACCCCTCCCCCTTTGTTGCAAGGCACCCATAGTGCCAACCCACTCCCCCTTTGTTGCAAAGGACCCCCTAAATGGGGGAGGGGGTTGCTGCAAGAGCAACAAGGGGTTATACAACTTGGAGGCGGAGTTATCGCCCAAGTTGCAATGAACCCCCGCTGGGGGAGACCTCTTTGGGGGATAAGTTGGGACGGCCTCACCTCCCAAAGAGGTATACCAAACCTAAGAGAGAGGAGAGAGAGAAGAGGTGTTCGCTTGACAGGAGCCAAGAGTATATTAAGACTTGAGCCGAGCGGCGTTGCCTTATATGGCCCCTAATCAGCCAGTCGGCTTAATCAGCCAGTGCCTACAGGCATCATCAGCCAGTTGGCACAGTGTATACTTCGTTTGGCACGTACACACCCGTCTATTCGCCCATTACAATTATATGCGTCTGGCGACCGCGTTAAACTGTAGGTTTAAAGTGGAGTGTAGGCGGGCTCGAGACCCGGCGGCGGCGCGTCCTTCCGCGGTTGGTAGCCAGGGTGTCCTAATGATCCGTGTTAAACCGTAGGTCTAAGGTGGAGTGTAAACATCCTTCCACAGTTCGTAGGGGCAACCAGTGGATCCCTTTATTGCAACACTCGATCATGTTGTTTATCTGTTTGTTTATTTCCCTCTCTCTCTCGCTCATATACAGTATATATATATATATATATATATATATATATATATATATATATATATATATATACACTTCCCCGTTTAAAAGTAGGTCTAAGGTGGAGTGTAAAGTTAGAACTTCACCAGAATGAACAATTCAGACGGAAAGCAAAGGCGAGCCTATATATGTACATTTCCGGAAAAAAGTTCATCTAAAAATTCGTGTAAACATCTTTCCACGTTTCTCTCTCTCATATATATATACTTCCCCATCTAAAAGTAGGTCTAAGGTGGGGTGTAAAGTTTGACCTTCGCCAGAATGAACAATTCGGACGGAAAGCAAAGGCGAGCCTATATATGTACATTTCCGGAAAAAAGTTCATCTAAAAATTCGTGTAAACATCTTTCCACGTTGCTCTCTCTCATATATATATATATATATATATATATACAGGGCGTCCCAAAAAAATGTATACACACTTTAAATAATTATAAAGGCAGTGTTTATTAAAATACATTTCATTTTCAAAATGTAATAGAATCTACAGACATTATTTAATTGTTTTGTCAACGCCTGTTTTCAAACTGACGTCCGTTCTGGTCCAGGCACTGCTGATAACGCGAAGCAATGGAATCGCAAACATCACGAAACATTTCGTTTGGTATTTGTGTGCATTCTCGTTCAATGGCTGCTCTCAATTCAGCGACTGTTGCAGGTTTTATAGCGTAGACTTTGTCTTTTAAGTATCCCCATAAAAAAGTCTAGTGGTGTGAGGTCTGGTGAACGCGGAGGGTATTCTACGAAACCCCTTCGTCCAATCCACATCCACATCGTGCCAAGTACCACTCGCAATACTCCACTCTTCGGTCCGGATCATCTTCATTAATAGCATGGACTAATCTTGGAATGTAACTTTTCCATTGACAACGCTTCAAAATGCGTTGGACAGACGATTCTGAAATTCCTACATCACGACTCGCTTGCCGCACAGATTTTCTTGGACTTTGGTGATACGTTTCCAGTACTCTTTCTTGCTTTGTGGGGCTTGTCGATGTCCGTGGTCTTCCGGAACGCTTCTTCTGGACATTCTGAACAGTTCCATCGGCTTCAAACTTATCTCTAATTCGAGTGATGGTAAGTCGCGTTGGTGGATTTGTTTGAAACTCCCTCCTAAACTGTCTTTGCACTTCAACTGCGTTTTCACACTTCCAGTAGCATTTTAGAATGAATTTCCTTTGTTCAAAGCTTAGTCTGACTGCCATTATTAATTCTAATGGGTTTAACTTGGAAAGAAAGAAACATCAATTGAGCTATCAGCTGTTAAAGTGTGTATACATTTTTTTGGGACGCCCTATATATATATATATATATATATATATATATATATTATATATATATACTTCCCCGTCTAAAAGTAGGGCTAAGGTGGAGTGTAAAGCTTGTCCTTCGCCAGAATGAACAATTCGGATGGAAAGCAAAGGCGAGCCTATATATGTACATTTCCGGAAAAAACGTTCATCTAAAAATTCGTGTAAACATCTTTCCACGTTTCTCTCTCTCATATATATATACTTCCCCGTCTAAAAGTAGGTCTAAGGTGGAGTATAAAGCTTGTCCTTCGCCAGAATGAACAAATCGGATGGAAAGCAAAGGCCTGCCTATATATGTACTTTTCCGGAAAAAACGTTCATCTAAAAATTCGTGTAAACATCTTTCCACGTTTCTCTCTCATATATATATATATATCCTTGTTTAAAAGTAGGTCTAAGGTGGAGTGTAAAGACTGATATTCAACAGAATGAAAAATTCGAACGGAAATCAAAGGCGTGCCTATATAAAGGAGGGAAATGAAGAAAGGTGAAAGCGATAGAAGCAAACATCTAATTAAACGATGTAATTAGCTGAACAATAGAAGGACAAATATTTATGGAAAATAATATATATATATATATATATATATATATATATATAATTATATTAAACATCGTTCTGAAAATTGCGGAGTTTGGCGGAAGCGATAGATAATTTCGAATTAAAAATCCAATAAATAAGCTTCTTTCCGCAGGAGTTTATTTCGAGATCATAAAGATTAAAACTTCATTAGCAATTGATTTGTCGTTTAGTGTATATCTGAAACATACGCGAATTGCACCAATTATGTCTCTGCTAATCAGTTTTTCTTGTCTTTCTACAAAAAAGAAAAATTAATTATGGGGCTATAAAGCCCTTCCATTCTGAACTTTCTCACATATATATATATATATATATATATATATACACACACACATGTTTATTTCTTTATTGGCGGTTCTCTGATTTCCAAGATTCGAGATAAGGTACGCATTTTAAATTATACTACACAGCGTCGGGTCGATCTTATTTCAGTTCGCTCGAGATCGTGTTTATTGAAACACTACATTACACGTCTTTGTTTTTTCTAAATTTATCTACTCTATCGCTCAAATTTTACAGGGCATAGATAATTAAATATCTTTTACTTTTATGTTTCAAGGCACCATAAACCGTAGGTAGCGTTTCTCTCAAGCATACGCGAATTGTTCCGAATATATCTTCCAATATTACGAAAACCCTTCCTTTCCCGACAAACGAGGTTGTACAGGCGAACTGCTACTACCATAAAACGTTTCACATTCCAACCTCAAATCTCTCTCTCTCTCTCTCTCTCTCTCTCTCTCGGTCGAATACAAGATAAAAAACAAAGCGTTTTTCGTCTCTCCACGAATGGAGACATCTGACACGCCCCAGATTTCATGGGGCAACCAACCACAGTCCTGTGGGCGGATCCCAGGACCTACAAAGAAAAATTAACCCGAGGACAAAATTTACCGCTAGCCAATAGGAAGCTAACGATTGTGTTTTGTCGGTTGGTCACAAGCCCCCTATATAAAAGGCAGCATTTCATCTCAGAGCCTCAGTTCGTATGTTTTTTCGCTTTGTGCTTTTCAAATATACACTATGAGTCAGTTATCGCTGTACAATTCTCCGGAATTGATTGAGGAGAAAGACTTTTATGCTCACGCAACGCTTCTAATTTGCAGAGCTATAGATCGGGGGGGGGGGGGGGAGCTTTTATCTACCCAGAGTGTTACGGAAAATGAAGACGCTGTTGAAATGTAGGTAACTTATAAGTGTTTAACCTAGCTTTATTCTGAGTTTTCCTACAAAGAAAAATTAACCCGAGGACTCTTTCTCGTTTATAACAATACAGCCTAGCGCAATAAACGCGTTTTCAAAGATATTTTTAATTCTCTGTTTCGTTCGGGTTATTTCGGTATATATATGGTGTTTTTATTTGTACATTTATTGTACAGGTACGATTTTAGAAATATTAAAAACTTACAATAGAAATATTAAAAACTATTAAGATATTGCTGCGGGTTCGAGACCCGTTGCAGGCACATGGAGCATAGCAGACCCAGCTAACCTTACTTTTGAAAATTGTAAGGATATTTGCTTATGGTTATAATTTGTTGTTAGTCTAACGTAAATTTAATCCCATCATGTTTTTAATTATTTTCTATTTCCATCGTGATTATTTCGGCAAATATATATATATACACACATATATATATATATATATATATATATATATATATATATATATATATATATATATATGTATGTATATATATATATATATATATTTACCCCTCCGTCTATGGTCTGGGTTGGTTCGAAGTCGACAGGGGTTCTAGTTAGGAAGCAGCAACGGGTTTGTTACTTACAGTAGTTTCTTCTATACTACTCTCCGAGTTCTTCTTTAGTGGCTCGGAGGATTCTGAGAGGCTTATTAAATTCTCTGAGGTTCCACCTGATTCTTCTTGTAACGTATCGGGAGATTTTAATGACTAAGTTTTCTGAAGAGAGCACGGCTCGAAGGAGAAGATAAAGACTTTTTCTTTACTGTAATTTACTGCTAAATTGTTACAGGTAGTGCTCAGCCTCGTAGTCTGAATCAGAATAAACATGGAAGAAAATATTGGGGTTTATATACCCCGATTCTACTAACATCATCATTATTAAATGTTGAAGAGGCTGCATTATTTTTGAACAATATTTGAAAATAAAGTAAATATTTTAGCTGTGATAATGTTTAAACGAATAAACAAGATATTTGAAGATGATGCCATATTTTTATCTTAAACCGCGTATTTTCAGATCTGATGTTATCATGATCTGCAAAGTTAACTAAAAGTGGAAATTGAAGTATGAATCTTTACACTAAAATATGCATATGAATAAAAATTAAAGTTTTAAGATTTACAATTAAATGCTTAGGCAAGACATGACTTCATCTTTTATAACGAAGAGAGAATGTATACAATTTATGAACATTGCAAAAAGTTTCTCAGGATTCATTATTAAGCTAAATCTAAAAATGATTAAGAAATTTTAAAAAGAGTAAGTCACCAATTATTTGGCAAAGTAGAAAGCACATCAAAATTTATCCCAACGGAAAAATAATAATAACAAAAATAATAACAGTATCGCCGAGTATACATTCCTAAATGGCGACATAATGTCGGGTCGTACATGGAGTACAATTCCAAGTACATCACTGAGTACGTCGTAATTTTGGTTTATTATAATTACGATTACCAATTAATTCACATTCGCTTATTACATTACATTAATTACATTATATTAAATTATTATCATTAATTAAAGTACGTTAATTACATTATAAATTATTATCATTAATTAAAGTTTCATTAAAGTACATTACTTACATTATATTAAAGTATTACAGTTAATTACAATTAAACAGTTAACTATAGCTTTGTTTTGTTTTTACAGTGTTTCATATTTATAGACAATTACGATGTTAGGAATATAACACAAAGTACATGGGCACATACGGTATATATATATATATATATATATATATATATCAGGCACGTGCCGTCAGTAAATACTCAGGGTAGGCAGACTCAATGCGCGAGCGAAGCGAGCGGCTCCAAGCTAGGGGGTCTGGGGTGGGCGCGAGCTCCCCCAGCGGGTTCCGGGTCGGAGCCCCAGCCACCAGCGAATTTTAAGCATAATTAACCCCTTCCGCACCATTTGTGCTAATTTTTGGTCAACAACAAATATTTACTTACCGCTTTATTTGTAGATGAATTCCATTCTTCTCTCTTTGTTAGTAACAAAAATATCTAATTTTTTCAAAGAAATTGTAAGTGGGATTTTGCTCCATTTTAGTAAATCTTTCCTTTTCAATTGAAATTAGGGCAAGTGATGAAAGCCTTTCCTGTTTCATTCTATTCCTGGTGTAGCTTTTAATTCTTTTCAAAGCTGAAAATGACCTCTCAACAGGAACTGTTGTAGCTGGAATTGTTAAAATCAATTGCAACAGCTTCACCGCTTCAGGAAACGTTAGTTCAAGTCCATTTTGAAATATGAAAGCAAGCAAATCTTTAATTGATTTATCCCTGAACACTTGTGCACTATAAATTCCAGCTAGATCAGTTTTCAATCTTATGACATCGAAGTTACCATAATTCTTCTCTAAACTTTCTAGTGCATCCTTATCAATTTCTGTAGCTAGTTTTAGAAACTTTTTACTATCAACTAATGAAATAAATTGTAAATTTTTGAAGTCAATGTATCTTGCTTCCATATGCTGCAGTATATCATTCAATATTAGACAGAATATTCTTTCTCTTTCTTTTTTAATTGGACCTTTTGTACGACATTTTGATTCAGTCAAGTTATTTTCTTTGAAACATTCTTCAAACTTCTCATAGATATCATCAAAATTTTTGCGCAGACCCTCGAGGGAATTCATTGTTTCATTGATTCTTTCAATGCAATATGGAATATCTATAATTTTAGTTTGTAAGATATTGAAGTGTGTCAGTTCTAATGAAAATCTTATCATATACCATGAGAAGAAAGTATGTTGAATCTTTCGTTAGCCAATTATAAAATCCATTACTCCTCACTAACGTATCTGAGTCCCACAATAAAGGATTGCTGTCAATGTTGTTGAAAAGTTTACAAAGGTCACTATGATAGTGTAAAATAGTTTGCACTAGCTTTGAGTTAGAACTCCATCTCGTTGGTGCAGCCTTTGGAATGCGTTTATGTACTATTTCATCAAGAAATTACGTTCGTTTTGTAGAGTGATTGAAAAATGCAGCAAGACCATCAATGGTCTTGAAAAAGATTGTACATTTAGGTATAAATTTCGCTGACTGAGATAGAACAGGATTCAACTTGTGAGCCTAGCAATGGGTAAATAACGCTGATGATGCCTTTTCTCTTACTTTAGCTTGAACGCCATTTAAATGCGATGCCATTACCGATGCTCCATCATATGTCTGTGCTACAAGCTTCTCAGCACAGTTGTATTTATCTAAATTTTAAATATGCATTCTGTTACACCAGTAGCTCTTCTGTCTTTAAGTTCGTCAAATCCTATGAAAGCCTCTTTAATTTCAGAATCCAATACATATCTTAAAACTGGAACATTGAGCTGTATTTGAAATATCAGTCGATTCATCCACTTCTATAGCAATGAATGGGGATCTTGCGATATCTTCTTTAATATTATTTTCTACAGCTATGCCTACTGCTTCAATCAAGTCATTTTGTATCTTGTTAGAAACGCCAGAAAACACGGATGAAGTCTGTAAATGTTGTGCTAATTTTTGGTCAAATTTTGCAGTGTAGTTCAGTAACTCAATATAGTTTCCACGATTTAACGAGGATTTATCTTCATTATCACCGCGGAAAGCAAGTTCTTGTTTAATCAAAAAGCAAGTAGCAGAAATTAATGTTTTCAGTATGTCTCTGTTTTCCTTTACCTTTTTATTGTGAATTTCAATGCTAAGTTTTTTTTGCTTATCTATGCTCAAGTCGATTCGTGTAGATCCAAATGTTTTCAACGATATTTGACTTTCATAATGCGCAGCAGACCTCTCGTGCTTACTTAAAGCATTAGTCAAATTATTTAAATCACAATATCCTGTTCTTATACACACTTTCACTAGATACGGAAAATAACAAGCATGGAAAACAAAAGAGTCTACCTGTTGTAACACAACCACACAACCACTCTTTCTTGCTGTACCACGTCGTTTGAAACGTTCTGATTATTTTTGTTCCTTTACGTTGTAGCAACTGTTTCAGTTCCGGTGTCGGCCTACCATTTTTAATCACATTCAACCTTTCTTCATAAGACAGTTTAGAAAAATTCTTAAGATACTCACTGTCCATATTTGAAAAGGGTTAAATTTTGAAATAAAATGTCTAAAATTTAGTTCAATCACCAGAGGCAAACGACAACACAGACGCGCGCACAGCCACACACCCGACCATGTGCCCGAACGGCAAAACACTGAGTGAAAAGCAGAACTAAATCTGCTTATATAGCGCAGTATTTGTCACAGCTTGGAGCTCCACTCACGGCACGTGGGAAAATTTCATTGTCAAACGTTAATATATATAGAGGTTGAAAGGCACGGGGAAATTGTGCTTCTAACACAATATTATCCATTTACAAATTTATACATTGAATTTCATACTTTAAATTAACATTTATATAATGAAGTGAAAATCATTTACTTTTTATATTTAATATTTTTAGTTTTATTCAGGGTAAGCACTGCCTACCTTGCCTACCCAGAGGGCACGTCCCTGATATATATATATATATATATATATTCGAATCAGAGCGAGAGGAGATTTTACGTTTTCAGATGTCACTTTGTGCTGTGATCATCGAATTGCCTACACTTGCATAAGCATTTTCGAGTTTATTGCGGGAGGTGAACGCACTTAAAAGAAAAAGTAAAAAGAATGCATGTGGACGTATTTACATGTATGTAACAATGTACGTAAGCATGATCATCAGGGGACATGTACGAATGAACAAAGTATTGTAAACATATCGGTACGTAACACAATAGGTTGTGTGCGTAATATAGACAAGAGTAAACATGGACTGATAGGTTGATAGGGCATCCGTAGACAATAGGTAGAAGAATGAATAAATAATAAAATTAATAAAGGATAACGGTAAAGATAAGATATGGACGCATGGATGAATATGGTCGAATAATAATATTTATACTACATAACACCAGACTGGACACAACATATAAATAATGACTTATAGAGAATGAAGTTTTTATTATTATTAAAGAATTTACCACATATTGAATACGGAAGATGTCCACATACTAAACACGTGATTCAGTGTTCAAGGTATGGAAAACGTGAAATAAACTAAGTTGCTTTTATGACGTCATAGGTATTTACTTTGCACGTACCGTATAAGTCATTATTGGGAGAAATTAAAGGAGACGAATTAGAGAGACACAGTTAAGGGACATTCGCTTCTCACAGCTAACTTCTAATGACACAAACATGAATACTGCTCAACCATAGAAATGGTAGGTCGCAATGGTTGTGACATTGAAAAAAAAATCGAAAGCAAAAAATCTAAATTCTATCCAAACTCGCTCAGGCGATTTTGGTTTCTCATGTAAAAATGAACATTCAAACATAAAAACCATACAAACATAAGTACTGTATGAAGACAATGAATATAAGGATCCATATAAGGATTATATAGGAATTATTCATTGTTCATTTTTACAGTGCTCTCCCCTCTAAAATGATACTAACACAACAATACAATACAATTGAGAAAATACAAGAAGATAACATCCTAACGAATTCAAATTAGGTGATGACGAATTTTTCTTTACAATACAAATTTTATACAGAACAAGTGAGTTCGGGTGGTTGATTTACAATGCACAGTAATCAAATCTTTAACATGACACTTGCTTAGAGAGTTATTATAAAATATAAAAATTCAAAGATATTATAAAATATTATTATATTTTATAATAACTTTAATTTTTTGCAAACAGAATAAAAGGATTAATACGTTAATTTAGACAAACAATGATATTTGATATTGTTAAATTTTACAAATATTTAGTTATCATGATCATACAGTTAATAAACTAATTTTATTGATTAGTGTAGGTAAAATTCGAATTACGTAATGGATGATGTATAGACCTGTGGCCAAGTGTGTATTTGTTTGTAAGGATTCGGGAGGTTTTCGAATTAACAGTTTAAAAATAATGTATAATAATTTAAAATGGGAGTACGATTATAAAAACCTTTAAGTTTAAGTGAATTATTATTCAATTCTAATACAGGTAGTATTAATGATGATATATGCGTATAAGTTTTAATGTAAAAGTGAATTGAGGTACGGAAGGAAAATTAATTTGAATATGTGTCAAAAGTAATAAAATTCAATTAGGATTATAGATTTTACGTAATTAAATCAGTTACACGTATTAAGGTAATGAAAAAAAAGCACTCAGAGGATCTTACAAGAAATGAAAGTAAACCTCACGGTATTAAAAATTAAATTTTAACATGGAATTAAATTCGACTAGTAACATTCCTAGCCATATAGTAGTGTGTCAAACTGGATATAATTTTTTCGTTTGATACCTTAACAGATAGTATAATAATAATTTAACGACAATTACTCAATATTAATCAAATAAAAAAATAAAAAAAATAAAAAAATTGAAAATAGAAATCAATTATAAACTATAATGAACTAACATGAGGTTATAGGGTCCATACTCTTAAACTAAATTCTCTTAAACTAAATTCTATTAAACAACAAAAAAGTTGAATTCAGTTGACTGCATTGAAATGATTTGGGACTTGAAAACTGACTTGGGACTTGAAAACTGACTAGGGACTTGAAAACTGACTTGGGACTTGAAAACTGACTTTGGACTTGAAAACTGACTTTGGCCTTGACACTGACTTCAAATAAAACTGACTTCAAATAAAACTGACTTCAAAACTGACTGAAACTGACTTCAACTGAATGGGGACTGACTACAACTGACTGAAACTGACTACAACTAACTTGGGACTGACTACAACTGTTTTGGGACTGACTACAACTGTTTTAGGACTGACTATAACTGTTTTGGGACTGACAACAACTCTCTCTTAAAGCTGACTACAACTAACTACAACTGTCTTGCGACTGACTACAACTGTCTTGGGACTGACTACAACTGACTACAACTGTCGTGGGACTAACTGCAACTTCCTTGGGACTGACTACAACTGTCTTGGGACTGATTACAACTGTCTTGGGACTAACTGCAACTTCCTTGGGACTGACTACAACTTTCTTGAAACTGACTGACTGATTGACTTGAACTGACTTAAACTGACTTACTGACTTCAACTGCTATCAAGTATTTCTATAAATCTCTAGGGCGGTTGTCCCTCTGGATGCAACCTACTGACTTGAACTGCTCTCAATTATTTCTATAAATCTCTGGGGCGGTTGTCCCTCTGGATGCAACCTACTGACTTGAACTGCTATCAAGTATTTCTATAAATGTCTGGGGCTGTTGTCTCTCTGGATGCAACCAACTGAAACTGAAAAATGAAACTGGAATTTGAAACTGCTTCAAGTATCTCTATAACTCTATAAACTCTCCATACACTCTCTCTTTCTTAATTTGAAATCAGTTCAATTCAATAATTTGAAAAAAATTGTAAACAAAAATACAAACTGTAAAAACATTTCACTCGAATGTACCCGAAGGTACAGTAATATTATGATTGGTACATAAAATAAAATTATTCTATACTAACTATAATAGTGAAAATAACTCATTTTCAATAAAAAAAATGTATCACTGGTGTAGTGAATGTTCACTGTGTTTCTTGTTAATTCTGGCTTGATACTCATTATTAACTGTTAATAATACTGTCTTTTCAACTGTTTACAAATTACTTAAAAAAAACTGTACTTAAAATTTCTACGGCGAAATCCTGAGAGACGTGTCCTGAAGACGTGTCTTGCTGGCTACTTCTTCTAGATGAGACGAGACGTGGATAACTTGGAGTCGTTACACACCGGTTGAAGGGTGGATGTGACGAACTAGAAGTCGTGACACGCCGGCCAAATGGTGGGTCTCATTATCTTGGTAGTAGGGTCGGCAAAATTTTTATCCTGATGCATGGTAATTTTTATCCTGGCCAAAGGGTGGCCACTTGTTAAAATCCTGGCAGGGTCGCCACTTGTTAACCCCACCGTTATGGCCTGGGTTGGTTCGAAGTCAACGGGGGTTCTGGTTAGGAGGCAGCAACGGATTTGTTACTTGCAGTAGTTTCTTCTACAGGGTGTCCCATAAGTCCGGCATCATAGGAAAAATAATAAAAAAAGGCAAAACAAAAGCTTTTATTTACAGAACGTGCTCAATATGTCCACCATTGTTTTCAATACACAAATTCAGACGTGATACCCAGTCAGCAAGCACACGGTGAATGATGTCAGGAGTAATGGTGTTACATGCCCCAATAATGCGCTGCCGCAAATGTTCAACACTCCTAATTTTCTCTACGTATACCAGCGCTTTCAAGTGGCCCCAGAGATAAAAATCTAGTGGCGTGAGATCCGGGCTTCTAGCTGGCCATTCCACAGGCCCTCGACGTCCTATCCAATGACCAAGGAATTGTTGGTACATGTATTCCCTTACTTGGGTGCTGTAATGAGCAGGAGCGCCGTCTTGCTGGAACCATGTTGGGAAATTTCCTTCTTCGTTCAAGACACTGGGAAATAATGCTTCTTCCTTGGGCATACGTAGGTAGGTGCCTCCAGTGACATGTTCATCGAAAAAGAGGGGGCCTATGATGCGATCCTTCCAAATGCCACACCATAACATCACCCGAGATGCACCTTGTTCCTTTGAAGAGGTATACCAGTGAGGGTTGTTTTGAGACCAGTAGCGGGTGTTCTGTCAATTTACCTCACCACTTCCATAAAAAACAGCCTCGACACTGAACAGAATGGTGGACGGGAAATTGGCATCCCGAGCATATTGGTCCGTAGCCCATTCACAAAATTCCATCCGCCGGTCGGGATCATCTTCGCTTAATTTCTGTAGGATCTGAAGTTTATATGGATGTCATTTGTGAGCCTGAAGAATGCGATGGATGCTACTTTTCGACACTCCGGTCTCGGCGGACAATCGCTGAAGAGACTTATTGGGACTTCTTTAAAATGAGCCAGGATAGCAGTAGCTGTATCATCGTCAGTGGACCTCCTTGAAGGTCCACTGCGTGGCTTATCTTCTATGGATCCTGTTTCCTTAAACTTTGCAACAAGTCTGCTAACACAACTCTATGTTATTGGCTCGCGGTCTGGATGCAGTCTGTTAAATTCAGCAGCGGCCTCTGACTCCGACTTCCTATGAGTAGAATTATCTGCATTCGTTCTTCCTTGCTCACAGACATTACGGCCTGTACAAAGAGAAAAATATGAATTAAGGTTTGTAGAAATAGAAAAATATGAATTTCTCCTATGGTGCCGGACTTATGGGACATCCTGTATACTACTCTCCGAGTTCTTCTTTAGTGGCTCGGAGGATTCTGAGAGGCTTATTAAATTCTCTGCGGTTCCACCCGATTCTTCTTGTAACGTATCGGGAAATTTTAATGACTAAGTTTTCTGAAGAGAGCACGGCTCGAAGGAGAAGATAAAGACTTTTTCTTTACTGTAATTTACTGCTAAAATGTTACAGGTAATGCTCAGCCTCGTAGTCTGAATCAGAATAAACATTGGAAGAAATTATCGGGGTTTATATACCCCGATTCTACTGACATCATCATTATTAAATGTTGAAGAGGCTGCATTATTTTTGCACAATATTTGAAAATAAAGTAAATCTTTTAGCTGTGATAATGTTTAAAGGAATGAACAAGATATTTGAAGATGAAGCCATATTTTTATCTTAAACCGCGTATTTTCAGATCTGATGTTATCATGATCTGCCAAGTTAACTAAAAGTGGAAATTGAACTATGCATCTTTACACTACAGGGTGTCCCATAAGTCCGGCATCATAGAAGAAATTCATATTTTTCTATTTCTACAAACCATAATTCATATACTCGGGATGCCAATTTCCCGTCCACCATTTTCTTCAGTGACGAGGCTGTTTTTTATGGAAATGGTGAGGTAAACCGACAGAACACCCGCTACTGGTCTCAAAACAACCCTCACTGGTATACCTCTTCAAAGGAACAAGGTGCATCTCGGGTGATGGTATGGTGTGGCATTTGGAAGGATCGCATCATAGGCCCCCTCTTTTATGATGAACATGTCACTGGAGGCACCTACCTACGTATGCTCAAGGAAGAAGCATTTCCCAGTGTCTTGAACGAAGAAGGAAATTTCCCAACATGGTTCCAGCAAGACTGCGCTCCTGCACATTACAGCACCCAAGTAAGGGAATACATGTACCAACAATTCCCTGGTCATTGGATAGGACGTCGAGGGCCTGTGGAATGGCCAGCTAGAAGCCCGGATCTCTCGCCACTAGATTTTTATCTCTGGGGCCACTTGAAAGCGCTGGTATACGCAGAGAAAATTAGGAGTGTTGAACATTTGCGGCAGCGCATTATTGGGGCAAGTAACACCATTACTCCTGACATCATTCACCATGTGCTTGCTGACTGGGTATCACGTCTGAATTTGTGTATTGAAAACAATGGTGGACATATTGAGCACGTTCTGTAAATAAAAGCTTTTGTTTTGCCTTTTTTATTATTTTTCCTATGATGCCGGACTTATGGGACACCCTGTAGAATATGCATATGAATAAAAATTAAAGGTTTAAGATTTACAATTAAATGCTTAGGCAAGACATGACTTCATCTTTTATAACTAAGAGAGAATGTATACAATTTATGAACATTGCAAAAAGTTTCTCTGGATTCATTATTAAGCTAAATCTAAAAATGATTAGGAAATTTTAAAAAGAGTAAGTCACCAATTATTTGGCAAAGTAGAAAGCACATCAAAATTTATCCTAACGGAAAAATAATAATAAAAAAAATAATAACAGTATCGCCGAGTATACATTCCTAAATGGCGACATAATGTCGGGTCGTACATGGAGTACAATCCCAAGTACATCACTGAGTACATCGTAATTTTGGTTTATTACAATTACGATTACCAATTAATTCACATTCGCTTATTACATTCGCTTACTACATTACATTAATTACATTATATTAAATTATTATCGTTAATTAAAGTACGTTAATTACATTATAAATTATTATCATTTATTACAGTTTCATTAAAATACATTAATTGCATTATATTAAAGTATTACAGTTAATTACAATTAAACAGTTAACTGTAGCTTTGTTTTGTTTTTACAGTGTTTCATATTTATGGACAATTAAGATGTTAGGAATATACCACAAAGTACATGGGCACATACGGTATATATATATATATATATATATTATATATAATATATATATATATATAATATATAAACATAACATATATAATAATGTTTTATAAATTCTAATGAGAGCGAGAGGAGTTTTTACGTTTTCAGATGTCAATTTGTGCTGTGATCGTCGAATTGCCTACACTTGCATAAGCTTTTTCGAGTTTATTGCGAGAGGTGAACTCACTTAAAAGAAAAAGTAAAAAGAATGCATGTGGACGTATTTACATGTACGTAACAATGTACTTAAGCATGATCAACAGGGGACATGTACGAATGCACAAAGTATTGTACACATATCGGTACGTAACACAATAGGTTGTGTGCGTAATATAGACAAGAGTAAACATGGACTGATAGGTTGATAGGGCATCAGTAGACAATAGGTAGGAGAATGAATAAGTAATAAATTTAATAATGGAAAACGGTCAAGATAAGATATGGACGCATGGATGAATATGGTCGAATAATAATATTTATACTACATAACACCAGACTGGACACAACATATAAATAATGACTTATAGAGAATGAAGTTTTTATTATTATTAAAGAATTTACCATATATTGAATACGGAAGAAGTCCACATACTAAACACGTGATTCAGTGTTCAAGATATGGAAAACTTGAAGGAAATTAAATTACTTTTATGACATCATAGTTATTTACTTTGTACGTACCGTATAAGTCATTATTGGGAGAAATTAAAGGAGACGAATTAGAGAGACAGTTAAGGGACATTCGCTTCTCACAGCTAACTTCTAATGGCACAAACATGAATACTGCTCAACCATAGAAATGGTAGGTCGCATTGTTTTGACACTGAAAAAAAATGGAAAGCAAAAAATCTAAATTCTATCCAAACTCGCTCAGGCGATTTTGGTTTCTCATGTAAAAATGGACATTCAAACATAAAAACAATACAAACATAAGTACTGTATGAAGACAATGAATATAAGGATCCATATAAGGATTATATAATTATTATTCATTGTTCATTTTTACATATATATATGTATATACATATATATATATATATATATATATATATATATATATATATATATACATACTGTGTATATATACATATTGTGGAGCTTTAATAATATTTTTCTCGATAATTCAGCACCGCCTTAGGATTTTTAAATTACCAAAACTTTTAAGAATTATCTGCTTTTAAATTCGTGGCATTTCTCTTGTTGTAGCTCTTTATTTTCACTTAACCTTTTAGGACCGATGCGGAACTCGGTCGTGTTATAGCTACTTTTGATGAAAGGGGAATAAATGATATGGATGCTTCTCCGCACAGCCAACCCAGTGACCTGAATACAGAAGTCGAGGTATTGGTTCACATCCGGTCAAGCGAGTGTCAGATTAGTGTCAGTATTTTTAAGTTTGAGAACAAAACACATTGTATTTTCATTTATTAAATGGCAGAAAACATGTACAAAGCGGAACCAGTGTCCGTTAAATAAGTCTTAATGGCTTCATTTTACAGTTACAAATGTATATACAACTTTACACAATATAGATATACATCTTTACACATTACAGCGGGTGCTAACATATGGGAACTTTTTTATCTGTCTGCATACACTTTATCGTTCATCTCTCTGTCGCACAAATCGAATAATTTTAAAAAATTTATAAATCCCTTCCCACGTGACATGTGCAGGAGAAATGAAATGCAATACATGCCGCACGTTTCAATATAATATCCTTGAAAACGATATGGGTTCCAAACAATCTCGGGTACATATAATTGCACAACAAACTGTACAAATACCGAATAATTCCAGGGCTGAAATCCGAGTGTATCAAAATAGTACATTCTTTCCCTATTTTTAAAATAGATTGCAAACCAATGAATCCCCTCACCCTCCACAATGTCGGTGTTAACGATAATCTCGTACCAGTTTCTCGTACTTGGCAGCTTCAATATTTCATTCTTCACAAACACACCGATAAATTTTGAGCGTGTGAAACGGTCACTTTTTATTACTCTCTGGAGTAATTCTCGTCCATTTTAAAGGTCTGTGACCACGTTCCTAAAACGATCAACTTCTATTAGTGCCTGTGATTCGAGGTACATGAGTACACTTATAGGCGCGTCTTTAGGCTTGGCAAATTCCAACCTGACTGAGATATTCCCACTCTGCTGTGGACTTAAATGCGTATTTGCGCCAGCAGACAAGTCAGGCGTAATATCAAATGAATAAATGTTAAATTCTTCGACAAATTCTTTCTGCGTTACACCAAACCCAAGTTCGTCACAGGCGCCTGTATTTTGAACCAGACTACTATATGCTCTCGCGCAGAGCGGGAACACAGCGTCTGATGAGTAGTCCGTAATAATGGTCCCTCCCAAAGCGATGCCATTTACGTATAGAGTAATATTTTTAAGGCCGAAATTCTCGAATTTAAAGGCACTCTTTTTATATTTTCCATCCGTCGAGGCATGGTCCTGCATTCCAATTAATATCCTTCTAGGTAGGACTCCAAGGGCCACGTTTTCTAGTTGCTTCGAGGCCAATCCGGTGGGGACCGTGTATTGTTTGATCTGTACCCTGTTAATTGGGTATTTCACTATGGCGTGTATTAAGTCTTTCTCAATTTCTATTTGTTTCGAGGAACTTAATTTCACTCGGCGTATACGCAAATACGTCTCCATGATGTGAATCACAACTAGTTTCGCGCCCTCTTCTTGATCAGACCCCAGATTTATGCAGATCTCAGGAATCGTGCGGGTAAGCTTCAACTTCATATCCACCCCGTTCATAAGCAGTTTCTCCTGGAATGTGAAATCTGTATGAAGACGTCCAAAACATTCATATATCTTTTTTTTTAGAATTTTTAAATTTATCCTTTATTCCATTTTCATCTTTAGTATGGTAATACCCCTCGGCGGTTAAAAAAGGTGTCCTTCGCTTCTTTTGAAAAGTTGAGGACATTTTCCAGATAGGCTTGTAGGTGGTAGTACCCCGTTCCTGCCAAGATGTTAACCTAGTTTAAATACACTTCACACTGGCTGACTATGGAGTGTAAAAAGTTGGTTTGAGGTTAGGCGGAGTATCTATCATCGCAGTCCGTTCCATCTGAATGGGCTATACGCAGTTTAGCGTACATGTGCATGCAGCTCGGGTCAAAAAAGTAAGGGCCTGAGCTGGGTATCACGAATTCTATAGGGGCACTCGGCGAACTAATTGTGTTTAATGGATTAATTGTAATAAAGTCGCTATGCTCAATAGAGACCTGAGTGGGGGGGCATATCGAAGATGGACAGTTCCGATTTACAGCATTGTGAACTACACGGATGGATGAAACGCGCCATGACGAGTCAGAAATAGTGCCACCTCCATCGACAATTATTAGTCAGCCTATGATTCGTGACAGTAGTGTCCTCGGCTTATATCAGTTAAAAAAATGATCAGCCATAGGTTTCATACGCTTAGAGCACTTCTTTTTTGATTTCCTTTTACGTTTAGCGCCACGTGATGGTGACCACTTCTTCCTGGCAGATCTCTTCTTTCGGCCACCACGCATTTTTCTCTTTGCATCTTTGATGATTTCGTTCCGTATACGTTTTAAATGTATTTTTAGAGTTTCTTTAGGCTTAGTTCCGCCCATTATGTCTTCTGCCGCGTTAAAACCTGTTTGTAACGTTTTCCGCCCTAGGTACCTGGCACCCCTCTTCAACAGTTGGACAGCGGTGCGTAGTATGGAAGAAAAAATGGATCCAAGGCCACTCCCACACTAGTATCTCACTCCTCGGTAGACTGTGAATGGTCTTCGAGTCATTATTAACGGCGAAAGTGTAGTTTCACTGTTAAGCTCCCATCACCGAATGGGAAATTTTTTCCCTCAATCGTTCTTATATATATCGAGATGTTGGTTAATAGATTAGTCGCAGCATTCACATAATGGGGCTTGTCATCTGTAATGCTCAACCTTTTCCCTCTATGGTTGGGGATGTGTGCAATGCGCAGCAGGCGCGCCTGGGTGTCCCCAACAAATTGGTGCTCTACGATATTGCTGTAAATATAGCACATGTCTGGGGGCGGAGAGCTTTCACCCAATTTCTCCATCTTCAATTGGGGAGCACCGACAATTCAGCGCAGGACAATTCAGCGCCGACAATTCAGCGCAAAGACAATTCAGCGCAAGACAATTCAGCGCCGACAATTCAGCGCAAGTCAGTACAGTTAAAAGTTTAGTTAAAAATAATAAAAATAAATCGCAATAAATAAAAAAAGAAAAATTTGTATATTTATATATGCTAAATTGGGTCTGTATCGAAGGAGTGACATTTCAAAGGAGTGACATAACAAAGGAGTGACATAAATACCGTAACGAAGGAGTGACATAACGAAGGAGTGACAAATCGGAGATAAAATTCAAAGGAGTATAATTATTAAAATTTTATTTAAAAAAACAAAATTTGTTAGAATTGTTAAAATTAAG
This sequence comes from Bathynomus jamesi, assembly GCA_023014485.1. NCBI lineage: Eukaryota > Metazoa > Arthropoda > Malacostraca > Isopoda > Cirolanidae > Bathynomus > Bathynomus jamesi. The sequence continues at coordinate 78,670 of JAJOZX010000874.1, read as the reverse complement.
ATTTTATTTCAAAAACTAGAAACCTAACCTAACCTAACCTAACCTAACCTAACAGTTGCAAGCCTTTCTTCCCTCTGGATTTGTTCTTTCTTCTTCTTTGTTGGTATTTTCGCGCTGAATTGTCTTGCGCTGAATTGTCTTGCGCTGAATTGTCTTTGCGCTGAATTGTCTTGCGCTGAATTGTCGGCGCTGAATTGTTGGCGCTGAATTGTCCTGCGCTGAATTGTCGGGTCACGCTTCAATTGATACATTAAGATGGACAAGTCATGCTGTGCTTCGTGAAAGGCGTCTCTTTGGAGCTGCGCTATATCGGCCCTCGGCAACAATTATGAACAGCTCTTTATCTTTAATATTTCTACTAAGCGTTGACTTTAACTTCAATGTGCATGCAGGCGTGTCTATGTTTACGACTTCAAAAAGTAAATCGTATGTGAGGTACGACCTTTCAAGACTCTTGTTTAACCCCGTCACAATGTCCATGACTGTACTGTATTATAATGCCCGATTCCTAGCGATACATTTGTGCTATAGTACCGTTCCTCACCGAACAGGACTGAACGCATAGTATTGTCTAAGGTTATGCCTAATTTTTCGCACTCATCGAATCGTCTAATGATCAGAAATATGATTTGCTCATTTTCAAGAATTAAAAATTTGGTGGCTAACTGGAGTTCACATAAACCCACCTCATACGAATCACGCTCCAATTCAATGGGTCCGTGGAGTTGTCACAAAGTTTGCGAGGGTGTTGTTAGGATGTACAGACAGAGAAGAAGAGGAAGGGAGTGTGACATAGAAGTGGCTAGGCGCCATGTTGCATACTAATTAAGCTTCATAAATGTGGAAATAAATATAAATGCAATAAATGTAATAATAAAGGTAATAAAATAAATTTAATAATTAATGTAAAGGTAATAATAATAATAAATGTTAAAAATATTTAAATGCAATAATAAATGCAGTAATTATGTCAAAATAATAGAATCTGTATGTATAGAACAAGAAGATAGTTTTAATTTGTGTGAATGTACTTATAAGCGGGACCCTGTAATAAAATGCCCTTCCGGTGTCGGGAGAACGGGATCTAACCTAGGTGCGAATTTCTTAATGGTCTCTGGATTCTTTACTTCTGGCCCTTTTCATTCGTTTTTCGGTTTATAATTTCTGTATAATAAACAGCAATGTAATAATCAATGTAATAATAAATTTATAATTTCTGTAATAAATAATAATGCAATATTAAATGTAATAAATTTAACAATAAATGTAATAATTATGTAAAAAAAAAATAATAGAATCTGCATGTATAGAACAAGGAGATAGTTTTAAATTTGTGCGAATGTACTTATAAACGGGTCCCTTTAATAAAAATGCCCTTCCAGTGTCGGGAAAACGGGATCTAACCTAGGTGCGAATTTCTTAATGGTCCTTGGACTGTTTTCCCTCTTGTTTTTTGTTCATCCTTTTTCCTGTATCCACCCGTAGAGGATACCAGTGGGCATCGAAACTGTTGTGGAAATAAACTCTGTCTATTAGAGTGGGTTTTTATTATCATATTTTGACCTTCACGTAGAAAAAAGTGAAGTTTTTTGCATTTAAAGCCGGTATTGTTTCATGTAGTCGAAAATTCTGTTTGTCCAAGAGCACAAGTGTTCGAACCAGCCTGTACACGCTTTAGCAGTGTGACGCGGTTCCCCCAGTGAGCCGCCCACCCGTGTACCTCACGAAACACACGAGTTCGAACAAACCCGTACACGTTTCACCAGCGTGACTCACTCCGCTCGTCGAGCCGATCCGTCCACCTGTAGCTCATAGTCATCTCAGAGCTTGAACCGTGTGGACGTGCGAATACGATGGAACTTCCTTTGAGAAGCATTCTCAACGCCTCGTACGATGTCTCTGTGACGAAGTCATTGTGCGTGTTCAGGCGTGAAACCGGCACCATTAACCATGTACTTGAAACGATTTGCAGGCAAGCAAACTCTGGTAAACGTAATGTTATTTATTTAAGTGTTGAGGAGATAGTTGAGAAGTGGGGAGAGGACCGTTATAAAATACCTGCAGGTGTAGGTACAAGAAGAGAGCAGATTAGTGACGCCCCCTCATATGCCGTTGTTTGCATGTTGTGTATAAATAACGAACAGCCATGCATTGATATACGACTGATGTGGAAGAATGCTTCTGATAATAACGTTCTTGTCCCTAAGCGAAACCGTTTCATCCTCGACAGAATGTTTGAAATCGTCGGATTCCGCAAACTGAAGCCTATATTAGACTCCCGGGTTATGGATATGGTTTATTTTGACACGGTTCTTGAATACGCATACACCGCTCTGCTCGACGGATTTATCGAGTGTAGGAATGAACAAGGCGAGAATGGTCTAGAGCTGGATGCATATTTAAAAGGTTTAAATTCTTCGAAATATCCTGAACTTTGGTACAAAGCACTTGAGCGGTACAGGGCAGAGCTTGCCTACACTGTTCACACTGAAGAGCTGTACCTCCATATAATGAATAGCTGTCGTTACGACTTGGAAGATTATTTCAATTTCCGCTATGCAGAGTGAAGAGAGTTCACTATTGAAATGCTCGGTTTGGTAAGAAAAAACCCTCGATTGGAAAGGCGTGTTTATAAACTTGTATTTAATAACGATGTTGTGGTTAACGATGACCTCTTTGTGCGTGCTTTTGATTGTATTCTAGCCGTGTTTAAAGATAACTTGCCAACCGAATGTAAAGTGGGCACAAAAATAGTATTGAACGATATGAAAGCCATTTATGTCGAGTATATGCATCCGTATCAGTTAAACGGTGAAGTGTTGCTTGGACGGTTTTACCACGTAGTACAAACTAATATCGATGTGAATGTAGACTCTATTACGTGTGAGTTTAGCGTTTTGCACCGTAGAATATAAAGGATGTATATTTAATTATTTAATTGTGTATATACAGTATATTATTTTTAATTATTTAATGTACCCATTAGAACATAAAGGATGTATATTTATTTATTTAATTGTATATATATTTTCTTTTTTTCTGTACTAATATGCAATTGATTATACGTTTCGTATATTATTATTTTCAATATATTTAATTATTTAATATAACTGTGTATATATATTTTTCCTGTACTAATATATTGATGATACAACGTTTTGTATATGTTTGATTATATATTTCCCGTTCGTGTTTCTTATGCTATTATTATTTTTTTATCATATATATCATATATTCCATTGTATATTTATTATATATTCATCGTCCGTATGCTATTATTATTTTTGATCATATATATTCCATTGTATATTTATTTTCTATATATTTCCATTAATTCGCCTAAATAAACAGATTGATGTTATGGTGTTTTATTTAATTCTTTTTGGTTGTACATGGTATTTAATTATATCAATTGGCTGCCTTCTAAAGCGGATTTGTAAACCAGAATATATGCATTAATTATATAAATAGCGCTATCTGGCAACTCAACCTGTACACCTGAAAGAGCCATTTACGCCTTCTAAGCCAACTGGTGGGTTAAGTCAGAATGTAGATGTAGATGGATCTGAAGGCGGACTGGCCTTACCGGCGAGAGGATGAGTGTTGAGAGCGGTTGAGACTTGTTGAAAAGGGGATTAGCGGAAATCCTAATCCTGCAGCAGTGATGTTGCTTCTTGCTGGATGAAATTGTAGAGGGCCCAACTTGATGATAGACTTCGTGTGTGCTCGACCGGAGCCTTGAAGGAACTGCGGGCCGCTCTCCAGCGAAGGCTGGAGAGCGGGTGGCTTGACGAGTGGTGTTACTGACAAAGTTGCCGAGGGCGAGATGTGACGACAAAAACGAGAGAATGGCAAGTAAGTGTGATTTGAGAAAGAACTCACCTTTTATAGGCCTTGGTGACGTCCTCTGGTGGGAATTTCGGGAAATACCACAAAATCTGTGTTTCCTCCGTAGGCCTGTTTCATGCACATGTGTTTGAGTTTTATAGCCTTTGTTTCGATTCCATGATGATTGAGAACGACGAGGAAAGAATTTCCTGTCGGTCTCTACGTATATTACTAAGGAAACATAAACAAACGAATAATTAAATATATATTCAAGAAGGGGATATATATTAACAAGGGAAATGTCAATGACGTGAATAAAACAATGTTCTTGTATATTTTACAAATAAAAATCATAATACGTGGTAACAGTGTTCATGATATCGGCAAGCCTGTAATCCTCTATTTAACTGACATTTCAATGAATAAACACTGTAACACATAACATGCAATGCAACAACACGTACTGAACATTATCAGCATGTTCAATTTACCATTTTCCAGATAAGACATATTGGTTCAATGCAATTTAAAACGTAAATGGTAGTTATCAGCTTAAAAGGAAACCAATGTATTGCATCTTCGTGTGTTTCACACACTTGCAAGAGTACTACCTGAGTTTTCTATTCCACGGTTTTACCTAAAGCGTCGTTAGAATTGTCAACTGAACGATAGATGAGCGAAATTATCCACTAGCCCATACGTCATTGTTTTCTAGTGGGGTTTAGCGAAAAAACATTAAGGGTTCTGATATGTTGCGAAAAAATATTGAACGTAAAATACTGAAACCCAGTAGTTCAGAATATATAGACGAAACTAAGTTAGAATGGAAATAAAGGGGCATTTTGTAACAAGCAGTGAACAATGTATTATATTTGTTCCTAACGATATGTAATTGGTTTATTACATAGTTTTCCATCAGTTTGCTTACAAAACGAAGGGGAATAGAATGGATCGAGAATATCTGAGTTCCACAATATCTTACATGTTGATTACAGTGTCTCTCGACCCTAGAAAAGGTTGAAAACACTGCTACAAATATATGTTAGACTTTGTAAGTATGTGAAGGTCTGTGTAGCACAGCGGGTCCCAAAGTGGGGATAATTACCCACAAGGGGGTAATTTTGACATTTTCCGGGGGGTGAAAAGGAATTCCTGAAAATTAGTTTTATAATGTTCGTTTTGTGAAAAAATTGTTTTTTCGAGTTAGACCATTTAACTGTTTAGGTCGTGGTCGCAGTGTTACAAAAGACGAACGGATACCACGAGGAGAATTATAGACTTTCCGAGACTGACATGGTGTATTCATAGTAGTGCGTTGGTTAAAGAAAAACTAAAAATTTAATTTCTACCTACAGAACCTAGTTTAATTTAGATTCTGTGTAGGCACTGTATGTCAAATCCACAATCAACATCCTTATTAAGGGCATTACATGAATTGGTATATATTTAATACGCAGCCATGCTATCTAAAAAAGAAGCCATTCACTTATTACGCCCTGAAAAGCATTGACTCACCTGAACTGAAAGCAAAATTCCTGAAAATGCGGCAAGACCTTATTCTGAAGTTTGAGTTTGCAGAGAAAAAATAGAGATATTTCGGGCAAAAGTGGATGGGGAGTATCCTTTGCTTTCTGAAGAGGCAAAGAAAGTGCTGGTGCCTGTTGCGATAAGTTATCGTTGTGGGGCAGGGTTTTCAGCAATGATGGTCATAAAAACCAAACTGCGAAATCAGCTGCACTTTGAAGGCGATTTACGCTGCGCCTTGAGCGAAACAGAACGCAGAATTCAGGCGTTAGTTCAGTAGAAACAGTTGCATCACCACCACTTGTAATTGCACCGCCACCACCACTTGTCATTACACCAACACCACTAGTCACCACCACTAGACTAGTAGATGGTGGTGACGCGTTTTGCTTGCCTCCTCTGTAATGTTGTAGCCATTCTTTGACCAATATCATGTTTTTAACTTATACATAAGGCACTGTATATATAGAAATATATGAGTATTATGTTTATAAAATTTGAATAAATATTCTCATGCTCAGTAAAATGAAGTTTCCTGTACTTTTTGCAGGGGGATAATTTCCATTTTTTGACAAAAAAGTTTGGGAACCGCTGGTGTAGCAGTTTAATAACCATTTTCCAAACTGTTTCCGCATTCCAACAATTCCTTCTGACTTTTAACATATCACGTGACACCACATCTCGTCATGACAGAGGTGTTAATAGGTATGGTGACTGAGAATAAACTCACACTATATGGTTGAAGAGCTGGCAAGAGGAAGGAAATCTACGAGATCACCGCAGAACGGGGTAACCTCGACTGACAACTGCTGCGGATGATCGGAGGATCTGCGATGTTGCCGAAGCCCATCTCTTTACCAATGCTGTTGCCATAAGGGAACAATTACAGCTTGATGTTTCGGCAATGACAGTAAGGCGGCGGCTACATGAAGCTGAGTTACTCCATCGGACTCCGGCTATCAAGGAGAAGTTAAATCAGCAACATCGAGAAAATAGACTTCGATTTGCTCAGCAACATGTTGACAAAGGACTTGACTTTGGGAGCCGAGTGATATTCACTGACAAAAAGACCTTTTCCTCCGCATCTCATGGCCGTCTTCATTGTTGGAGGAGGAATAATACTCGATATTCTCAAGTGCACATCTGTGAGGAAGCACGCAGCGGTCATGTCACCTGTAACATTTGGGGATGGATTCATGTGTATGGTGTAGGAGAGGTCATCAAAATAGAAGGGAGGTTTACTGCGGACCAGAATAGAGAAATTTTCGAAGAGGTTATGCTTCCTTTTGTGCGTGCATATGCTCTGCCATTTTCTGAGCAAATATTTTTTATGCAAGACAGGTCCCCAATTCACACAACACGGGTCGTCACACGCTAGTTCTCTGAGCAAAGAAATATCGACCTTCTGGATTGGCCAAATAAGGGTTATGATATGAATCCCAGTTATTGATATGAATCACTGTAATAGTTTTATTTTCTGTAATTCTCTCCTTTGAGGTGAGAGACCGCCAACAGTCACAGCTGTAGTGGTTCAACACTTAAGTTGTAACATGGAACTTGTGAATACAAAACAATTATATGCATTTATGATGCTGTCTCAATACAAAGCATTTATAGATACCAATTTATAATGGCCAATTATGTAGCCAGTTTGATGCGTAAATCGGTATTATTTTGTGTAATAAAGGAAGAAAACTCATTCTCTCAATCAACGTAATTAATAACTTAATTAATAACATTCTTTGATTTTAAAGATCTGATGACCTCGGCCTCAGTATTTATTAATAACAATCACAGAAAACATTATCAATTAATCGTAATTATCATCATTCCTTATAATACCGATTTACGCATCAAACTGGCTACATAATTGGCCATTATAAATTGGTATCTATAAATACTTTGTATTGAGACAGCATCATAAATGCATATAATTGTTTTGTATTCACAAGTTCCATGTTACAACTTAAGTGTTAAACCACTGCAGCTGTGCCTCTTGGTGGTCTCTCACCTCAAAGGAGAGAATTACAGAAAATAAAACTATTACAGTGATTCATATCAATAAATGGGATTCATATCACAACCCTTATATAAAGTTAGGTGAATGAAACCGGTTCAATGGGGCCCGCATGAATGGTGTTTACATTGCGATAGCTTGCGTGTTACTGAATGTTTTCGGAGGGAGAGCTCAAGCCGCGTCCTGAAGTCCTTGTAACGAAGTCGATGTGTGCTGTCTTGAAAATATTCCCGCTCTGTGACGTCATCTTAGTCGCTGCTTGTGTGACGTCATCTTGGTCGTGTTTGTGATGGAATATTGCTAAGATGTTTGCAAACGTCTCTGCCACTTCAGTTGGTCACTACTCATTCTTCATTTCTAAATAATATTTCGCTCAGTGACTGTTTATTACTATATCAGTGTTGCTGATCTAGAAATAGCATTTGCTCCGGACATAACAATGCCATACCAGTAGTATCCATTCAGCTGTCGTCCATTAGCCAATTGGAAGATATTCTAAGCAGTGACGAATGAAACCTACAGATACCCATCAATTTGGTAATGTTATAATGTTATTAAAATTTAATATGCATCAAAACATTATTTTTTCATTCATAAACCGCCTATATATGTATTTATATATATCAGGTTTTTCCTCTGTCTTTGTTGTAACACAAAATAATATCTGAATCTATGTTCATTATTAAATGTAAATAAATAAATAAATAAGGAGGAGATTGTAGACACCAATCAACCAGGGAAGTACTCCGGAGGGGAGGGCGTTAGGCAGAAGATAGGGAGTGCTGGGACTCCCGTTTCTTCTGTCATGGCCTTCTTAGCTGATCTTTTTCCGTGTTTCATCTACCCTGTGAGCAGTTCACCATGCTCTCAAACACACACTTCTCTCCCTATTCATCACTACATGTACATACATCTTACACACTACATAATCTTTCCAAATTTAAAAAAAAAAATTTTGGCATCAACTTTAAGATCCTCGGAGTCCCCTGGGGAGGGGACCATAAATGTCCCCACTTCTGGCTTCCCCTTTGCCGATACGGGGAACAACGCAGACCCGGGCAGCAGGGCTGGATCTGCTACCACCCATTCGAGATGTTCTAGACCTCTGTCTGATTCACTTTTCTTAAACTTTTGCAACATTCGTGTCCTTTTCTCAAATTTTCAATACGTTGAACACCACATTTCCTCCTCTAAACCTCATCTTCTTTTCCTCACTGAAACTCAGGTGTCTAGGACGACTGACAGCAACCCCTTTTCTGTACCTTCTTACTTTCTCTCTATGCTCATTTTCACTCCAAAGGTGGATGTTGCGTATACTGTATGTACACAATGACCAAACTTGTTCTCGTATTCCCGAACTCGAATCTTTCGAATTCTATACCCTCTGGCTACGGCTTACATGCCAATCTCAAACTAAATACATCTGCGCTGTTTAATAATCTTTCCCCTAATTCTACTGACTATCCCAAATTCTTTGACTACCTCACTTCCAAAGTAGAATACATTCTTTCCCGCTCTCCCTTTGCTGAAATTTCCATTTTAGGAGATTTTAATGTTCACCACCACCTTTGGCTTTTCTCCCATTTCACTGACATCCCTGGTGAACTACCTGACAACTTTTCTATCCTAAATGACCTACAGCAGATTGTACAGCACCCTATTCGTATCCCCGATCGCCTTGGAGATAGGCCCAACATTCTGGATTTATTTCTTACCTCTCATCTTTCTTCTGACTCTGTGAAACGTTTCTCTCCGTTGGACTCCTCCGATCACAATCTTATATTTGTTTCCTGTACTATCGCTCCAATTCGGCCATTGGATCTTCCAAAGAGGAAGCGCCTTTGGCACTTCAGCGCCGCTGATTGGGAGGCCCTTAGGCAGTACTTCTGTGATTTCCCATGGAATAGTTACTGCTTCCGTGGCCGGGGCCCTTCTGGGTGTGATGAGCGTACCACAAAGGTGATTCGCTCGGGCATGGAGGAGTACATTCCATATTCTATTCCTACTACTAATGCAAAAAAACCTTGGTTTGACTTTACGTGTTCTAATGCTATCCGCAACAGAGAGGAGTCTTTCAGAAGGTACCGTCGCCATCCAACTCCTGACTCTCACTCAGCTTATATTTCTGCCCGGAATCGTGCAAAATCTGTTCTTCGACTCCCCAAAAATTCCTTCATCCTACAAAAATGTGAAAATCTATCCAATTCTAATTCTTGTCACTTTTTCTGGCATCTAGCTAAGAACCTCTTCAACAACTTTACTTCCTCTTCTTTCCCTCCTCTTTTCCATTCCGACGGCACAGTTGCCGTCTCTTCTCCTGACAAAGCTGAACTCTTCACTCAAATTTTCGCTTACAATTCAACTCCGGACGATTCCGGTGCTGTTCCTCCATCTTCTCCCCCCTGACTTTATTATGTCCAAAATTAAAATCTCCTGCAAAGATGTTTTTTCTACCCTGTCTGGGCTCAACTCTAGGAAGGCATATGGTCCTGATGGTGTTCCTCCTATTGTTCTTAATAACTATGCTTCTGTACTGACACCATGCCGAGGCAAACTCTTTCGTCTTTGTCTCTCATCTGGTACTTTTCCTTCCTGCTGGAAGTTCGATTTCATTCAGCCTGTCTCAAGGAAGGGTGACCGCTCTCAACCATCCAACTATCGTCCAATTTCTTTGATTTCTTACCTTTCTAAAGTTTTTGAGCCTATCCTTAATAGGAAGATTCTTAAACATCTTTTTTCTCACAATCTTCTTTGAGATCGTCAATATGGATTCGGCATGGGACGCTCTACTGGAGATCTTCTTGCATAGCTCTCTAACTAATTAATCCTGATTATTAATAGTCGGGGTAGTACAGTATAATTATCGGAGACTTTAACTGCCTTAATGTTAATTACGAGACTTTTACTGGTAATGATGAGGGTTTGAGACTGATTGAGTTCATGGAAGATAATTTCTTAGGACAGATAGTTACCGAACCAACGCGCGGTGACAATATCTTAGACGTGGTGATGACGAACGACGATAATATAGTCGAAGGTTTAGAAGTAGGTGAGAGTTTGGGATGTAGTGATCACCAAATTATTAGGTTTAAGCTATTGATAGAAAACAGTAAGGATAGTAACGTAATAAAAGTTCCTGATTTTCGTAGGGCTAATTTTGATAGTTTTGCGGACAGGATGAGAGTAGTGGATTGGGATAATTTATTTATGGGTAATGACGCAAATTTTCATTAGGAGGCGTTTAAAGAAAGTTCTATGAATATCGAAAGGGAGTTTATTCTTCGTAGGCCCAAGCGCGCTAGATATCATGGTAGACCCAAGTGGTGGACGAGGGAAATAGGCGAGTTCATAAACGAGCATAACAGAGCGTATAGACTTAAGCGCAATGGCACAGTAGCTAACTTTAATAGATATATCTAGCTTAGACGTCCGGTTAAAAGATCTGTTAGGAATGCTAACCGTAATTTAGAGATACTTATAGCTGCGGATAGTAAACATAATCTCAAAAAGTTTTTTGACTACGTCAGTAATCGTAAGCCGATAAAAGATAACATAGGCCCTCTAGTGGACGCTAACAGCGCTTTCGCTTCCGACGCTCAGGCGATGGCGGGTATTTTTAACAACTTTCTTGCGACTGTTTTTACCGAAGACATAAATAATGTCCCAGACGTTGACGATATCGTTCCATTTAGTCTCGAGACTATTTTGAATGATATAACTGTTAACGAGGGTGAGATTACGCATTATATCGATAAGCTAAAAGTTAGCAAGGCGCCAGGCCCTAACGCGCTTTATCCTAGTCATTTGAAAGATTTGAAAGACGTTATAGTAGGCCCCTTACAAAATTTTTTAATAAGTCACTGGAAGCGGGGATTATTCCTGAAGACTTCAAATTATCTAACGTTACGCCCCCTTTTAAAAAAGGCGACCGCAAAGTAGCTAGCAATTATAGGTCTATTAGCGTAACGTCAATTGTCGGTAAACTTTTGAAATCCGTGGTTAGGGACCGTATTGTCGATCACTTAGAAAGTCGCGATTTGATTAATAATAGTCATCATGGGTTTCGACGCCATAGATCTTGTTTAACTAATTTGTTAGAGATTTATAACGAAATAGTGCGCGAATACGATAGGCATAGAGCGGCTGACGTTATTTATTTAGACTTTAAAAAAGCGTTCGATACAGTTCAGCATAGAAGATTAATTGCGAAGGTTAAAGCGCACGGTATACGCGGTCAGGTAGCTAACTGGTTAGAGGAATGGCTTCGTGCTAAAAAACAGAGGGTCGTTGTTAATGGTAGGGAATCGGGGTCGTTGGATATAGGTAGCGGTGTCCCACAGGGTTCAGTGTTAGGCCCATTGCTATTCGTAATCTACATTAACGACATAGATGTAGGCTTCAACAGTAACGTGTCAAAATTCGCGGACGATACTAAAATAGGTGGTGAAGTTGTTAACGTGGACGATAGAAATAGGATCCAAGACGATGTAAATAGGATTATGGAGTGGACGGATAAGTGGCAGATGCAATTTAACGTAGACAAATGTAAAGTTTTGCATATAGGTTCTCATAACAACACTTACACGTACACAATGGATGTTAGAGAGTTAGCGAGCGTTGACGAGGAAGTAGAGTTAGGCGTACGTGTATCAAAGGATTTAAAAGTTAGGAACCAGTGCCTGGAGTCTTGCGCAAAAGCTAATAGGATGTTAGGCTTCATTGCGCGTAATTTCGAATTTAAATCGAAGAATATTATATTGCCCCTTTACAAGTCCCTAGTGAGGCCTCATTTAGAATATGTCGTTCAGTTTTGGTGTCCTATTTGCGTCAGGATATTCATAGGTTGGAAAGGGGTCAGCGTCGCGTCACGAAACTACAGTAATTCCGTCATTGCGCAACAAGTCTCACGAAGATAGGATTAAAGAGTTAGACTTGCATTCACTTGAGACTAGGAGATTAAGGGGGGAGCTTATTGAAGTTTTGAAAATCGTTAATAAAATCGATAACGTAAATTTTGACAAATTGTTCATTTTCGATAATAGCAATACTCGTAATAACGGATTTAAGTTACATAGCAGACGTTTCATTACTAATATCGCTAAAAACTTTTTTACGTTTAAAGTAATTGATAAATGGAATAATCTTCCGGTGTCCGTCGTGAACTCTACCAGCGTTAATATATTTAAGAACCGTTTAGATAGGCATTTTAAAAATATTAACGTTGTTTAAAATAAAAAAATAATTAGCAATAGGAGCTCTGGGGGTAATGATCGAGGATGAGTCTGTTGACGATTAATGCCAGCTTGTGACATGCCAGCTTCTGATATGCCAGCAAAAAAAAAAAAAATTAAATTAACACGAACTAAGATGTAGCTCGTAGCGTAAACTAACCCACTTTTTGTTATACTCTTTATACTTTTTTTTCTTATCCTCTCCTTACTTGCAGTCTGTAACTCTCTTTACTTGCATGTCTGTAGTTTGCATGGTATGATAGTGTTTGAGTTAAGACTGTGTTTGCATGGTTTGTAAGCGTTCTTATTTTACTTCTTTTCATCTTTCACCCTTTCCTATTCTCCTCGACTATTTTTCCGACTTGTCGGCAGTGGCCGGAGGATGATGATGGTGAGTCTTTCTTTCTCTTTTTCTGGATGAATTTTAACCCACGAATGATAGGTTTTGCTACTTACTTAACCCCTTATTCTCTTCTTTTAACCAATGCTGGGCAACCGCACACCAAATGGGAGGTTCGCGCCCGCACTTCCGCACCCGCACTTTAGCCTCTTCCGCACCCGCACTTCCGCACACCTCTAAGTTTTCGCACTTCGGCACAACCGCACCCGCACCCTATTTACATATATAAAGTTTTATCGCAAGGAAATATATAAGTTTCCATTAATATATTAATACTTTTATAAACTTTTATTTAATATTTAATTGTGAAAATAAAGTTTTAATACAATAAAGTCATTTTTTTGTTGTGAGAGGTCAGAAAATTACTAGAATACAATATCATTTAATTTTATTTTTGAATAAATTTTACGGGTGTGCGGACCAATCCGTACCCCTTCCGCACCCGCACCTCCGCACCTTTTTACCGAGGTGACCGCACACCGCACCTGCGCACACCATTTCGCACTTCCGCACAGTGCGAATGTGCGGAGGTGCGGAAGGTGTGCGGAACTTGCCCAGCACTGCTTTTAACCCCCTACTCTCTCCTTTCTCTCGGGCTAACCTCAGAGTGGATCTTAGGGTCTTTGTTAGCCTTATCTTCTGTAGATCTGTAGATTTGTAGATCCTCCTTTCGGGATTTCGGTGAAACTTTTGCTATTGCGCTAGACATATCAAAAGCGTTTGATAGAGTCTGGCCAAATCTTTAATTTCCAAACTGCCCTCCTTCGGTTTCTATCCTTCTATCTGTGCCTTCATCTCTAATTTCCTTTCTGGCCGATCTATAGCTGCGGTTGTAGATGGCCACTGTTCTTCTCCTATAGGTATTAACACTGGTGTTCCTTAGGGTTCTGTCCTGCCACCCACTCTTCTCTTTTTATTTATTAATGAACTTTAAATTCGCACTTCCTGTCCTATTCACTCCTATGCCGATGATTCCACTCTTCATTTCTCCACCCGCTTCCCAAAGCGTCCCTCTCAACAGTCACTCCATGATTCGCGTAGTACGGCTATGGAGCACCTGACCTCTGATCTTTCTGCTATATCTGATTGGGGCAGAGAAAACTTTGTGGCTTTTATTGCCTCAGAAACTCAGTTCCTTCCTCTGTCTACTCGTCACAATCTTCGACACGACTATCCCCTTACCTTCCTTCAACAACACACAACTCAATCCTTCCTCTTCTCTTAACATACATTCTTGGTGTTTCCTTTTCTCATGAACTTTCCTGGAAAGGTCACATATACACTTCTTTGATGTTTTCTTATGCTGTGCGTTAGGCTGATCTCGTTGCAGACACCAGCAGTAATCCGCCATAATATTTGTATGCCATCTTCCTTGATATCTTCTTTCCATGTTTTGATGTCCTGGTGAAATCGTTCCCCTTGCTCCTCACTGACATCTCCGAGATTTTCGGGAAAACGGTCAAGATGCGAAAATAAGAAGTGAACTTTCAGGCTCATGTTGCAGCCTAAGGCGCAAAACTTTTTAAGCATATTTTCCACCAGTCTTTCATAATTTTGGCTTTTGTAGTTTCCCAAGAAGTTTTCAACATCTTTGAAACCAAGCCATGCTTCTTTTTCTTTATTGGTCATTGTGTTCAGGAAATGATCGTCTGTCAATAACTTTCTAATATGAGGACCTATAAAAACACCTTCCTGTATTTTCTCGTAGCTAATCTTTGGATATTTTGAATAAATGTACTTGAAACACTCACCTTCTCTATTCAATGCTTTGACATACTGCTTCATGAAGCCTAACTTAATGTGCAAGGGTGGTAGGAGGATTTTATTTGGTTCAACTAGATGTTCATGTAAAATGTTCTTTGATCCTGGGGTAAGATTCTCTCTAGGAGGCCAAGTTTTCCTCTTCCAGTGCTGGTCACGTGCTCGACTATCCCATTCGCAGATGAAACATGGCATCTTAGTGTATCCTGATTGCTGCCCAAGTAACATGCAAAGGACTTTGAGATCCCCACACAATATCCATCTGTGATTTTGATACTGAATTTTTTCCAGAAGCAGTTTCATGTTATCATAGGTCTCTTTTAAATGAGTAGAATGGGCCACTGGGATTGATGCATATTTGTTACCGTTGTGCAGTAACACTCCTTTTAGACTGGTTTTAGAGGAATCTATAAACAACCTCCAGTCACTGGTTTGGTATTCGATGCCTAGCTTGCACACTAATCCTGTGATGTCCTTGAAAAATACCAAGGGACCATCTTCTTCGAAAAAGGCACGAAGTCTTTCTCACGATTTCTGTACCAAGCGAAGTATGTGTCGGATGCCAATAAATTGTTCTCCTGCAATCTAGACCCCAAAAGTTCTGCAGAGTTCTTAGGCAGATTCAAATCCCTGACTAAGTCATTTAGTTCGGCTTGGGTTAATGGTTTAGGAGGATCTCGATCAGCTGTTGGCTGTTCATAAACATCATCATTGTCTGGATTTGGAGCTGAATCAGAATCTGAATTGTATTGATCCAGACTCTCGGGTGGGCGGGGAATAGGAACTTCTGGACCATGGGGTACCGGCCTTATTGCAGATGGAAGACTTGGGTATTGAAGGCTCTCTTTATTCTTTGCATTATAACCTTTAACATTGCAAGAACAGAAGTAGCAGTCGTCGGTATGGTTTCTAGGCTCGCGCCATACCATAGGGATCCCAAATGGCAAACTTTTCTTTTTACCTTTGCTCCAATTCCTTAGTGCCGCAACACACGTAAGACAAACCTTGTGTGGAGCCCAACTTTTGTCTTGATCTCCTAATTTAATTCCAAAATCAGCATAAGCTCTCTTAATGAAGGTCGTTACATTTGTCCTTTGTTTTACAACAACATACCGACCACAAATATAACAAAATATATCTGGACTATGGGTACATCCTCTAGAAGCCATTATTAAAATTTTAAAGACGTAATGTTAGAATTATCTATTTGAAAAATATGAAAAAACGAAATTAATTAAAGATAAAAAAGGTAAAAAATTACAAAACGCCCCAAAATTGTTTTGCTAATAACTTTAAAACTGTGGGTGATAGGAAAAAACTGGTAGTATTTATGAATTCAGCGCAGCGAACTGCTTCAGAATCACAACTCAAAATAAAGAAATCGATTTTCATGCAGACCGGTGTAATCTGATCCAGAGATAATTTTATTGTTGAGGTCAAGGCTGCACGAACGACTTTGTCGCAGTGACAAAATCGCAGTGGCTGTTGTAAACTGTATGGTCTGCGACAAGTCGCTGCGATTTCTTCGTTTATAGTGCCACGTGGTAGTGACGCTATGACAAAGTCACTCGTGTAGTCTCCCGCACTTGGAATAATACAACCAATCCTTCCTGCGACTTTGTCGAGTGGCAGGGAAGACCAAGTCGGATGCAACAGAGAGTAGACAGCGACTGTCTGCGTGTAGCTTGCCCTATATCCTTTGCGATTTGTCGTTGCAACTTCGTCGCAGCGACAAATTCGCTCATGTAGATTTTCAGTTTTTCCATCTTATAAAGTGCTCTTATTCCAGTGAAATAATTTAAGGGGTCGTTTCTTTCCATTCTCTCTTAACTCAAAGATTCTTCCTCGCAGAGCTACTTTCTCTGCAGGTAACTCCGCTTCTACTGCCGAAGCTTGATCAGTATATGGCCATGTTTTATAGATTCAATGCTTTTATGCCAAATGAAAGAGATGTGAAGTTTTTGTTATGCGTTCAGTTAAACTGCCATTAGTTTAAAATTTTACTTTCAGTATTGTATTATGCATAATACAATAATGAAAGTAAATTTTTTGTACTACATTTTGAACTCCATAAAAATAAAATTGCAAGGAAAATGGAATTCCTTATCGGTGTTCTTTAATTTCAATCACTTCATTTTCAAAGGGTGCTGATCAGAGAGAGCTGCGAAGTTGTACGGAAATACATATCGAAATATTTTGCACTTTAACGAAACTTTTTAAAATGTTATCTTCACATTTCTCACAAGAATGGGTATGAAAGTGAACTTAAGTATGGTAATATATGGCTTTGTTGAAGTGTATAAGGCATCATTTAACTTTTTATATGTTACTGTTTTAGCAATATTATTCTACATTTTCATTTGCTATATTATAATCTATCAAATCTTAGGCTTTCCTATAAACTTGTTATTTTTTATAACTTTACAATAGTGACCGGAAAAAGATTAAGCATTTAGTTTCCAAAGCGTTATTGCCTCGATATACTAAAACTGCATTTCGTCAGGTTTGAATTCTTGTACTGAAAAGTATAAAACAATTTACCATTTATTAAAAAAAAAAGCTACGAAGCTTTAAAAAAAAATATTTGATTAAATCAAACGCAAAAAATATATATTAAGTTTTAAATACTGAATGATTTTATTCTTAAAATTACTGAACACTACTATTTATAATTTTAATGGGAATATGGTCGCAAAGTATACGTCCATTTGTGGGGAGTAGTATGGACGCAAAATGGACGACTGCATATGCAATTGCAATGTTGATCATATGAGTGCCAGTGCCAACCCCCTTCCCCACCACTTGTTGCAAGGTGTCAACCCTCTTTCACAGTGCCAACCCCTGGGTACAAAAAAAAGGGGGAGTCCACCTAACCTCTTTGGAGGAGAAGTTGGGACGGCCTCACCCCCCAAAGGGGTATACCTAACGTAAGAGAGAGAGAGAGGAGGAGAGAGAGAAAGAGACCATCCAGCTTCTGCGAGATGCAGAAGCTTAATGAGAGGTGAAAGTGCAACACTTGACTTAGAACTCGAAATCCGCCAGCTGGCGTAGAAGCCAGTGCCTCCAGGCATTATCAGCCAGTTGGCAGACTGTATATTTCGTTTGAACAGCTAAAAAGCGCACACAAACTCCCCGACTATATATACGCTCATGGAATCCCTATTATTACACACGCCACTACATATACGTTCATAGGTCTTCAACTCCCTCCGTCATTAGCCGTTTACACCATCTACACGTCATACATCTACAAAACACACACACACAATATATATATATATATATATATTATATATATAATATATATATATATATATATATTTATATATATATATATATATTTATATATATATATATATATATATATATATATATATATCTTCTGAAGCTCTTGTCAATTAATACTAAAATTACACACACACACACACACACACACACACACACACACACACACACACACATTCGCCCTCCATCATTTCTGCTAATTACCGTATTAGATTTTTAAAAATTATTTTCCAGTTTTAGATGATTGTAAAATCGATTGTCACTAGACATCTTCATATATATATATATATATATGCTGTAAACCCACAAGGAAAAAGAAAAACGATTCCAAGGCCTTTCGTGTATTCAGAGCTACACCTCGTGGTGGTACACACGAGGTGTAGCTCTGAATACACGAAAGGCCTTGGAATCGTTTTTCTTTTTCCTTGTGGGTTTGCAGCATTCATTTATTTCACGTGTTTAATTGTAAAATTCATCCCATATATATATATATATATATATATTATTATCACAGGTGATGGATTATTTCGCACATGCATCAGATTTTCCTGCTAAACACCTTCAGACTTCCTTTTCTGATTAATCCGTCGGAGATACAGGTAAGGTAATAAAGCATTTTACTCCAATTTATTCTTTTAAAACACAAGTTGTCCATTTCAATCGATGTTTATCATACACCCAATCTCTCGACACAATAAACATTTTAAAAATTTGATGGCTAATCCGACGTTCTCCCTCCCATTTCTGATAATTATCGTATTAGATTTTTAGAAATTATTTTCCAGTTTTAAATGATTGTAAAATCGATTGTCACAACAAATGACAAATAATATTAAATTTTTATGTTGAATTCCATCCATCCAGCTAAATAAGTTTTCTCTCTCTCTCTATGAATCTGTACATATACATCGCCATTAAATATGGTTTTTTGCAGTTCTCCATATCGTAAAAGGAGAGAGTTTTGGAATTAAGATAGCCATTAGTGATAGTTTATTAGAACGAGGGGGATGAGTTATTAACGTAGGTAGTCCCTATAGTTGCTCATATTAGGCCTGTAGCATATAATAAAAGGTCTCCCTCTCTCTTTCTCTCTCTCTCTCTCTCTCTCTCTCTCTCTCTCTCTCTTACGGTCCTGTTTCATTTCTGAAAGAAATCTGTGCAATGGATAAGTAATATTTGGTAAAGACATGCCCCCCAGAATTCGCGGCTCGTTCAATTACAACTTAATGGGCGGGCATGAGAACGAGTCCAGGATCTGTGGTTGGTGGAAAGTCGCTTACACATTATGTCCCAACCCAAATTCACCGACGGCCAACAGGAAACTCGCGATTCGAATATTGGGGGTGGCTACAAAAAAGGATCACGTATATAAAAGGTGGCATTTTCAGCTGGAATCCACAGCAGTTATTTTCACCAGTGAATAAACAAATACATTCCGTCCGTCATGAGTCATTCACAAGAAGTTTACAGCACCACACAATTGTTTGAAGACGAGGATTTCCAGGCAAGGTCTACGCTCCACCTTTTCTCCGCGACTGACCGAAATGATCTCTCCATACAAAACGTTAATGATATCTGCAATGATCCTCCGTTTGAACCAGCAGAAGTCTCTACCCTCGAAATGTGAGTAATTACGTGATAGTTTAATCTGTGATTCATTCTCGGGATATATATATATATATATTATATATATATATGTGTGTGTATATATGGGCCATTCAGTGCTTAACCCTTAAAAGTGTTAGTTAATTTATAAAAAGCCATAATAAACGAAGTGAAAGGATATTTTCCCAGGGGTTCGAGAACCGGTGTTGACAGACGATGCTTAGTACACCCAGCTAATCTCCCGTTTCAGCCCAGTTAGGCTAGTTGCTTTGTGTTTATTATTTGATCCGGTCGCCATAATTGGCATTTTATCTTATTGTAAAGCTCTCTTCATATATATATATATATATATATATATGGGAATGAACTCAGAATGGTTCCCTGA
The DNA here is from genome assembly GCA_023014485.1 of Bathynomus jamesi. NCBI lineage: Eukaryota > Metazoa > Arthropoda > Malacostraca > Isopoda > Cirolanidae > Bathynomus > Bathynomus jamesi. The sequence goes on along the minus strand of JAJOZX010000874.1, from coordinate 58,634 downwards.
GGTTTTTATGATACACACAGACCGTGCATGGAAGAAGGAACTCTTCTAGGAAAATTAAATCCACTGTAGTCCGAATAAGTAATGGTAAATGACAAACACTATAGTTTTTTCTTTTTCATGATGTTAGCCCGACGTGGGCAACGGGTCACTCGCAAAGAGGTCCCAAAGAAGTCGCAAAGAGGTCGAGCTAACATCATGAAAAAGAAAAAACTATAGTGTTTGTCATTTACCATTACTTATTCGGACTATAGTGGATTTAATTTTCCTAGAAGAGTTCCTTGTTCCATGCACGGTCTGTGTGTATCATGAAAAACCTCAGGGAACCATTCCGAGTTTATTCCCATCATGAAAAGGACATCTTATATGCCTTGAAAAGTGGACGCTCAATTCTGCTAGTTGAGGTTTAAGTTTTGGGTTTTGGCTAAAAATATAAGTTACCCCTTTTTCTTTGATGTATTCAATCTGACGTGAAGGCAGCGAGTCTTTTGCTTATATTGAGGTTCTATATGTAGCGGGGCTAGGCTGCTTTAAACCCTAGATCCTGTCCCAAAGCTGGATCCTCTCTGCTTTGCAGACAGCTGGTGAGGGAAGCTATATTTTTGGGACATCTTTGCGAGTGACCCGTTGCCCACGTCGGGCTAACATCATGAAAAAGAAAAAACTATAGTGTTTGTCATTTACCTTTACTTATTCGGACTATAGTGGATTTAATTTTCCTAGGAGAGTTCCTTGTTCCATGCATGATCTGTGTGTATCACATATATATATATATATATATATATATATATATATATGTTTATGGAAGTATACGTTAAGAACCCGGTCCCGGGTTCGTTACCCGGTGCTGGCAGATGATGTGTAGCACATCCAGCTAAGCTTACTTTTGAGCCCAGTTAGGATAGTTGCTTTGTGTTTGTTATTTGATCTGGGTACCCTATCCTACATTTTCTCTTATTTAACTCCTTGTAACTCTCCCTTCATATATATATATGTTTATGGAAGGATATGTTGACAACCCGGTTAGGTCACCTGCTTGCTGTTTATTATTTCATCCGGACGCCCTAATCGGCATTTTATCTTATTGTAACTCTCCCCTCCCATATATACATTGTGGTGTCCTGACATATAAATGCATGTTTACCACAGGATATTGTGCTAAGCTTTCTGTAATTAATGTATTCTATTAAGTATTTAGAGAGTGAATTTTGTTTATCAAATATTTACGTTTAAGAAAGGGGATCACGAAAGTCTAGGGAACTATCGTCCCATTAGTCTCACTTCGGTTGTAGGTAAATTATTAGAGGGGATAATAGCAGATAGGATCGTTGACCATTTGGATTCCTACAAGCTGGTTGGGGACTCCCAACATGGGTTTAGACGGCATAGGTCGTGTCTCACCAACTTGCTCCAGTTTTTCCACGTCATGTTGAGTGAGTATGATAAAAGTAGGGCGATTCACTCAGCTTCAACTTGCAGGGACGTGCGGTGCGTAATAACTCAGGGTAGGCAGTAGGCACTAATAAAATCAATTGCCAACAAAGGGTCTGAAAACTGTATTAACAATAATTACCATCGAAATATAGAAATTAGGCATCGCATTGTTACTCAACTTAATAAAACTGGTCAGAATTTCATAGCTATTTTATATTAACTAATATCCCGGTAATTAATAAAAATATTAAAATTTCAAAATAAAATTTTAGTTATATAAGTATTTACTTACATTATTTGAAGATAAATTCCATTCGTCTCTCCTTCTGGAGAAATATTTCTGTAACCATGTCATAAAAGTTGTGTGTAGTACTTTGTTCCAGTTTCATGAACCTTTCTTTTTCTATAGAGATTAAAGCAAGCGATGAAAGCCTTTCATGTGTCATTCGATTCTTAGTGCATGTTTTAATTCTTTATAAAGCTGAAAATGTTCGCTCAACTGAAACAGTTGTACAGTAGCTGGAATTGTAAGGACCAATTGCAGCAGTTTCACTGCTTCGGGAAATGTTTGTTCCAGTTCATTTTTAAAAATGAAGACAAGCAAATCTTTAATAGATTTGTCTCGTAACATTGGTGCATTATAGATTCCAGCCAAATCAGCTTTTAGTCTTACGAAATCAAAGAAGTTAGCATAATTCTTTTCTAAACTTTCTTGTGCTTCCCTATCAACTTGACTAGCCATTTCGACAAACTTCTTACTATCAACTAAAGTAATAAACCGCAAATTTTTGAAGTCATTATATCTAGCTTCCATTTGTTTAATTATATCATTCAATACAAGACAAAAAATTCTTTCTCTTTCTTCCCTAATTGGATGTTTTATGCGACAATTGGATTCAGCAAGGTTATTTTCTATACAATTCTCTTCAAACTTTTCATAAAAAACACCAAAATTTTTACGCATATCTTCTAATGATTCTATTGTGTCATTGATTCTTTTAATGCAATATGGAATATCTATTATTTTAGTTTGCAAGATATTAAAGAGTAGCTCACTTTTATTGAAAATTTCTTCATAGGTCATTAGTAGAAAGTATGTTGAGTCTTTTGTCAGCCAATTATAAAACCCATTACTCTTTATCAAAGTATCTGCATCCCAAGATAAAGGATTGCTGTTCATATCTTGGAAAACTGCAGTTGCGTTGCCACGTTGCGACATCATACGCCCGCCCCATGGGTTGCTTCGTAGGCAGGTTAAAAATTTCCTTTATTTCCTATTGTTTTAAAGGAAAAAGCTTGGATTAACGGCACGCGCTACGAAGAATTTAGCTATTATAATTTATATGCAGGATAAAAAGCATAGCAATATGTGCCTGCTTCAGCATTACACATAATGCTACCTACAGAATTAGCATGAAATTTGTATGTATTTTAAGAGAAAGCATAAAGGAACTGAAAGAAAGAAGTTTAAATAACGAAAAAATTACTTTTTTATATTTTAGATTTTATGCTAGGGCAGGCACTGCCTACCTTGCCTACCATGAGTGCACGTCGCTGGGCGATTGATATACTTTATCTCGACTATGAGAAAGCCTTTGATAAGGTACCTCACCGCCGGCTAATGGCCAAAGTGCGTGCGCTGGGTATCGGTGGGGAAGTAGGTAGGTGGATTGAAAACTGGCTACCTTCAGAAGTTGTGAACAGTTCTTCTGTGGATCTGTTCAAGAAAAGGTTAGACCGAATCTTGCACACTATTTGAGGGTGACAGAATTTTTCCGTGGCACCCGTTGCCATTGGTACCTCCTCGGTATGGGCCGCAAGGCCTTTTGAGGTACTACTTTTCCTTGTAAGTCCTTGTAACTCCTTGTAACTCTCTCTCTCTCTCTCTCTCTCTCTCTCAGTAGTTGGTTCAACTGCGTCGGGAAACGACTCAGGCCAGTCAGGAGAAATCACAACTTAAAATCACTCAAACAATCTAATGGAATTTATAGCGCTAGTCAAAACTGAGAACTTTGATATCATAGGAATAACGGAATCTTGGATTCATTCTGAATCAAGGGATTTTGTAGGAGAATTTGAAATGGTAGGTTACAAAATGTTTCACAAAGATAGGAACGGAAGGGAAGGCGGCGGTGTACTTTCGTATGCTCGGGACTTCCTGCACCCGGTAAACAGTAATATCGTATCTGCTCATGAAATGTTGGGAATTGATCTGAACCTAAATAATAAAGTAGTGCATCTACTTCTAGTATATAGGCCACCTCACTACCCCATTGATAAGGATATAAACTTGTATAACCAATTAAGCAGAATAGTGAATAATAAGATCAGTGTAATTTTTGGTGATTTTAATTGTGGTAATAAAAATTGGGAAAACAAAACAGCTAATGCTGAGGGCTCAAGACTGTTGGAATTTGCCAATGATAACTTATTAATTCATTTGGTTGACGGTCCTATAAGGGGTAATAATAAACTAGACCTCATATTCACGAACGAAGATAACCTAGTCTCTAACCTGACTATTGGTGAAAATTTGAGTAACAGCGATCATAATTTGATTAGGTTTGACCTCAGGGTTCCAGTTAATACACGCGAAAAGACTCGTGAAAGACTGAATTTCTCGAGAGAAAATTTTGAAAGCTTCCGAAGTATCATAGTTTAGACACACTTGAAGTTCTAATAAGTGAGGATGTCAATGTCACCTGGAGCTCTCATATCGGGATCAATTTAGAATATTAGAGAACACTTTTATACCCACTAAAATAGTTTCCTTGTTAACAAAGTCGCCGAAATGGTTTAACAACGAAATTAGCAGTGCTATTACGGGAAGAAATAGAGCCTACAAACTACTTAAGTCGCATTTCACTCAGATTAATTCAGAAAACTATATAAACCTACGTAGGAGGGTTAAGTCCTTAATTAGATCAGCCAAATGTGATGAAGAAGCTAGAGTTGCCTCACTCTGTAAAGTTAACCCTAAAGAATTTTTTGCCCATGTTAATAGCAGAAAGCCAATTAAAAATTCTGTAGGCCCCCTAAAAGATAGAAATGGCCTACTGAAATTCGGTGATAAAGATATAGCTAATATGTTAAACGAGTTCTTCGTTACAGTCTTCACGGAGGAAGACACAATAGAAGTGCCAAGTCCTCGGATTACCTATGACGGTGACCATCCCGTAGAGACCATAATTTTTACGAGAAATGAGGTACAGCAATTAATTGATAAGATGAACAAATACAAATCACCTGGCCCCGACTTATTTCTTCCAAGTGTATTAAAAGAGGTTAGCTACACTGTTGTTGACGACTTAGTAACCATATTCAAACAATCAATCGAGTTAGGGAAAGTTCCAACCGACTGGAAGTTAGCAAATGTAACACCAATCTTTAAAAAGGGTGATAGGGAAAATCCTTGTAATTACTGCCCGATCAGTTTAACATCAGTTGTCGGCAAACTGTTGGAATCCATCATTGCAAAACGTATTGTGTATCACCTTGAATCTAACAATCTAATTTTTTATTATCAACATGGATTTAGGCGACATAGATCCTGTCTGACAAACCTGTTAGAGTTTTTCCATAATATGCATAAGCTGTACGATGCAAGTAGGGCAATAGGTATAGTGTAACTCGACTTTCAAAAAGCCTTTGACAAAGTCCCTCACGCGAGATTGATGGCTAAAGTCAAAGGACTAGGAATCACCGGGCTCGTTTCCAACTGGATTGAGGATTGGTTGAAAGATAGAAAGCAGAGAGCGGTAATAAATGGAGTGGCTTCGGAGTGGGCGCCCGTCACCAGTAGTGTCCCACAGGGTTCCGTTCTGGGTCCTTTACTTTTTATCATCTATATTAACGATATAGACGTCGGCTTCTAAGTACAATCTCGAAATTTGCAGACGATACGAAATTAGAAAGTAGTATAGGTACTGAGAATGGCGTAAGAACGCTTCAGAATGATCTTGACAGGTTGGACGAATGGTCTGCTACTTGGCAGATGCCATTAAACTTGGACAAATGTAAGGTAATGCACATAGGTTATAAAAACCCGAAGACCGACTACTCTCTCTTGAGAAGGAACTTGACCGAGACCGATCTAGAGAAAGACTTAGGAGTCTATATCAGCAACGATCTGAAACCGTCGAAGCACTGTGCAGAAATCGAAAAGAGGGCCTTAAAAATATTAGGTTATATTAAAAGACAGTTCCAGTTTCGGAACAAGGAGACTGTAATGTCTCTTTATAATTCACTAGTCAGACCTCAACTGGAATATTGTGCGCAGTTTTGGTCTCCATCCCTCAGGAAGGATATAGAAAGGTTAGAAAGAGTACAAGCACGGGCTACAAAATTGATCCCTTCAATGAGAATGCAAAGCTACCAACGGAGATTGGAGCGCCTAAATCTGTTTACCTTGGAGACGAGGAGGTCGCGCGGTCAGCTTATTCAAGTCTTCAAGATGCTCAATGGAATAGACAGGGTAGATTACAGAAACTTATTCTCACTTAATGCCAATCCGACAAAAAATAATGGGTTTAAACTGGAACTAAAGACATTTACGACCTCTGTTTGCGGGAATTTCATTTCCTATAAAATAGTTAATATCTGGAACCAACTTCCCTCAGAGGTTGTTTCCAGCCAAAGAGTAAATGTGTTTAAAAATAGGCTAGACAAAGTACTGAATACTCTCATAGTTTAAGAGTAAAACATAACATAACTCTGCAGGAGTTCGTTTGCACGGTGTCTCTGTGAGCATGCTAATTATAGAACTTTTTATATATTCTCCAATTTCCTGTAAAATTTCCTTGGCTATTTTTCCAGGGTCAAGGTATTTTCTTCAACCTCTTTCCGTACCTGCCTCTGGCAGGGAGGGAGCGGAGGGTGGGGAGAGAGCCTTCTACTTTTCTATCCAGTTTTCTACTAGAGCTCGGATAGTTGAAAGAAAAATAAACTTGTTTAATGACAGGAACCTCCCAGAGTGGACCCAGTGACCTTAAGTTTATGAAACAGTGCGTAGAGGTGGTAAAGAAAGCCCAGTTGTTGGGTTATATCAGGAGATAATTTCGATTTTGGAACAAGGAGATTGTACTCTCTCTGTACAATTCTCTGGTTCGGCCGCACCTGGAGTATGCTGTGCAGTTCTGGTCGCCCACCCTCAGGAAAGATATTGAGAGGCTGGAGCGAGTCCAGGCGAGGGCCACAAAGTCAATCCCTTCCGTTAGGCATATGGGCTACAATCGACGCTTACGCACCCTGAATTTGTTTTCGCTGGAAACTCGGAGGCTGCGCGGTCAACTCATCGAGGTTTTCAAGTTCTTACGCGGGTTCAACAATGTCGATTTTAGAAGCATGTTTAGTTTAAATGATAACCCAACTCGCAACAATGGTTGGAAGTTGGATTTGAAACGGTTTAGGACTAGTGTGTGTGTGGGAATTACTTTACGTATAAGATCTGTGACACGTGGAACAGGCTACCTTCAGAAGTTGTGAGCAGTTCTTCTGTGGATCTGTTCAAGAGAAGGTTAGACCGAATCTTGCACACTATTTGAGGGTGTAAGAATTTTTCCATGGCACCCGTTGCCATTGGTACCTCTTCGGTATGGGCCGTAAGGTCTTTTGAGGTACTACTTTTTCTTGTAACTCCTTGTAACTCTCTCTCTCTCTCTCTCTCTCTCTCTCTCTCGATAAGTCATTACATGTTCCTTTGTTCATGCATTTTATACATAATTTACAGTCGAAAGAAAAAGTACTGTAGTCAAACTCGATGGTCTTTACGGAGTTTGGCAACACGTGTTGTTTTTATACCTCAAAAATTATTTATGACTATTTTTATATTTATTTGCAGGTAAAATTTTAAATAAAGTTTTTCCATTTTGGGGAAAATTTAATAGAAAAACAATATAGTGATGGTCAACGTTTCAATTCAAAAGCGTTACGCATCTTTTTCATAGATTTTATCACACACACACACACACACACACACACAGGGGTTAGACAAAATAATATGAACACCCGCCGATTTCACCGGTTATCTTTACGGACTGCTCAGACACAAATTAAACGGTCAAATGACTGGCAAACCTATTTAAATGCGTAACAGAGAGTGTATACGTCATGTTATAACCCTCACGTTGTTTTTATAGATCTGAGTGAATTATGAATTAGCAGTTATGAAAAACCTGTCAGACTTCCAAAGAGGGCAAATTGTCGGAGCGCGGATGGCTGGTGCATCGGTGACGAAAACCGCTCAGATGTTCAATGTATCCAGAGGAACTGTCTCTATGGTCATGTCTGCATACCAAAACCATGGAAAGACAAGAACCGACAAATGCAATAGTGGACGCAAGAAGAAGCTGTGTGATCGAGACCGCCGGTGGCTAAAGCGCATTGTGACAAAGAACCATAAGACCACAGCTCCAAAAGTGACTGCAGAGCTTAACCAGCATCTTGCAAGCCCGGTATCGACCAGAACTGTACGTCGCGAGCTACATGGAGCTGGATACCATGGGAGGTAGGGTGCCACACTCTATAGGGGCAGTTTTTAGAATTTGGAAATTTCGAATGGCCCTTAGTCATATTGTTTGGTTGGATGAGAAAATCCTAAATATGAAGTTTGAGCCCGATCGAAGTACATTTAGAGGTTCCGCATCGACCGTTTCTGTTGTACCGTGTGTTCGAAATAATGGATTTATCTGGGAAACCTGTAACCATGGCACTATTACATATATACAGGGTTGAAAAAAAACCATGGTTTTAAAAAAAAACCAAAAACCAATGGTTTTAAAAAAAAAAAAAAACTTAACTCAGATAACTCAATTAGGTACTGGTACTCAGAAATTAGAATTGCTGACTGTCTCATTTTTTAATTGGAAGATGTTAGATGTAAGAAGTGCTAACTTCACAAAAATGAAAATAAACCTAATAACAACATTTATATTTGTAGCTACATGCGTTTATAATGTAATTGATACAGGTAACTTCAATCCTTTTATGTGCAATGCCACTATTAAATAGGCCTGCTAATGCAAGGTAGCTATATTATATACTACCGTACATACTAGGCTACCCTGAACTGATGGTTTTTAGGTCTTATCAATATAAATATAAGTTTTAGTTTTAGAGCTATTAGTTTATGAATTAAATAATTTGTGTTGTAAAAATTGAAATTATAAAAAACAAAAAACCCCAGAAAAACATGTTTTTTTTAAATGGTTTAAACCATGGTTTAAACCAATGGTTTAAACCATTTGGGTTAAACCAGCAACCCTGCATATATATTGCTATAATTTATGCATTTCATAAATTTAAATATTTATAATTAATATTTGCTTCTCATTGTATATATTTTCACTACTTTTCAGCATTGAGATCTGGCAACAGCGCAACGCCGGGTTAGTGTGGTGAGTCACACTGTCACAGTCTTCAGTCAATCAGTCTCCTTCACGCATTCAACGCGTGATCATCTCGTGATGGCTACCGCAAGCTCACTGAGATCCAAGACCGAGATATGGCTAATCGGACACGCCAACCCAAGCCCCCTAACGGGAAACAGGTTACCTTCAAATGGTGAAGTGCTTCGCTGGTTTATACAGTTTCATAAGGTGCAAAAACAACTTCTAGCCGAGGCGGCGCGTAATGTGATCGTCGAGGTATATACTTTCTGGGCTATGGCCAGAATCCCGACCATGACCTCCAAAAGCGCAGCGCGAAAACTGCTTAGACTTTACGACAATTGGCAGGCACTGCAGCGCAGCCGGAAGCGGTCCGGCGCCATAGGTGAGGCAGCCAGGGCGGCCTTCACCGAGGGACTCGATGACATTTTTGACGTGGCTCTCGACAACGCCCTCTCCGTCATCACCATCCAGGTGGATCGCGACTTCCTTCTTGCTCAACGCGAAAAGGGTCGCCGTGGTGTCATGTCCGGGGTGGACAAAATCTTCACTGGAATTGAGCAACGTGCATCCGCGCGTGAAGCTGCCAAAGAAAGGCAACCCTTACATCATCAAACTCGTCGTCGTCGCCTAATTGCTCGACAGAAGAGGTAACCAATCCACCTACAAAGCGCCGTTCAACTCATGAAAGCAGCTGCTTCCAGTCTGGATATTCAAGACACAGATGAACTGGCTCTCAGTCACGAGACGATTCGGCGTTGCCGATTGCGTCATCGAGGGGAAATCGCCAAAGAAGTGAAGATGACGTTCGATCCCAGTGTCCCGCTCATCGTTCACTGGGACGGGAAGATGGTCTCCGACTTCAGCGGCAAGAAGGTCGATCGCCTCGCCATAGTCGTGTCCGACGACGGCGTCGACAAACTTCTCTCCGTGCCGAAGTTGCCTGCTGGAACTGGTCGCGCCCAAGGAGATGCTGTGCTGAACTCGTTGGATGACTGGGGAATCGCTGATCGTGTCGTCGGGCTCTCCTTTGACACGACAGCTGCCGACACGGGCGTCGTTTCGGGCGCTTGCGTCTTCATCGAGCAGGGCCTTCACCGCCAGCTGCTGAACCTGGCCTGTCGGCACCACATGCTAGAATTGGTGGCAGAGAAAGCCTTCATCGATGCATGGGCCCCTCCTCTGGTCCTGACATTAAACTGTTCTCGCGACTGAAGGAGCGCTGGCAATCCGTCTGCACCCACCAATTCAGCGCCATCTCCAAGGAAGACCTTACTAAGCCGCTGCTCAAGGCGCGAGACGATCTGATCGCGCGTTTCAAGGGTCACATCACCAAGGGCCAGCCGCGGGACGACTACCGAGAGCTCCTGGAGCTGGCGATCATAGCACTTGGAGGCGTCCCCCAGCGAGGTGTGCGCTTCATGCGACCGGGCGCACTCCACCGCGCCCGGTGGATGGCCAAAGAGATATACGCCATCAAGCTCCACCTCTTCCGGCAGCAGCTCCCCATTAAGGCTCGCGAGGCCCGGGGCATCCTGCGCTTCGTAAACTTTGCGCTGCTGGTTTACATTCCGGCCTGGTTTACGGCGCCCCTTCCCGCCGCTGCCCCTCGAACTGACCTGGCGATGCTCAAGGCGCTGGTTGACTACGACAAGGTGGACAAGGACGTGTCCAAGGTTACCTCCCCTGTGTTTCGACGACATCTCTGGTACCTGAGTGAACACCTGGCCGCCCTCGCTCTCTTCGATGACGACACTCCGCTGGAGGAGAAGAGTCGAATTGTGACGGCCATCAAGGATGTCGAGGGCACCGAGGAGCCACCCAAGCGCATTGCCCTGGATGTCTGCCCGGAGGAGCTCGAGCGAAAGACAGTCGCAGACTTTTGCACGACATCCAGCACGCTTCTTTTCGAGCGGCTCGCGATCAATACTTCTTTCCTAGAGTTGGAGCCGGCTACCTGGTTGAACAATGCGTCCTACCTGGTGGGGAAACGCCGTGTCTCTACGTTGAGCGTTGTCAATGTCCGGGCGGAGCGAGGGGTCGCGCTGATGCAGAACTACAATCTCGCACTCACCAAGGACGAGGAACAACGGCAGTACTTGATGCAAGTCGTTGAGAAGCACCGCAAAGAGCACCCGAGCGCCCGCAGCGGAAATCCTTAACGGGTTTGCGAGTACTTTATGGTATATTTGAATTTGCTTCATTTTTATAGGGTGTTACTCCTATTAATCCTGTATAACAATGTATAATCGTATATACTTTATTTCTTAGTTATTATTTTGATTTATATGGCCAGTAGGCTCAGTATATTACTATGATTAATACGGAATAAAATGTTTTTTATTTTAATAATATTAAGTTGTTTTGTTGCAATAAAACTGAAATTGATTTAATGATTTTGTATTATTAATAACATTACACACAGAGAATAGTATCCTGCTACCCAGGCATGGTGGGACAAGTTTATTCCAATTAATTATGAAATAATGTTGAACAATATTGTTAAGGTGTTTGCACTGTTTGCTAGTTACGTATTGTGTTGTTATAAGCTGGTTGCCGGTTGGTGTGGTTTGGACTACAAAGCATAAACGTATTAAGGTGAAACTTTGAAAAAAAACTTTTGAACCGCGACAAAAATATTAATATAAAAAAAAATATTGGAGATGGAATAAACTTAATGCTATGGAAATATAGCTGTGACTGTCCTCTACGCCATGGTATATGATAGCATTTATATTGACATTGTACATGTTACTTTACCCCTTGGAGCTGGAGCAATTTCTTGGAGAAACTCATTACTTCTAACACGTGGTACGCCAGAGATAGTCGATGCGGAACCCCTAAATATCCTTCAATTTGGCTAACATTTCATATTCAGGGCTCTTTCACCCAACCTAACAATCCCACAAAGGGCCGTCCTAAAAATCAAAAAATGATTTTTATGTGGCACCCTAATGGGAGGGCTGCAACTGCCAAACCCTTCCTTTCGCACATCAACATTGAGCGGCGCAGAAAATGGTGTAATGACCATAAGAATTGGTCAATGGCCCGGTGGAAGAATGTAGTCTACTCCGACGAATCCTCCTTTACGCTATTTCCATGTTCCGGTCGAGTTTACGTCTGGAGACAGCCTAAAGATGCTTATGACCCCGACTGCATGACCCCAACCGTTAAGCATGGAGGCGGATCTGTGATGGTTTGGGCAGCAATATCGTGGAATACTCTTGGCCCAGCTGTAGTACTGCATGGTAGGGTTAACGCCCAGGTCTATCTGTCAATATTGGCTGACCATGTCCATCCCATGGTCCAAACGCTGTTTCCCAATGGTGGCGCCGTCTTCCAGGATGATAATGCACCAATCCACACCGCTGGGGTCGTTAAACACTGGTTTGAAGAGCATGTTAGTGAAGTAGAACGCTTGGATTGGCCTCCACAATCCCCGGATCTTAACATTATCGAGCATCTGTGGTGTCAGTTGGAGCAGCAGGTCAGAAGCCGATTCCCACCGCCAGCGTCTTTGGAGGAACTGGAGCAGGGTTTGCTCGAAGAATGGCTTAGGATTCCTCTAGCCACTGTCCAAAAGCTGTATGAATCAATTCCATGACGCATTGCAGCTATTATCGCTAAAGGAGGACCAACTCCATATTAAGAATAAAAACCGCCATTTATCAAGGTGTTCATATTATTTTGTCCAACCCCGGTATATATATGAAAATTATTTCACGAAAGTAACACGTGAAAAATATTTATGATGAAAAAAACCACGAAGGAAAGGAAACACAGAATGGTGCTCAAGCGCTTTCGTCTAATGACATCCTCAGGAACACTGAAGTAAATAAAGAGTTCGAGACTATATATAGGTCACAAAAATATATATACATATATATATATATACATATAATAAATATAGAAATAAAAATTGTGGGAGGAGCATACAAATTTGTATGGAAAAACTACCAATTTTAGCACTTTGCCCTTCTTGTCTAAATCCGTTCTGAACGAATTCAAAACAACAGGATCAAGTGGAAAAAGACATTGGCTCATGTTAAAGTTATTTGTAAGTTGGATAATAGCAGACTCAAGAATATTTCTATTAACAATGTTGCTAGAGTGAAACAAAACTGAAGCATTATTGCCATCAATACAGGGGGATAACTCTGACAAATGGACAAAAAGGGCACTGGACTACTGTCTTGTTCTAACGGAATATTGATGATGTTTTACACGCGTGTGCAAATCCTTTCCCGTCTGACCAATGCAAAAGGAATCACATTGTTTACACCCAGTTTTATAAATAATGCCTGAGTTATTGGAGGGGCTATTTTTAACTATGATATTTTTCACAATATTGTCCGCCAGTCCGGAATACATGGATGCCGAATTGAAAAAAATCAACGGTATTGGAAGTGATCTCTGCTACCCACATGCGTTTATGCAATCTTGTCTTAATAAGGCAAAACGAACCTTCTATCGTGTGAATAATAACACTCGCACTTTGTCAAAGAATATTTCAGTACATCCATTCTTCCCAGGCTTTCTAGGCATTGCTAATGTACTTAAACTTTTGAATATTAATGTAGTATTTTCATATAACAATATTTCTATATTTATTATATATATATATATATATTTTTTTTTTTTGTGACCTATATATAGTCTCGAACTCTTTATTTACTTCAGTGTTCCTGAGGATGTCATTAGACGAAAGCGCTTGAGCACCATTCTGTGTTTCCTTTCCTTCGTGGTTTTTCATCATCATATATATATATATATATATTGACAACATAGGGGTGGGTACTGATGTCTTATAATGTGAGGATTTAAAAGAGAAACATTGACCGTTAAAATTCGGCTATGCATGGTCAAAAAGAAAGAAAAAAACCAATATAAATTATATCTATCTGCTGTCAGGGTTCTTAATTACATCTAGTTTTTGAAACCCAGAAAGTTGTGATTGTTACATAGCAGAAAATTAAGAGTTGTGAATTAATTTATGTTTAATTTTTAACCCTTACCTGCAGCGTAACTAAATAAATAGTCTGGCCGAAATAAGACGTATGCTGCATGTCATTAGAATATTGGATGGATTAAGGCAAACTTTCAATGTTTTAAGTGTGAAGTACGTTAAAAAGATTGAGTGAGTGAAAACTGAATTCCGTAAATGTAGTCAATGGTATCAGTATTTTGGAAGTAGATTATTAGTATTTAACGGTTCTAACGTTAAATTTAACAAACTAAACAGGAGTTAACTTTAATTTATAAATGTTTGTACGGTAGCATATTATATATATATATATATATATATATATATATATATATATATATATACTGTATATATATATATATATATATATATATATATATATATGTTTATTCCTAGTTTGGAATAAATATTATATCATTGGATAAGCAATAGTTTATTTATGAACAGTGTGGGATAGAAATTTTATAATTTTGTGTATTTAAAAAATAAAAGAATATGTTTTATGATATATTTTGACAACCATCGTCTGCATCAGGGCCAAATCTAAAGATATTTTTCTTGGGATATTTGGCTCGCGCATATTTTTTTTGGATTTTTCCGAACCACGAAGAACGTTTCCCTCATTTTCTTATTGCCGCTGCATCTCTATATAATCCAGACTATTAATAGCAGGTAAGGGGTTCTATTATTATTATTATTATTACTAAGCATGTTATTATTATTATTGCCTGGCTGGGTTAAATCGAATAATGTTCGGTTTAGGTCGAATGATGCCCGGGTTAGGTCGACTGGTGCCCGAGTTAGGTTAGGTTCTTTTTGCACCTCACGACATTCATAAATATATTATTACCAATCCAATGGTGTAACTTTTATGCATGTGCAATAAAAATTTGAAGGACACCTCTAAACTAGGAGTTTACCGATATTTAATATATTTTCATTTGTTCGTTCTCCCTCCTCATCTTGCGCGGAATGTTCTCCTATACAAGCGTCGTTCTTTACGTTAATTATACTGCGTGTTCTTTGCAGTTGAAATGTATATATAGTTGCGGCATGCGGGAGGTGCCCCCCTCGGGGTATTGGTTTCTGCGCGTATGTAGGAGAATTACGACTTCTGATCAAGTGAGGACCATGGTGTAGTGGTTATCATATCTGACCGGCAATCGGAAGAACCCGGGTTCGATTCCCGGGTGGTTACCTCATATTTTCATTGGTTCGTTCTCCCTCCTCATCTTGCGCGGAATGTTCTCCTATTCAAGCGTCGTTCTTTACGATATATATATATATATATATATATATATATATACACTGTATATACTGTACATATATAGTAGGCCCCTATATGTGAAATTTTTTTAATACAAACCAAACCATATTTTGAATTTTTGTTCCGGCGCAAAATGAATATTCCGATTATAAATATGAGTTATAAACTCCTTCATAAATCTTCATTGAAGAAATTCTTTTTTCCATCTTTATTTTTTCGAACATTAATTTCAATTTTGTACTTCACATCTCACCAGTAATTAAAAAGAAAAAAAAAAAGTAAAACTGATGAGTTTAAATTTGTTTTTGTGCATTTGCTACACTTCCATACAAATGAGAATTTGTACACGCATAATACCTTTGCTGGTAAAATTTTAGTATTAGACTTAACCTTACCTATGCAACCCTATTCAAACAACCTTGATCACCCCCCACCCACCCCGCGATTAGCAGCGGGCTCTCTGTGATCGTCGGACGGTGATTCTCTCCACTCTAGTCCTGTCATGGCGATCGGTAAAAAATTTGTAATTTCTGGAGATTCTTATTGGGGCTTGTAACTTTGTAATAATGCATTTCCACCGACTTTGAGATACAGTTTCGTGCATTCCAGATCATGAGGAATCTTTTGGTAATACTCGTAACTCTGGTGTCAAGTTGTAAATTGTACTAAAATATATAGGACCTACAGTATTATACACACAGTGTGTGTATATATATATATATATATATACTTTCTTACTTTGTGTGGGTTCGAACGACGGTTGAGGCCTCTGCAGCGTCCCGCCTCATTTACGTGATTTGGTGAAGGAGGGAATTGCTCTCTGATCTCCTCCTTCCCTCGTAGCCAGCTACGCATGGCTGGTCAGGGACTTTCCACAGGAATCTGTCCAGCTGGTTCTTAAAGTTATTCAGGTCGGTGTGCTGGAGATTCTTTACTTCTCTCGGTAGGACATTGAAAAGGTTTGGGCCTCGTGTTCTGAAGGTATTTTCCATCCACGTTTTGATGGCCCACTGTCCCACAGTAGCTACGACTGTACAAAATCTCTTCTCTCATCCAGTTTGTTTCTACTTCATTTCTAAGGTTAAGGACAGAGCCCTCAAGTATTTTCCATATGTACAATATTGTGTACCGCTCGCGCCTTCTTTCGAGAGAGTGGAGTTTCAAGGATTGTAGTCGAGACCAGTAGTCTTCACCTTCCATTTCCTCTATCATAGACGTAAAAGTCCTTTCTATAGCTTCAATGTTCGCAATGTCTCGTTTTCTGTATGGGCTTGTGAGTACTGAGCAATACTCAATTATTGATAGGACTAGACTCTTCGATAATTTGACATGATGTTTGCTTTTCTGCTGCGGAAGCTCCTCCAGATGATTCCCATTATTTTTCTAGCCGTTGTAATTTTGATGTTGTGGTGCTCTCTGAATGCTGTATCCGACGACATTATTACTGCCAGATCCCTGACTTGTAATTTTGGTGTTATCTGTTTGTCTTGCAGAGTTTTGTACTTATATATATATATATATATATATATATATATATATATATATACAGGGTGGGCCGTAAGTTTCCATACATAGGAAAAATAAACATTTTTTTATGGACAACCATTTTTATTTATATAATATGCTCTACATGGTTGCCATTGTTTTGAAAACACATTTCAATACGTGTTCCCCACTGTTGATGAACACGCATTAGCACAGTTGACGTTATGCTTGTAATGGCGTTGGTGATACGTTCCTTTAGATGATTTATGTCTCGTATCTTTTCCTGATACACCATGGCCTTCAAGTGCCCCCAAAGATAGAAATCAAGGGGGGTGAGATCTGGGGATCTGGGAGGCCACTCCACAGGACCACGCCGACCAATCCAAGCATCCGGAAACTGCTGATCCAAATACCGACGCACGTGAAGACCATAATTTAAATTTTCCTATGTATGGAAACTTACGGCCCACCCTGTATATATATATATATATATATTATATAATATATATAGGCCAGCCCAGGCTCATAGGGGTGAAAAATAATTTTTTTATTTTCTTAAGTCTCACCCTTGGAATTTGTTTTGTGTGTCGATAGGAAGTTTTGAGTGAAGTTTCAGCCGGATTCCCTAATATTAAGTGGTGCCGACAGACTCTGAAATGTGTAGTTTTTCCGCACCACCCAGGAGGTAACTACAACAGGCGCGTTTTTTTTAAAGTGGTATCCCCAATAGGCCTAATCCACTTTTTTAATGTTAACTCATGAGGTTGTTGTGCTTCCTGTCTTTATCGTTGATTTCTTTGCCTCTGGAAACTGCTCTCGGTGTTTTTCCACGACTTGAAGAAGGTACTGCAGATGTTCTTCGTTTCTTGTGAGATGACTGCTGAAACTCTGAATTAATGAGACCCCTCTCTCTGCATTATCGTTTACAACATTCATTGTTTTAACATATTCCTTAGCTAATTTATAGTCGTCCCTGTTATCCCATTCTGCAGGATCTACTTCGAGAAACGTCGATTGAAGTGACAATTTCTCAAAGAAAGAGCGACTTGAGCTTGTGACAAAGTCCGCCAGACTTTTCTCTAGTGGGTCATCATGAGTGTGGTCAAAAGCAATTCGTTTTTCTGGTATTTTTTAACCAGGTCTTTCCAATGCCTGAACCATCGGCCGTTTCACTTGCAAAGTTATGCCATCATCAAAAAAGGCAAACGACACAAGTTCTTCATTTAGATACCAGAGGTGACGGCATAGTGCTTTGCTAGCTATTGATGAAAGTTGATTATCATCATATTGCTGAAGCTCTTTTAGATATTCCAAATCGGTTCTTGGTGCAAAAGATGCGATAGGAGCCGCAAACCATTTTGGCACATAAAAGCGGACAGCATAGCGAGAGAAGCGTTCCATTGCACTCAGTTCCTGTTTTATCAGGTTGAACTGCGAGCGAAACAATACAATTTTGATGGCATAAATCACTCGCGACATCCACCTAGCGCGATGTAAAGCCCCAGGTTGACGAAAATATACTCCTCCTGATAGAACACCACCTTTTTTATTGCCAGTATTGCTAGCGGTAGTATCAAAACACATTGCTTGAATACATTCTTGCAAATTCCAGTCGTCTAAGCATTCTAGAACTGCTTCTTCAATTTTTCCGCCTTCTCCAGAAACAAGTTTTGGTACTGCTAGAAGCTTAGACTTTCCTCCACCGGATACAAGAATAGCTCTCCTATCTATTTTTTAATCACCTGTTATATCTCGCATTACTTTACCATCCCAATGAATGGTAAACGAAACGTCAGAGGTAAAGGTTTGCTTAATATCATCTGCAACTTTTTGGCGTACGGCACTCCTCGCCCTCTGTAGAGTACTTCTGTTCAAAACAACATTGTCAATGTCATGTCCAAGAGAAGTTGCAGCAGCTGAAAGCACCATAACAGCTCTACGATAACTTGTTTTTGTTCGATCTAATGCCATTGCCAGATCAGGTGTTACGATGCGTTTTGAAGGTTTGGATGTCATTTCAGGAGTGTACGATGTGCCTGGCTCTGGTTGCTCATCACTACTACTGCTTGAACTGCTATTACTGAACTGAACTGCAGCTGAAGACAGTTTCTTTCGCAATGCCTCTTTTTCTTTTAGTGCAGCATTTCTTTCATTTTTTTTCCGTTTTCGAATTTGCTTAGCGACCAGTTTGTTATCAATATCAGTCATGTAACCTCGCCTCCCTTTTTCTCTTTGAGCACGTAGGAATGATCTGTCTTCCTCATTTGACATCATTTGTAAAGCATTTGCGTGAGCTATATCAAAAAGGTTATCTAAACTATCTTGAAATTAAGCTTCTTTTTTAATTTGATTTTGATTACGGTTTGATTTTGATTTTTGAAGTGATCTGAAGTTCTTATACATTTTCTGAATTTTCGTTTGTACATGCTGTTTGGCTCTGGTGGGTATTTTCGCCTTGTCCCAAATCTCAAAAATTTCAGCATAAACTATGTTGGATGCTTCTTTCAATGTTTTCTTAGTGTTTGTAAGAGAGAAAAGCCGACGTAGTACATCTCCATTGGATGGAAGCTTCTTACTGCCAATTGTGTCAACTGGCTGTCCAATCCGCCATATTTCAGTTTTTCTTCTTGTTACAATTGAATCGGACATGGTGAAGGATAAAATCTGCAAATATTAAGAGAAAACACTTGCACATCAATCTCTCACTGCGGCTTAAACAATACTGACGTGAAGATGTGTTTCTATTCAACAGTGTAACATGTGTAACAGTGTAACATGTGGAGCACAATCCACAAGATTGTGAATAGGCATGGTTTGCACACAATATTTGTCCTACGAATTACGGGATTTCTTAAAGTAATTTTACCAGCAATTGATATTTTCGCAATAAATGAAAAATAAAAGTGGCTGTCGGCACCACAGAAAGTGCATAGATATTGTTGAAATTTAGTGTGCGAGTGTATTATGATGGTGGTAACAATTTTAGGGGGTGAGACTTTCACTTTTCAAAAATAAGTTTTTTGGGCCAGTCTAATATATATATATATATATATATATATATATATATATATATATATACACACACGAGGATAATTCAATAAGTATCCGCACTTTTTATTTTCACAATTTTATTTTCACATCTGATAGATTATAAACACATCACTTCTCAACATAGTCTACCTGGTTCTCAATACACAGTCCAGCGGTCTACAAGCTTCTGAATACCATCACAAAAAAATGTTTTCGGCTGTGTGCGTAGCCAGTCATGCACCGCCTCCTTCAGGTCATCATCGCCTTGGAATCGTTGACCTCTCAAAGCGTCATTTAGTGGTCCAAACAGGTAAAAATCCGAAAGTGCCAGGTTTGGACTATAGGCTGGATGGTTGAGAACTTCAAATGTAAGTTCTTGAAGGCATTTTCTAGTCTGTGCAGCGGTATGAGGGCGCGCATTGTCGTGTAACAGAATACACCTTCCGACAATCTCCCTCTCCGTTTTGTGCGAATTACTTGCCTTAACTTATTCCGAAGCATGTAAAAATACGATGCACTTGTTACTGTAGT
Organism: Bathynomus jamesi; assembly: GCA_023014485.1. Taxonomy (NCBI): domain Eukaryota; kingdom Metazoa; phylum Arthropoda; class Malacostraca; order Isopoda; family Cirolanidae; genus Bathynomus; species Bathynomus jamesi. The sequence continues at coordinate 38,521 of JAJOZX010000874.1, read as the reverse complement.
TCCACGCTCTAGAATGTACATAATGTTCAAGGTTATCATTATCATTATATATATATATATATATATACACACACACACTGTATATATACTGTATATGTGTGTATGTATATATATATATATATATATATATATATAGACTTTAAGGTACTAAAATTAAGGCACTTTTGGTTCGGAACCCACATAAAATTGTAGGTCCCCTCCGCCACCACGGAGAACAAGCGCAATACACAATTACAAACACAGTTAGGTAGACCAGCCATGAGTGGATTCTTGGGTCTTTGATGGTTTGAAACATTATAACATTATAACATAATTATACAGTATATATATATATATACAGTGGTAGACCGGATGTCAGTTTTTCAACATCTGCGGATGCAGATGGGGATCTTTAATTTCATTATCCGCGGATGCGAATGCGGATATTTAGTTAATCTATCAATATAATATAGAATTATGAATATATGACATAATTTTTCAAATTTCGTGATATTACTATTATGGCAGGCACTGCATGAGAATTAAAATTAATATTAATGTTTTCATTATGATAAAAATAATAACTTTCTCAAGAGTTTCAGCCACAGAAAATTCAATGAAACAAGTTTCATTCAATTTTCTGTGTTACCAGGTATTTATATTTTCAGGTTTATATATTTGTTTGTTTATTATTAATTAATACTTTACATGAAATGTGCAGGACTGGACCTTATAAGCTACTTCATAAGCTAATTTAATTGTAAATTGGATAATTTATTAAAGGTAATATACGCATAACATCCGCAGTCAGAAGTGCGGATGCGGATGCGGATATCCGGTGGTCCACCACTAATATATATATATATATATTATATATATATATATATATATATACATACCTTACAAAGGTTCCGCGCGATGATTCCTCATTTCGCGAAGGTCAAGCTTGTTGCCCCTCCTCTTTGAAAGTATTTGTAATTTCTCTGTATATATATATATATATATATTAACATACACACATTGTATATGTTATAAAGTTATAATGTTTCAAACCAGCAAAGACATGTACTCCATGGTGGCGGAGAGGACCTACAATTTTACGTGGGTTCCGAACCACAAAGCCTTAATTTTACTACCTTAAACTGTACCCAATCTATCAACATATGCGTCTAATCGATTTTTAAACATGTTTATAGACGTGCTACTAATTACTTTTACCGACAAACTATTCCACCTATTTACTATTCTATGCGTAAAAAAGTTTTTGGCAACTGCTGTCTCGAACCTTCTACTTGTCAACTTACACCCGTTATTTCTAATTCTACTATATTGCGATATTTCGAAAAACCTATCTCTTTACGTTGTCGAACCCATTCATAATTTTCAAAACCTGGATTAGATCACCCCTTAGCCTCCTAGTCTCGAGTGTAGTCAATCTTAACTCCTTTAGCCTATCCTCGTACGACTTTGCCCTAAGCGACGAAATCATCTTAGTTGCTCGGCTTTGAACTCTTTCGATTTTGTCTATATCTTTTCGCATATGCGGATTGCAAAATTGGATTGCGTAATGCAAATTGGCTCTAACTAATGATTTATAAAGAGGAACAAGAATATCGCGCGACTTGTACTCAAAATTTCTAGCTATAAAACCTCGCACTTTGTTCGCTTTATTGACCGCTGCTGTACTTTGTTTCGCCACTTTTAAATCACCAGCGACAAAAAACAGTGGCGGCTCGTCGGTAGACACTGCAGAACTGCAGCACCCCTAAAGTTTTTATTTACAATTGAAATAATCAAGAACAATATAAGGATGAGCTCACTGAATAACTTTTTCAATAACTTTTGAAACTTTTATTCATTGCTCAATGCTCATCCTTTTATTTCAGTAATTATTTCAACCCATTCTTAGAGACAGCACCCCTAGAATTTTTAGTCACGAGCCGCCACTGGACAAAAACTCTTCAATCTTTTTCCTGCTCTACGCTTGCCACCTCCTTCCCTGACATACTATACGCAAAATAACCGTTACGCGAACCTATATGTAAAATTTTGCACTTATCGACGTTAAATCTCATTTGCCATGTGACAGACCAACCTACGATTTTATTCAAATATTCCTGGATTTTACCTCTATCTTCGTCATTAATCGCCCTACCACCCAACTTCGTGTCATCCGCAAACTTTGAAATTGTACTGACTAAGCCGACATCTAAATCGTAAATATATATAAGAAAAGCAGGGGGCCCAATACAGAACCCTGAGGAACGCCTCTCGCTACATTCGCCAAAGACGACTCCGCTCCATCGACGACCACCCTCTGTTTCCTACCTCGCAACCACTCTTCTGTCCAATTTATTATTACACCCTGATTCCATGAGCCTTAGTTTTTTTCAATGAGTCTTTTGCGGTGCGGTGTCAAACGCTTTTTCAAAATCTAAATTCAGTACACCTACCGCCCGATGCCTATCGTAAACTTCAATTACGCTTTGAAAAAATTCTAAAAGATTAGTTAAGCAAAATTTATTTCGCCTAAAACCTTGCTGCGTATTTCTAGTCAAGTTATGCAATTCCAAGTGTTCGACTATACGATCCCTAATTATTGATTCCATAAGCTTACCTACAACAGACGTTAAACTGATTGGCGTATAATTTCGGAGGCGCACTTTTATCGTATTTCTTAAAAATAGGTGTTACATTTGCTAACTTGAAATTATCTGGTACGCACCCTTCAGAAATAGAAGCATTAAAAATCTTTGTTAGCGGCACAACAATGCTTTCTTTTAATTCTTTTAGTTGTATGGAATATATGGAATCCGGCCCCGGTCATTTACGCATTTTCATTTTAACAATATAGTACATTATCTTCCTTTCACGAACCACAATATTATCTAAAGCAGGGGTCGGCAAACTTTTGAAATAAAGAGCCATATTGCTTAAAATTTAGAGAAAAGTAACATGAAGGAGCTATATATATATATATATAATATATATATATATATATATATATATATATATAATATATAATATATATATATATATATATATATATATATATATTTTTTTTTTTTAGTTCAGGAAGAACCGATTCGCCTCTATTTAAAGGGCATATCTCAGCGGAAAAACAAAGAAAAAGTGAGAGGAAAGACAGAGGAAAAAGAAAGGGTGGAGGGGACAGTCGAAGTGGAAAAAGACCAAGGATGACAAGGACTGCAGGGTCGAGCCCCATCATCCTTGGGTGCTAGGGCCGGGAGGGCGCACGTGAAACCTCCAGGAACAGCACGTACAAACGAGCACAAAGAGCACTCAAGAGCACGAGCTTAGAACCCCCTTGCGGGGTATATATATATATATATATATATATATATATATATATATATATATATGTGGTAAGTTACCATGAATCGTGAGACATATATATATATATATATATATATATATATATATATATATATAAAACATGAAACAAATTTATTTTCCGTACTTACATATTTTCTTCAATGTGGCTTACAGTATGTTGTTGCATTTTTTTCACTGATTTCTTTGAAATTGATATCGCAGTTTGTTAAATTTACGTTCATGCAAGCATTCAGACTCTCTTCTGTTAATCTTGATCGCAAATTGTTTTTAATGCAGTTTAAGTGGGAGAAGGCCTGTTCGCACATAATGTCGATCGAAACACTGATATTAAAGCCAGACTAAGGTTTTGCATTGTTTTATATGTGGCAGGAATTTCCTTCCAAGTTTGAAGAATGAGATTATCCTCACGCTCTTGTTTGCTCATGTCAGCCCACTTGTGTTGAGATGCCAGTTCTGTGCGGTGTCGAGCAAGGCTTTCTAATTCAGAATTTAATTTGTCGAATTTCTGAATCCACAAATCTGATTCTTTAAAATCTATAATTTCCATTTCTAACTCGCTCACTGAAATACCAGGAATCACAGTCAGATTTAGTTCCTCAACTGGCAATTGATGTGGACGAGTCATAAATTTAAACATGGCACCATGTTTACGAAAGTCAACAAAACGCGACTGGAATGCCGCCAGTAGTTCTGATACAAAACTAGCAAGTTTTAGCAAATCCACCGTCTCATTCGGATTTTTTGTTGATACGAATAACGAAACATTCTTACTTTTTCAAAGTGCAACAATCTGGCCGTCTCGATATCTTTTATGAAAATGGTTAATTTTGCTTCAAATGCAAAGACTGCCTACTGCAGATTTAAAACTGTATGTCGTCGGCCTTGTAGCTTCCTGTTTAACTCATTTAAATGGCCAGTAATGTCGACAAGATAGTAAAATCTAAGTAACTAATCATAGTCAGAGAGCTCAGGATGTTGGACTTGTTTTGAATTTAGAAATTCCTTGATCTCATTTATGCAATCCGCAAACGCGATAAAACTTTGTCGCGGGAAAGCCAGCGAGCATTACTATGCATTACTAGACCGGGGTACTCAGAATTTACTTCTTCCAGCAAAGACTGAAACTGGCGGTGCTGTAGGGCTCGTGCGAGAATAAAATTAACGATACGAACAACCAGATCCATAACAGCACCTAGTTCGGCTCCGCAAGATTGTGCGCAAAGTGCTTCCTGATGCGTAATGCAGTGGAAAGACAAAATGGGTCGATTTAGCTTTTCTGCAAAAAGAGTAAGGAATCTCTTGTACCTGCCAACCATTGAAGGTGCACCGTCCGCACACACCGACACAAGATTGTCGATCTTTATCTTCTCATTCACAAAATTCATCACAGTTTCAAGGATGTCTTCTCCTCTTATTCGGTTTCTCATTGGTAATATCGCCAGCATTTCTTCAAGCACCGAGTTTCCATCCACATATCGTCCCATAATGCATAGCTGACTAACGTCATATATGTCGGTTGTCTCATCGAGAGCAAGCGAAAAATATGAACCTGTACTCAAATGTTGCATTTGCTCCTTCTCTATATGTTGAGTTATTATCAATGCTCTGTCATGAACGGTTTTTGCCGACAATGGAAGATCTTTTATTTTTTGTAATATTTTGGTCTTGTTAGGAAAATCATCAAACAGTTCTTCACCAATGTGTAGCATACACTTTTTTACATAATCTTCATCATTGAATGGTTTCCTTCTCGAATAATGCAAAACTCGCTGAGGTTATGCTCCCACTTGGTTTCGCCCATGTCTGAGGGACATTTATTTCAATATTCTTTTTTCGCTGTAGCTCCACACAAGCCTTTTTTCTTGCCTCACCTTCAGGATATTTTGTGGCAAATGCGCCATGTTTGGTCGTAAAATGGCGTTCTAAATTTGATTTTTTGTTCGACGATAGTATAGTTTCTCATCAAAAATAAGGCAGCACGGATAAGCAGACTTTTCTACAAAGCCATAAAGATCTGCCCACTCCCGTTTAAAGTTACGGGAGTCGTTGTCTCACTTTATTTTTGCCATTTTCACAACTTTATTTTCTTAACACATCACAAATAACAATGCACAAACTTCACCATTGAGATGCTTATTCCTACGGACAAGCTGCAACAAGACCACACAGGCTTATAGCGATATTTAAAGCATATGACGTCACCATGTTCCCACCCATTTCATGAGAGTTGCTTTGTAGCAAAAAGTTCATTATGCACATTACAGTGTTTAATAAACTTTTCATATGATATCTATTTTTATAATTATCTGATATAAAATTATTTATTTTAAGGGAAGATTGCAGAAGACCAAAGAGCCACCTGTGATAGCTCACTGCGCCAGATTTGGCTCGCGAGCCATACATTTTAGACCCCTGATTTAAAGTACTACCATTATCAAAAGGTATTATATCTATGACCTTAGGAATATTCGTTGCATCTTCTATTTTAAAAACTGACGTAAAAAATTCGTTTAGCAGGGTAGCCATTTGCTTCTTTTCAGCAACTAGCTCTCCCTCAAGATTTTTCAAGGGCCTATTATTGACATATTGAAAGAATCGCTTGGGGTTTTCTTTCCCGTCACGAGCTATGGAGATTATTCGCGCTTAGACCTTTTTATTACACTTTTCGCTTCACGTCTTACAGATATGTAGTTGTTTCATAACCACAAATTGTCTTTATCGCACTTATGTAGCCTGTAAGCCCTATCTCTACTCTTTATAATGTCTCCTACTCTAGAAGTAAACCACATGAGCTTGTTGTTTGCTTTCGCACGCTTAATTTTATACGGTACATATTCCTCATTTATAGTCCTAAATACTGTTTCAAACAATTCCCACATTAGTTTTGCGTTGGAGATCCCAATTGACGTGTGACAATTCATTTCGAAATTTACAAAAGTCTGCGTGCTGGAAGTTAGGAATTTTAGTCGAGTTAGCTGGTTTCGAGTGACTTACTAAGTGGACAAACTCTACCATATTGTGATCGATATTGCTTAACGGTTCTATTACTTGAAGATCAGTGATTAGCCTATCGTCCGTAGTTATTACTAAATTGAAAATACTGTCCAACCTCGTAGGTTCCCCAACCTGTTGAATAAGAAAGCTATTCCCGAGAAAATTAATTAAACGATTACCATCCGCGTCTCCCTGCATTGGATCGTAATTCATGTTGGCATAATTAAAGTCACCCATAACTAAAGCCTGCTCACTACCTATTATTCTCTTTAGTTCACGATATAACGCTTCGTCCGTATCAGCTGTTTGATTAGGGAGCCTATATATAACCGCAATAACAAGTTTGAAATCCTTCAATTTAAGTTCTGCTATAGTCGAATCTATTGGTTCTGGAATTGTGCTTTATTTCTAAAACGTTCGCAATATTATCTTTGATATACAACATAACACCGCCCCCTCGCTTACCTATTCTGTTTTTAACAAAAAGTCTACAACCTCTAATTTGATACTCCCCTACAAAGTCACGTGTTTCAGTGCTAAGCTACGATTCATTTATCACAATTAAATCATAGTCTTTACAAGCAATTAAAGAAAAAAAAATCGTTTATATTGTTTCGCAGGCTACGAGCATTTAAGGATAGAACCTTCAAATTGTTTGTAATTGCAATAATTTCGCGAGCGCAGGGGAAATTTGTAGAAATTACGCTGGGACCATTCGAGTTACGGCAGCTTGAAAAGGAGAGACAGTATTATGAAACAGTCTTCCTAAACGCGCAGCTCCAACGTCATTAAGATGAAGTCCATCTCCGAGGAACAAGTCCCTCCTGCTATAGAAACTGTTCCAAAAATTCGCAAAATGCAATCCTTCCTGTTGGCAAAGAGACTTTAGGTTATTGTTGATATAGGTCGCCTTGCTGTAGAAGTTGCTACGTTGGATAATTCGAGGCAGTATACCTTTTAAAACAATCTTATTAGTTTTTTTCCTTTAGTCGCTCTAGTAAGTCCCTGTACCTAGCCAGCAGCTCTTCCGATCAAGAATTTAAAACGTTATTAGTACCGACATGAATAACATACGTTGTGTCCTCAGAGGTTTCGTCTGTAAAATGGTCAACACTATTACTTATATCCTCCACCCTTGCACCAGGGTAGCAGTAACGGCGCCTAGGACGAGGGTTTCTCCCACAGAATTCCTCGAGCTGCCCTCGAATAATGGAATCGCCAAATAGTCGTATTTCCGGTTCATCAGCATCTTCGAAACCTAAAAGAAAACTTATTGTTTGTTATTACTGGTAGACAAGTCTTAGGTTTTCTCAATGGGGCTCCATTACGCACTCAAACGAAGGGTTGGGAACTAGGGGAAGAGAGAGGGCTATTAGTACTATTTATATTATTAGTAGAAACTGAGGTTGGAGGGGTCGTAACTGGAGTCTCAAGGGATTCGAGTTTTGCCGTCCGGAGCATCAGTCTTTCTTCAAGCCTCACTCTGGCCTCCCTCACACGTTCTAACTCCTTCTGCAGGACTTCCATGCTTGAGCACCACCTGCAAATTAACTGTTCATTATTATTAGCCATTGTAAACGCGTAAGCGGCAAATTTCCTTTCACAGCGACTGAAAGTACTTGACGAGGGTGGCATTCTCTTAACTAATTAAAAAACAAAAAACAAAAAACGAGCGTTTGGAAATTAATAAATTACAATGTAGGTCAACCGCGTGCTGATTGTGCCGTCACCTGCGCAAACCCGCAAAAATGTTCTTGAAACGCAGAAACAGGTTCTTCTAACACAAATTTATACTAAATGAATATATACTTAATTTAGCTACCGACGAAAGATCTGTAAAAGAAAAAGTATTAATAAAACTTATCTGTCCGCAATTCGACCGACTTTTTTCTTTCCATTTTTTCTTTTTCCCACGGTGGGTGACCACACTCTACTTGATCCACCGAAAGAAGGGAAAATGAACCTTATGAAACCTCGTTTAGTAATAGATTTCGGGAGAAAAAAAGGCAAGTCAAGTGCACTAGCCTTGGTGTAATCAAATAATATAGTAAAGAAAGAAGTAAAAAAATGAAATATATTCGTTAATGAATGATTAGTAACACGAAGTAATTTAGTTAAAAATGCACCAAACACTATTTTTTTAAGACACTTCAACGAAAACCACTTACTCAATTGATAACACTGAACAATCGATAAAACACGTCTGTTCAAATTTATATATATATATATATATATATAGTGTATATATATATGTGTATATATATGTAGGGTATAATATGTATATATAGTGTAGGGTATATATATGTATATATATATATATATATATATATATATATATATATATATATGAAAATTATTTCACGAAAGTAACACGTGAAAAATAATTATGATGAATAAAACCACGAAGGAAAGGAAACACAGAATGGTGCTCAAGCGCTTTCGTCTAATGACATCCTCAGGAACACTAAAGTACATAAAGAATTACAGCCTATATATAGGTTACAGAAAAAAAAAAAAAAAAATATATATATATATATATATATACAATAAACGGAGAAACAAACTTAAAGGATTGTGGGAGGGGCACACAGATTTATAAGGAAAAACTATCGATTTTTAGCACAAGATTAAATGAATTGTTTCCAACCAATGTTATAGATAAAAAAATATACAAATTTATACTGGAAATCTGCCCGGGTTTTAGCACTCTGCTCTTTTTGTATACAAAAATTGAAAATTATCGATTTTTAGCACAAGATTAAATGAATTGTTTCCAACCAATGTTATAGATAAAAAAAAAATATATACAAATTTATACTAGAAATCTGCCCGGGTTTTAGCACTCTACCCTTTTTTGTATATAAAAATTGAAAAATAAAAGTTATTAGGGTGGCATACAAGTTTACCAAAGATTTAGCGTTCTACCTTTCTTACCTAAATCTGTTCTGAAGAAATTCAAAACAACAGGATCGAGTTGAAAAAGACCATTGCTTATGTTGAAGTTATTTGTAAGTTGGATAATGGCAGACTCAAGAATATTTCTATTAACAATGTTGCTAGAGTGAAATAAAACTGAAGCATTATTCCGATCAATACAGTGGGATAACTCTGACAAATGGACAAAAAGGGCACTGGACAACTGTCCTGTTCTAACGGAATATTGATGCTGTTTTATACGTGTGCAAATCCTTTCCCGTCTGAACTATGTAAAAGGAATCACATTGTTTACAACCAATTTTATAGATAATGCCTGAATTATTGGTAGGGCTATTTTTTACTATGATATTTTTCACAATATTGTTATATGAAAATACTACATTAATATCCAAAAGTTTAAGTACATTAGCAATGCCTAAAAAGCCCGGGAAAAATGGAAGTACTAAAATATTTTTTGACAAAGTACGAGTGTTATTATTGACACGATAGAAAGGTCGTTTTGCCTTGTTGAGACAAGATTCCATAAACGCAGATGGATAACACAGATCACTTCCAATACCGTTGATTTTTTCTTATTCGGCATCGATGTATTCCGGACTGGCGATCCTAAGGGCGCGGAGAAACATTGAAGAAAAAATGGCCTTCTTCGTGGGGGTGTCATGTCCCGAGTAAAAGTGTACGTAGGACAAATTGTTTTTTTTTTTCCGATAGATACTAAACTTAAAACCTGGGCTTTCCCTATGTACACGCACATCCAAAAATGGGATTGAATTGTCTTGTTCCACTTCTAAAGTAAACTTGATGGAGGGGACTTGATCATTTAACTGAAGGAGGAAGTTATCCAGGTCACGATTCATGGGCCAGATACACAAAATATCGTCGACGTACCGCAACCAAGGGATACCAACCCCCAGGATTCTCGGAATGTAAGTAATTTCGAAAAACTCCATATAAATATTGGAGAGGAGGGGCGACAAGGGGTTGCCCTTGGCCATCCCAAAAACTTGTTGATAATACTCGTTATTGAAAGTGAATTTACAGTCTTTGATGCAAAGCTTAATAAGTTCCAAAACAATGTGTGAAGGTAGTGGCAGATCATACTTATGTAATTCTTGGGAGAGAAAGTCAAGCATATCGTCAATCGGCACTTTTGTAAACAATGAACAAACGTCAAAACTGATCAATCTATCGTTAGTTTCAGTACGTGCATTATTCAATTTTTCAGTAAGATCCATGGAATTTTTTACACGTGAATCAGAGATAGTTCCGAGAATGGGGGACAAGACTTTGACAAGCCATTTGGAGAGTTTATAAGTAATAGAGCCCACCGAGCTAATAATAGGGCGCTTAGGGTTGCCAGGTTTGTGGGTTTTAATAAGACCGTAAAGGTAGGGCAGAGAAGGTGAAGTGGACATGAAAAGCGGAATTAAGTCCTTATGATCTTTGAGAATGCGTTTCAAGCCACTATTAAATGATTTGATGACGTCATCCTGCGGGTTCTTCCTAAGTTTGCTGTATGTGGCGGGGTCCTGGAGAAGCTCGTTCATCTTTCTGATGTAGTCCACTTTGTCCATAATAAGTATGGTGTTAGCCTTGTCTGTTTTAGTAATATGGAGCTCCCCATCTTTTTTTAATTGTGAGAGGCTATTGCGAAAACGTTTAGGAAAGTTATCTTCGTAATTACTATTCGCCGCACTATAAACAAGGCCTTTAACTATGTTAAACAAATACTGAGGGAGATTACACTGTTTTTCAAAACGAGCGAGACTGTAACAAATTTGTAAAGCCGAAGGTTTTTTAACAATAAAAAAGGACATACCATATCCAAGGACACTTTTTGCATCGTCACTAATGTTTTTCGAAGAAAGGTTCAAAACACACTTTGAGCTTGCTTTTTTACTCCACTGACTATTTCGAATGAGACTTTTAATTTTTCGATCCAAAATGTTACGAAGTGAAGAAGTTCTCCGACGCAACTCGTTGTAAATTTCATCAAACAAAGGTTGGATCCACGGTTGGGGAATAACGGTTACAAAATTATGTTTGGCGATGTTTAAATTTTTGAAGGCGGACCACTCATTTTGTCTGGTGACTTCAATATGTTTCTTTAAAATTAATATGCTGAAGTTGTTGAACGGATGGTCGTCAATTTGTCTGAGGCGAATCGGAAGCAGGGATTTGGGAAGAACTTTCTCCTCTAGACAATTAGTAAGAAACTTTCGTCGGATACGAATTGCATGCCCCTTCATTAATGTAGAAGAAAACACGGACACAAACGGAGACAAGAGAGGGAACAGCAAGCCGAAGGAACGCGTGGTGTTCATTATATGAAAATTATTTCACGAAAGTAACACGTGAAAAATAATTATGATGAATAAAACCACGAAGGAAAAGAAACACAGAATGGTGCTCAAGCGCTTTCGTCTAATGACATCGTCAGGAACACTGAAGTATATAAAGAATTACAGCCTATATATAGGTTACAGAAAAATATATATATGTATATATATATATATATTATATATATATAATATATATATATATATATTATATATATATATATATACTGTATATATATATACAATAAACGGAGAAACAAACTTAAAGGATTGTGGGTGGGGCACACAGATTTATAAGGAAAAACTATCGATTTTTAGCACAAGATTAAATGAATTGTTTCCAACCAATGTTATAGACAAAAAAATATACAAATTTATACTGGAAATCTGCCCGAGTTTTAGCACTCTACCCTTTTTTGTATATAAAAATTGAAAAATAAAAGTTATTAGGGTGGCATACAAGTTTACCAAAGATTTAGCGTTCTACCTTTCTTATCTAAATCTGTTCTGAAGGAATTCAAAACAACAGGATCGAGTTGAAAAAGACCTGTGCTTATGTTGAAGTTATTTGTAAGTTGGATAATGGCAGACTCAAGAATATTTCTATTAACAATGTTGCTAGAGTGAAATAAAACTGAAGCATTATTCCAATCAATACAGTGGGATAACTCTGACAAATGGACAAAAAGGGAACTGGACAACTGTCCTGTTCTAACGGAATATTGATGCTGTTTTATACGTGTGTGCAAATCCTTTCCCGTCTGACCTATGTAAAAGGAATCACATTGTTTATAACCAATTTTATAGATAATGCCTGAATTATTGGTAGGGCTACTATTTACTATGATATTTTTCACAATATTGTTATATGAAAATACTACATTAATATCCAAAAGTTTAAGTACATTAGCAATGACTAAAAAGCACGGGAAAAATGGAAGTACTAAAATATTTTTTGACAAAGTACGAGTGTTATTATTGACACGATAGAAAGTTCGTTTTGCCTTGTTGAGACAAGATTCCATAAACGCAGATGGATAACACAGATCACTTCCAATACCGTTGATTTTTTCTAATTCGGCATCGATGTATTCCGGACTGGCGATCCTAATGGCGCGGAGAAACATTGAAGAAAAAATGACCTCCTTAGTGGAGGTGTCATGTCCCGAGTAAAAGTGTACGTAGGACAAATTGTTTTTTTTTTTCCGATAGATACTAAACTTAAAACCCGGGCTTTCCCTATGTACACGCACATCCGAAAATGGGATTGAATTGTCTTGATCAGTTTTGACGTTTGTTCATTGTTTACAAAAGTGCCGATTGACGATATGCTTGACTTTCTCTCCCAAGAATTACATAAGTATGATCTGCCACTACCTTCACACATTGTTTTGGAACTTATTAAGCTTTGCATCAAAGACTGTAAATTCACTTTCAATAACGAGTATTATCAACAAGTTTTTGGGATGGCCATGGGCAACCCCTTGTCGCCCCTCCTCTCCAATATTTATATGGAGTTTTTCGAAATTACTTACATTCCGAGAATCCTGGGGGTTGGCATCCCTTGGTTGCGGTACTTCGACGATATTTTGTGTATCTGACCCATGAATCGTGACCTGCATAACTTCCTCCTTCAGTTAAATGATCAAGTCTCCTCCATTAAGTTTACTTTAGAAGTGGAACAAGACAATTCAATCCCATTTTTGGATGTGCGTGTACATAGGGAAAGCCCAGTTTTTAAGTTTAGTATCTATGGGAAAAAACAAACAATTTGTCCTACGTACACTTTTACTCGGGACATGACACCCCCACTAAGACGGCCATTTTTTCATCAATGTTTCTCCGCGCCCTTAGGATCGCCACTCCGGAGTACATCGATGCCGAATTAGAAAAAATCAACGGTATTGGAAGTGATCTGTGTTATCCATCTGCGTTTATGGAATCTTGTCTCAACAAGGCAAAACAAACTTTCTATCGTGTCAATAATAACACTCGTACTTTGTCAAAAAATATTTTAGTACTTCCATTTTTCCCGGGCTTTTTATGCATTGCTGATGTACTTAAACTTTTGGATATTAATGTAGTAGTTTCATATGACAATATTGTGAAAAATATCGTAGTAAAATATAGCCCTACCAATAATTCAGGCATTATCTATAAAATTGGTTGTAAACAATGTGATTCCTTTTACATAGTTCAGACGGGAAAGGATTTGCACACACGTATAAAACAGCATCAATATTCCGTTAGAAGAGGACAGTCGTCTAGTGCCCTTTTTGTCCATTTGTCAGAGTTATCCCACTGTATTGATTGGAATAATGCTTCAGTTTTATTTCACTCTAGCAACATTGTTAAGAGAAATACTTTTGAGTCTGCCATTATCCAACTTACAAATAACTTCAACATAAGCAAAGGTCTTTTTCAACTCGATCCTGTTGTTTTGAATTCCTTCAGAAAAGATTTAGATAAGAAGGGTAGAACGCTAAATCTTTGGTAAACTTGTATGCCACTCTAATAACTTTTATTTTTCAATTTATTTTTATATACAAGATGGGTAGAGTGATAAACCCCGGGCAGATTTCCAGTATAAATTTGTATTTTTTTTTTTTCATAACATTGGTTGGAAACAATTAATTTAATCTTGTGCTAAAAATCGGTAGTTTGATCTTGTGCTAAAAATCGATAGTGTTTCCTTACAAAGTTGTATGCCCCTCCCAAAATCTTTTAATTTTTAATAATTTTTTTTTTTAATTTCATTTCTCCGTTTATTGTATATTTAAATATGTATATATATATATATATATATATATATATATATATATATATATATATATATATATTTTTTTTTTTTTATTTTTTTTTTTTTTTATTTTTTTTTATTTATTTTTTTTTTTTTTGTAACCTATATATAGGCTGTAACTCTCTATGTACTTCAGTGTTCCTGAGGATGTCATTAGACGAAAGCGCTTGAGCACCTTTCTGTGTTTCCTTTCCTTCGTGGTTTTATTCATCATAAATATTTTTCACGTGTTACTTTTGTGAAATAATTTTTGTATATATATATATATAATATATATATATATATATATACATAGAGTATATGTATATATATATATATACTATGTGTATATATATATATATATATTATATATATATAATATATATATATATATATATATATATATATATGTATATGTTAACCCCTCCGTCTATGGCCCTTGGTTGGTTCGAATCGACGGGGGTTCTGGTTGGGAGGCAGCAACGGATCTGTTACTTGCAGTAGTTTCTTCTATAACATTCTAATTTTCTTTCTCTCGCTATAGGGTCGAAATTTGTTAATTCTTCTCTTTCTATAATACTCTCATACTTTCTCTTGGTTCGCCGATGTTCTTTTTATAACTTATCGACTTTATTGACTGAGTTCTCGGACGAGGTACGGTTCGAAGGGAAAGATAAAAAAAACTTTCTTTCACTGTAATTTACTCCTAAAAATGTAAAGGTAGTGGTCTGAATTTACAGGGGTAGAGGTTCGACCTTTTTCGACCATTGCCCAGGCCGGAATCTAAAAAAAATTAAGGAGGCAAGGGGCCTCTGCCCCCTCCTTGCAGCGAGGCTGCTAACAAGGGAGTGATCCGAAGTAATCGAAGTCGGAATGAAGAAGTAAAAAGTGACATTATTTTAGAATTACATGATTTATATATCTAAATTTTGGGGAATGCAGTTTGAAGGTTAAGTTCCCCCCCCCTTTTAAACACATGATCAGATGGAAGATTCTAAATAAAAATTAAAAAATAAAAATAAAAAATAATCGTATTTTCGCTGAGTATGCATTACTAACGGGCGACATAATTTTGTCGTACATTACGTACAATCCAAGTACACCCTGAGTACATTGTAATTTCGGTTTATTACATTTATGATTACAATTACCAACCAATTCACATTCGCTTATTATTGCTAATTATCTTCATTAAAATACATTAATTACACTATACTAAGCTACTATCATTAATTACAGTTTCACTAAAGTACGGTACATCAATTACATTATATTAAATTATTACATTTAATTACAATTTTAGCAAATTGCTAATTGACATATCTACTACTGAAGTAATCTAAATAGGTGATACAATTGATATAATGAAGGGGAGTTAACTGTTGTTCTATAATTTAAAGGGGATTAACAACAATGTTATATATTTATAGTTAACTATAATTACGACAAATTATGTCAAATATTATTAGAACCTGGTTGGTTATCGGAGTTTGAAAGTCTAATTAGCCAGCGATGATGAAAGCGGAGAAAAATACGGTGTACTTTTCATTAGAAGTACACGGACATTTATGATAACGTAATACATAAGTAATATAGAATTTGAATGACAATTAGGTAGAAACAGTAAGTACAAGTAATGAGAACGGGTATACCTATGTGACGTAAGCCAATAACGAACTATTGGCCAGGCAGGGAAACAATACAGTATATTATAATAATATAACATAATATACAACATAAAACCTTATGTTATAAATTTGTAGCAGAAGCAAAAGAGAGGATTTCGAATTCATATGCTTGCTTTTAAGGACGTCATCGGAATTCGAACACCCTGAATCAGCATGAATGAGCAGCTTGCGAGAAGTGAACGCCCTTAAAAGAAAAAAAGAAAAAAATAATACCTGCGAACGTATTTGGTCGACTTTAAACGAACAGGTACGGATGCATAGACTGACACGAGTAAAAATGAATATTTAATAAAATTGATATAGGATAATGGTCAAGATAAGATATGGAAATATGGATACGACTTAAACCATAAGAATGGTAGGTCGCATGGTTGTGACACTGAAAAAAAATAGAAAACAATGATTATTCATTGTTCATTTTTACATATATATATATATATATATATATATATATATATATATTATATATATATATATATATATATATATAATATATTATATATATATACACACACACACACATATATATATATATAATATATATATATATATACATATTATGTATATGTATATATGTGTGTGTGCGTATATATATAATATATATATATATAGATATATATATATATATATATATATATATATATACAGGGTGTCCCAAAAAAACTATATACTCTTTATAGCATCATATATTTTATAATTTAAAAAACCAAACAATATATTGTTATAGCAATTGCTAATGAAAGGTAAATTAGTAATGTAAGTGATCAAAATGTTATAGCGAGTTGTTTGCATATAAAATTTAATTAACTACGCCAAGTGCTCAAAATGTTCTCCGGCGGCATGAATGCACTTTTGAATGCGTCGACTAACTGATTCGCAGACATGGACTAATGTGGATGCTGTGATGGTCGCGCACTTTTCCCTAATTGCATCCTTAAGGTGTTCGAGTGTTGCAGGTCTTGTACCATAAACTGCATCCTTCAGGTAGCCACACAAGTAAAAATCAAGTGGAGTCAAGTCCGGTGAACGTTGAGGATACTCAACGCTTCCTCTTCGTCCTATCCAACGGTTAGGCAACGTTTCATCGAGGTACCTTCTGACATCACAATGATAATGAGGGGGGGCTCCATCTTGTTGAAAGTAAAAGTCGTCGTTTCCAAACAACTTCCGAACTGCAGGTATAATTTCTGTCCGCAGCATGTCGAGATATGCGGCACCGGTAACTGTCCCATTAAAGAAAAATGGTCCAACCAAACCCTGGATGATAAACCACACCATGCTGTTAATCCTGGTAAATTAACATGTTTATCCACATAAACGTGTGGATTATCAAGTGACCAGTACCTGCAGTTGTGTCGATTTACTGTGCCATTCAGCTTGAAGGTAGCTTCATCAGACCTCACGATTTTGTTGGCAAACTGTACGTCTTCGGCTTCCTTTGACTGAAACCATTCACAAAATTCGAGTCTGCGATCAGGGTCATCTTCAGTCATGGCGTGTAACAGACTTGGAATGTAGCTTTTCCATTTTGCCGACTTTAAAATCCGGTGAACACCTGATTTGCTGATTCCGGTCTCACGGGCGCATTGCCTAACTGATTTCTGTGGTGATCGATTAAATTTTTGGAACACTAAAACGGAGTTTTCATCACTCGCACTTGATTTGCGTAGTCCAGATCTTCGCTGAGCATATCTTGAGCAGATCCCTCTGCCTCAAACTTGTCACGGATGCTTGTAATGGCGAGACGTGTCGGTGGCTCTGTACCAAATTCCCGGATCCATTGCCGCTGGACTTCGGACACATTCTCAAATTTCCAATACCATTTCAGAACACTTTTTCGTTGCTCCAGTGTCAAACGTTTACGTAACATGGGTTCTTTTGCTGAACTGAATAAAGTTGAATGCTGTGGAGTTTGTATCGTGGATTGAGTGCGTAGGCTAAGTCCGAAGCAGGCTACTGAGTGACTAGACTACGTTCGGTCCATAGGCTTCGCCATTACAAGGCCTTTGATAAAACAAGGCCAGGCTTAGTCGACGCATTCAAAAGTGCATTCATGCCGCCGGAGAACATTTTGAGCACTTGGCGTAGTTAATTAAATTTTATATGCAAACAACTCGCTATAACATTTTGATCACTTAGATTACTAATTTACCTTTCATTGGCAATTGCTATAACAATGTATTGTTTGGTTTTTTTTTAAATTATAAAATATATGATGCTATAAAGAGTATATAGTTTTTTTGGGACACCCTGTATATATGTATGTGTGTATATATATATATATATATATGTGTGTATATATATATATATATATATGTGTGTATATATATATATATATATATATATATGTATACATACATATATGTATATGTATATATATATATATATATGTATATATATATATTATATATATATATATATATATATATATATATATATATATATATATATATGTTAACCCCTCCGTCTATGGCCCTGGGTTGGTTCGAAGTCGACGGGGGTTCTGGTTAGGAGGCAGCAACGGATCTGTTACTTGCAGTAGTTTCTTCTATACTACTCTCCGAGTTCTTCTTTAGTGGCTCGGAGGATTCTGAGAGGCTTATTAAATTCTTTGAGGTTTCTCCCCGATTCTTCTTATAACGTATCGGGAGATTTTAATGACTAAGTTTTCTGAAGAGAGCACGGCTCGAAGGAGAAGATAACGGCATTTTCTTGACTGTAATTTACTGCTACAATGTTACAGGTAATGTTCAGCCTCGGAGTTGGTATCTGAATGAAAATCGAACAATTTTTGTGGGTTTATATACCCAAAAACTACTAACATCATTATTAGTAAATGTTGAAAAGGCTGCATTATTTTTCCACAATATTTAAAAATAAAGTAAATCTTTTAGCTGTGGTAAGGTTTAAACGAATAAACAAGATATTTGAAGATGAAGCCATACTTTTATCTTAAACCGCGTATTTTCAGATCTGATGTTATCATGATCTGCCAAGTTAACTAAAAGTGGAATTTGAACTATGCATCTTTACACTAAAATATGCATATGAGTAAAAATTAAAGGTTTAAGATTTACAATTAAATGCTTAGGCAAGACATGACTTCATCTTTTTTAACGAAGCGAGAATGTATACAAAATATGAAACTTGCAAAAAGTTTCTCAGAATTCATTATTAAACTAAATCTAAAAATGATTAAGAAATTAAAAAAAAAGAGGAAGTCATCAATTATTTGGCAAAGTAGAAAGCACATCAAAATTTATCACAACGAAAAAAATAATAATAAAAAATAATAACAATGTCTTAACGTTATAAATTGGTAGCAGAAGCAAGAGAGAAGATTTCGAATTCAGAACACCTTGAATCAGCATGAATGAGCAGCTTGCGAGAGGTGAACGCACTTAAAAGAAAAAGTAAAAAGAATACATGTGAACGTACTTACATGTAAGGAAATTATGTACGTCCTCAGTGGACATGTACGAATGCATAAAGTATTGTACACATATCGGTACGTAACACAATAGGTTGTGTGCGTAATATAGACACGAGTAAATATGGACTGAGAGGTTGATAGGGCATAAGTAGACAATAGGTAGATCAATAAATAAGTAATAAAATTAATAAAGGATAGCGGTCAAGAAAGAACATGGATGTATGAATGAGTATGGTCGAATATTTACATTGCATAACCCCACATATATAAATAATGACGTATAGAGTGTAAAGGTTTTTTATTATTATTATTATTATTAAAGAATTTACCATACATTGAATATGAAAGATATCCACATACTAAATGCGTGATTCAGTATTCACGTTATGGAAAACGGGAAGAGAATTAAGTTACTTTATGACGTCATAGTTATTCGCATTATGTCATACGTACAGTATAAGTCATTAGTAGAAAAGATGAATTAGAGAAATACAGTAATGAATAAAGAAGTACAAAATCAAAATTCTATCCAAACTCGCTCAGGCGATTTTAGCTCCTCATGTAAAAATTAATATTGATTATTCATTGTTCATTTTTACAGTGCTGTCCCCTCTAAAATGATATTAATTAATAGAATAATATAATACAATTAATACAATTGAGAAAATAACATCCTAACGAATTCAAATTAGATGATGACGAATTTTTCTTTACATTACAAATTTTATACAGAACAAGTGAGTTCTGGTGATTGAGTACAATGCAGAGTAATCAAATTTTTAACATGACACTTGCTTAGAGAGCTATTATAAAATATAAAAATTCAAAGATTAATACTTTCATTTATGCAAACAGAATAAAAGGATCAATACGTTAATTTAGACAAACAATTAAGTTAGACAAAGAATGATATTGTTAAATTTTTAACAAAATTTTATATTTCTGTGGGGAAAATTACATACATAATGAATAGAGGGTAAAAGGGAAATATATAAATTATTTTTCGAAGTTACCCTGATCGTACAATTTATAAACTAATTTTATTGACTATTGTAGGTAAAACCGAATCACGTAATGGATGATGTATAGACCTGTGGTCAAATGTGTATTTGTGTGTATTAGGTACAGAGTCTGTACCTTATAATTTTGAGGGACAGATTAGCTGAGAGGATTGTTAAATTAACTGAATAAATGCATGAGCAGAAATTTATATACAGTAAGCAAAAATTATTACGATGAAATAAATTTAGATAATCTAGAGTAAATATCATAGTTAGCACTTCAGGCAATTAAATAAAGTTTATCGTGATATCCAATGATTTTAGAATAAAGGTTGTGTATATAGTATATATATACAGTATAGTGTGCGAACATGTGTGTGTGTGTGTGTGTGTGTGTGTGTGTGTGTGTGTGTGTGTAAGGATTCGGGATGTTTTCGAATTAACAAAGTTATATAATAATTTAAATTGAGAGTAAGGTTATAGAGTCCTTTAAGTTTAAAGTGAATTATTATAAAATCTAATTACAGGTAGTATTAATGATGTGGTATGCGTATAAGTTTTAATGAATTCGAATGTGTCAAAAGTAATAAAATTCAGTTCGGATTATCGATTTTACGTAATTAAATCAGTTGCACGTATATTAAGGTAATAAACAAACGCACTTAGAAGAATTTACAATTAATGAAAGTAAATCTAGCGGTATTAAAATCGAATTTCGACACACAATTAAATTCGACTACTAACATTCATAGCGTCAAACGGACTATAATTTTCGTTTGTTACCTTACAAATGTTAAATAATACAACTTAAGGACAATTACTCACGACTAATTGAACAAAAAAATGAAAAATACAAATTAAAAATAGAAATCAATTATGCATTTTAATGAGCTAACATATAATATTCTTAAAAATAAAAGTAAATCGAGCCATAGATGAATTTCGGCCAAGAATAAAAAGAAAGTTAATGAAATGGAAGGAAAGCATTTCGAACAATTTTTTTTATAATTTCAAGTAAATTTTACATTAAAAATTATTTTTTATATAAAAAAAAATATTAAAAAGTTTAATAATTTTTGCATGTTAAGTAGAAAAATCATACTCTTTCGTTAAATGTTGATAGAATTTGAATTATTTGATATTTTAGTCTGAAAACTTGTTTGCATATAGATAAATACATGTTTTATTATTTAGAAGTTTTATTAAAATTAAATGACAAAAAAAATAACAAACACAACTTAAATTTAGGGTATGTGCGGTCATACGGATAAATTTCCCGAGCTACAGAGCAGGAGAAATTAAGTACATGATCGATTAATTATTACACAATTATTATCATCACATATACATTGCAATAATTATCAAAATCATTATAAACAATTGTAAATCTGTTTTTGTTACAACATTAAAATATATAATTTCACCTATATATTTATATGCAACAACTGCATGAAAAAAGGAGACAAATCGGTCAATTTCCTTCCTACAACAAAAAAAACGTTAAATTAAAAAGACAAACCTGTCAATTCAGGTTGAATTAAATTCTCTTAAGGTAAATTCTCTTAGATTCAGGTTGAATTAAATTCTCTTTTACAACAAAAAAAGGTTGAATTAAATTCTCTTAAATTACATTTTCTTAAATTAAATTCTCTTAAAGTAAATTCTCTTAACCCTTTAAGGACTGAACGTACAAATTGCTAACGTTTCAAATACAAGCATTTATAACTTAACCCTACAAAAAATTCACGGTTTAAAAGGTTAAAGTAAATTCTCTTAAGTAAATTCTCTCAAGTAAATTCTCTTAAACAACTAAAAAAAAAGGTGAATTCAATTGACTGCATTGAAATGACTTGGTACTTCAAAACTGACTTGGGACTTCAAAACTGACTGAAACTGACTTCAAAACTGACTTAAACTGACTTCAAAACTGACTGAAACTGATTTCAAAACTGACTTCAAAACTGACTTCAAAACTGACTGAAACTGATTAACTTGGAACTGACTAACTTGGAACTGACTGACTTGCAACTGAAACTGAAACTTCTGACTTGAACTCTATCAAGTATCTTGAAACTGAAATGACTGAAATTGACTGCACTTGAACTCTATCAAGTGGAGTCTATTATTCTCTGGGTTTGGTTGTCCCTCTTGGAAGCAACCAACTAACTGAAACTAACTAAAATGGACTGCACTGAAGTGCTCTCAGTGGAGTCTACTGAAACTGACTTGCACTTGAACTGCTATCAAGTGGAGACTATTAATCTCTGGGGTTTGGTTGTCCCTCTTGGATACAACCAACTGAAACTGTCTGAAAACTGATTTGCAACTTATTTGAAACTAAAACTGACTTGAAACTGATTTGCAACTGATTTGGAACTAAAACTGACTCGAAACTACTTCAAGTATCTTTATAAATCTCGGGGGTTTGGTTGTCCCTCTTGGATGCAACCAACTAAAACTGAAAACTGAAACTTGAAACTGCTTCAAGTATCTCTATAACTCTATAAATTCTCTATAAACTCTCTTAATTTGCAAGTCAATTCATTTCAATAACATGAAAAAAATTGTAAACAAAAATATGAAATGTAAACACATTTCACTCGAATGTACGCGAAGGTACAGTAATATTATGTTTGGTACATTAAATAACATTATACTATACTAAGTATAATACTGGAAATAACTGTGACAATTAACTCTGTGGCAATTAACTGTGTGACATTTAACTCTGTGACTTTTAACTCTGTGAAAATTAACTTCTGTGACAATTAACTTCTGTGACAATTAACTTCTGTGACAATTAACTGTTTCAATAAAAAAATGTATCACTGATGTCTGAAATGTTCACTCTGTTTCTTGTTAATTCTGATTTAATACTAGTTAACTGTTAATAATGCTGACTTCTCAACTGTTTACAATTACTTAAAAAATCAAACTCTGTACTTAACAAAATTTCTACGGCGAAATCCTTAGAGACGTGTCCTGAAGACGTGCCTTGCTGGCTACTTGTTCTTGGATGAAAACTAGGCGTGGAGAACTTGGAGTCGCTACACACCGGTTCAAGGGTGGATGTTACGAACTGGAAGTCGTGACACGCCGGCAAAATGGTGGGTCTTATTATCTTGGTAGTAGGGTCGCTACAAGTTTTATCCTGATGAAGGGTAATTTCTATCCTGGCCAAAGAGTGGCCTCTTGTTAAAATCCTCTTGTTAAAATCCTGGTTAAAGGGTCGTCAAATTGTTAAGATCTTGGCCACAGGGTCACCAAATTGTTAAAATCCTGGCAAGGTCGCCAAATTGTTAACCCCTCCGTCTATGGCCCTGGGTTGATTCGAAGTCAACGGGGGTTCTGGTTAGGAGGCAGCAACGGATCTGTTACTTGCAGTAGTTTCTTCTATACTACTCTCCGAGTTCTTCTTTAGTGGCTCGGAGGAATCCGAGAGGCTTATAACATATCGGGAGATTTTAATGACTAAGTTTTCTGAAGAGAGCACCGCTCGAAGGAGAAGATAAAGGCTTTTTCTTTACTGTAATTTACTGCTACAATGTTACAGGTAATGCTCAACTTCGTAGTTGGTATCAGAATGAAAATGGAACAATTTTTGTGGGTTTATATACCCAAAAACTGCTAACATCATTATTAGTAAATGTTGAAAAGGCTGCATTATTTTTCCACAATCTATAAAAATAAAATAAATCTTTTAGCTGTGGTAATGTTTAAACGAATAAACAAGATATTTGAAGATGAAGCCATATTTTTATCTTAAACCGCGTATTTTTACATCTGATGTTATCATGATCTCCAAGTTAGTTAACTAAAAGTGGAATCTGGACTATGCATCTTTACACTAAAATATGCATATGAGTAAAAATTAAAGGTTTAAGATTTACAATTAAATGCTTAGGCAAGACATGACTTCATCTTTTGTAACGAAGCGAGAATGTATACAAAATATGAACTTTGCAAAAAGTTTCCAGAATTCATTATTAAGCTAAATCTAAAAGTGATTAAGAAATTTTAAAAAAAGAGCAAGTCATCAATTATTTGGCAAAGTAGAAAGCACATCAAAATTTATCACAACGAAAAAATAATAATAAAAAAATAATAACATCTTAACGTTATAAATTGGTAACAGAAGCAAGAGAGAAGATTTCGAATTCACATGCTTGCTTTTGACGACGTCATCGGAAATCGAACACCTTGAATCAGCATGAACGAGCAGCTTGCGAGAGATAAACGCACTTAAAAGAAAAAGTAAAAAGAATACATGTGAACGTACTTACATGTAAGGTAATTATGTACTTCCTCAATGGACATGTACGAATGCATAAAGTATTGTACACATATCGGTACGTAACACAATAGGTTGTGTGCGTAATATAGACACGAGTAAATATGGACTGATAGGTTGATAGGGCATAAGTAGACAATAGGTAGATCAATAAATAAGTAATAAAATTAATAAAGGATAGCGGTCAAGAAAGAACATGGATGTATGGATGAGTATGGTCGAATATTTACATTGCATAATACCACACATATAAGTAATGACGTATAGAGTGTAAAGGTTTTTATTATTATTAAAGAATTTACCATACATTGAATATGAAAGATATCCACATAATAAATGCGTGATTCAGTATTCACGGTATGGAAAACGGGAAGAGAATTAAGTTACTTTATGCCGTCAAAGTTATTCACCTTATGTCATACGTACAGTATAAGTCATTATTAGAAAAGATAAATTAGAGAAATACATTAATGAATAAAGAAGTACAAAATCGAAATTCTATCCAAACTCGTTCAGGCGATTTAGGCTCTTCATGTAAAAATTAATATTGATTATTCATTGTTCATTTTTACACATATATATATATATATATATTTGTGTATTTATATATTTATATATAAAGGGTGTCAGGAAATGATTGCCCCCCCTGTACAGAAGAAACTGAAAGGAATAGAAAAAAGCAGACAAAACCACGCGAAAGAGCGTTTAATTTTGAAAAAAGCACTTGTTTTAATATCGGGTGTTGCCCCCATTTGCAGCTCTGACGGCCATTAATCGACGGGGGTATGATCCCAGAAGTATCTCAAAGAGATCGGTATCATGACTCATTTCTTCAAGGACTTCGTTGATCTTTGCAGTCATAATTTCTGTTGAATACCGGTTCTGAATGGGTTGTTCCAGCATTAAGGACTCCACCCGACCCTTCATGATGGATCCGACATGTTCACAGACATTAAGATCGGGAGAATTGCCAGGCCATTCATTATTTCCGAAAAAATCAATGTTATTGTCCTTAAGCAGTTGTTGAGTCGCAAGTGCTTTCATACAGGGGGCTTTGTCGTGAAGAAAGGTTGCCTGTTCAACATCCAAAACACACTCGGGGTCTTTCAAAAACGGAATTACATGTTGGGCTAAAATTACATTTCGAAAATAAGGCCCATCCCAACTGGTTCCTCTTGGTTTGATAACCCAGATGAGCTTCCGAATAGAGAACATAATGAAAACACCCACACATGCTGGATTTTTTACTATTTCTCGATACTTGTTGCCCAAACCCGATCATTCTGAAAATTTGGTTTTCTGGAGACATAAACGAAGAATTCATCGCTGACAACTAAGTGAAGGAAATCGTCTTCCTTCCATTCCTCAAGATAATCACAAAACCATAGCCGATCTTCAATATTAAGATCACTCTTCCGTAGCTTAGCTATTTCATGCCAAGCACTCAAGCCTTGGCGAACTCGAAATTGAATCACAAGTTGCCGATTGACTATCTTACCACGACGGATAAGTATCTCTTTCGCTACCTCAGAGCAGCTCTTCTTTCGGCGCCGTGATGCAGCAAGCACAATGTCTTTCGATTCTTGAGATAATTTCTCCGGTCTTCCTCCTCGAAATTCTGTTTCACAATCTTCAGGATTCTTATTCCAATTCCTTTTGACAAAGTCTTCTGATCTTTTTAATCTCTCAGCCACCCAGTGTCGAGTTATGAAAGCTGCACCAGCTTCCTCTGCTTCACGAAATGTGACAGCTCGAATGCGGTCAAGAACTCGCTTTTTCTCTGAATCGTTCAAAATAGATGATGCCATGGTTTCTGTGGGGAAAAAAATGGTAAGAATTAAAATCACAGGAATAGAATATAATGGCTTTTATTCAGATTTTAACGCTCTTTCAAGTGGTCTCGCCGGTTTTTATCTATCTCTTCTAGTTTTTGCTCTACAGTAACAATCATTTCCTGACACCCCGTATATATATATATATATATATATATATATATATATATATATATATATATATGTTATATAGATGTATATATACATATATGGTATATATACAGTATATATATATATATATATATATATATATATATATATAATATATATATAATATATATAGTATATGTATATATTGTGGTTAGTGAAGGGGAGGTAATGCGCTATATTGATAAAATGAAAACGCGTAAATCACCGGGGCCGGATTCCATATATCCCATACAACTAAACGAATTAAAAGATAGCTTTGTTTTGCCACTAACAAAGATTTTTAATGCGTTTATTTCTGAGGGGTGCGTACCAGAAAATTTGAAGTTAGCAAACGTAAAACCTATCTTTAAGAAAGGCGATAAAGGTGCGGCGGGAAATTATAGGCCAATCAGTTTAACGTCTGTTGTAGGCAAGTTACTGGAACCAATAATTAGGGATCGTATAGTCGAACAATTATAATTGCATAATTTAGTTAGAAATACGCAGCACGGTTTTAGGCGAAACAAATCTTGCTTAACTAATCTTTTAGAATTTTTTTCAAAGCGTGGTTGACGTTTACGATAGTCATCGGGCGGTTGATGTAGTGTATTAAGATTTTCAAAAAGCGTTTGACACCGTATCGCACAAAAGACTCATTAAGAAAACTAAGGCTCATGAAATCAGGGGTGTAGTAATAAATTGGATAGAAGAGTGGTTGCGAGGGAGGAAACAGAGGGTGGTCGTTCATGGAGCGGAGTCGTGTTGGGCTAATGTAGCGAGTGGCGTTCCTCTGGGTTCTGTATTGGGCCCCTTGCTTTTTGTTATATATATTAACGATCTGAATAAAATCGTTGATTGGTCAGTCACATGGCAAATGAGATTTAACGTCGATAAGTGCAAAATTTTACATATAGGTTCGCGTAACGGTAATTTTGCGCATAGTATGTCAGGGGAAGGAGTTGATAAGCGTAGAGCAGGAAAAAAATTTAGGAGTTACACTCACTGGTGATTTAAAAGTAGCGAAACAAAGTACAGCAGCGGTCAATAAAGCGAAGAAAATAATAGGTTTTATAGCTCGGAATTTGGAGTACAAATCGCGCGATTTTATAGTTCCTCTTTATAAATCATTAGTTTGACCCCATATATAGTACGCAATCCAATTTTGGAATCCGCATATGCGCAAAGATATAGACAAAATCGAAAGAGTTCAAAGACGAGCAACTAAGATGAATCCGTCGCTTAGGACAAAGTCGTAACTTGAAGACTTAAAATTGACTACACTCGAGACTAGGAGACTAAGGGGTGATCTAATCCAGGTTTTCAAAATTATGAATGGGTTCGATAACGTAGACAGAGAGCTTTTTCGAAATATCTGAATATAATAGGACTAGAAATAACGGGTGTAAGTTGACAAGTAGAAGGTTCGAAACAGCAGTTGCCAAAAACTTTTTTACGCATAGAATAGTAAATAGCTGGAATAGTTTGCAGGTAGAAGTAATTAGTAGCACGTCTATAAACATGTTTAAAAATCGATTAGACGCATATGTTGATAGATTGGGTATAGTTTAAGGGGGTAAAATTATAGGTTGGATAATATAGATTTTGATTCTCTTTTCATTAAAAATCACAATAACCAGACTAGAGGTCATAATATGAAATTATTTAAGCCAAGATATAGAAAAAATTTAAGAAAACATAGTTTTACAAGTGTTGTGGGATATAGGGAGGCAGCATCTTGTGTTACGGAATACTCTATGTCCTTACACACCCCATTTAAAGAGATTCCTCTGCCTAGGTATTGAAAAACTCATCATCTACACTTTCCCCGCAAATACCTTTAAATGGGAGACCCATAATGGGTGCACACACATTTCCACATTTCTGTACAGTCTTTTCAGCCACACCTACACTTTTCCTCCTAAGTATATATATTGTAATGTATATGTAAATTTTGACTTGGTCCGCAATCGATATGGATCATGACTTATTTTTCGTTGGCAAGGTACTAGTATTGATGGACACCGTAATGAAATTGACTGGATTCTTTGGATCTGATATATTTGCATGTCGGTTATAAATAGATCTAGAGTGTAACATATTTGTAGATAGTAGTCTATTATGACTTGATCCTCTGGATCCAGAGATTCTATCTTTCGTTTTAAATTGACAATCAATTAGTTTAAATTGATAATTATTTAGTTTTGTAAAAATTGGTTGTTGCCAATGTACAGGCAGTTTTTACATAGTGGAGTCACCTCGATGGGCCGAAGTGGCCCGTAGTGTGCCCACTATAAAAATTTCATATGTTCTTATGTTCTTTGTGGTTCGGAACCCACTTAAATTTGTAGGTCCCCTCCGCCATCACTGAGGACATGCACAATACACAATTACGAACACAGTTAGGTAGACCAGCCAGGGTTGGATTCTAGAGTCTTTGTTGGTCTGAAGGATTATAATATTATAACATTATAACATATATATATGTATGTATATAGAATATGTGTATATATGTATGTATATGTATATATATATATATGTATATATATATATATATATATATAGTGTATATATATATATATATATATATATATATATATATATATATATATATATAATATATATATATATATATATATATATATATATATATATGTGTATAGTATATATATATATATATATAGTGTATGTATATATATGTATAGTATTTGTTTTTTTAAGTTCGGGAAGAACCGATTCGCCTCTAATTAAAAAGGCATATCTCGGCGGAAAAACAAAGAAAAAGTGAGAGGAAAGACAGAAAAAGAAAGGGTGGAGGGGACAGTCGAAGTGGAAAAAGACAAAGGATGACAAGGACTGCAGGGTCAAGCCCCATCATCCTTGGGTGCTAGGGCCGGAGGGCGCACGTGAAACCTCCAGAAACAAGCACGTACAAACGAGCACAAAGAGCACTCAAGAGCACGAGCTTTGAACAACCTTGCGGGATATGTATATATACATACATATATATATATATATATATATATATATATATATATATATATTATATAAATTGTTCGACTGCGGAATAGAGCCCCAATGAGAAAACCAAAGAACTTGTCTACCAGTAATAACAAACAATAAGTTTTCTGTTTTAGGTTTCGAAGATGCTGATGAACCGCAAATACGACTCGTTGGCGATTCCATTGTTCGAGGGCAGCTCGAGAAATTCTGTGGGAGAAACCCTCGTCGTAGGCGCCGTTACTGCTACCCTGATGCAAGGGTGGTGGATATAACTAATAGTGTTGACCATTTTACAGAGGGTACCGCCGAGGACACAACGTATGTTATTCATATCGGTACTAATGTTTTAAATTCTAGATCGGAAGAACTGCTGGCTAGGTACAGGGACTTACTAGAGCGACTAAAGGAAAAAACTAATAAGATTGTTTTAACAGGTATACTTATCTCGAATTATCCAACGTAGCGACTTCTACTGCAAGGCGACCTACAGGTTGTCCATAAATGATTACCCTGATTAAAGCATGCTATAACTTATAAATAAACACTCGTATTCAAACACAGTTTTAATCATAAGTAGATAAAAAAACAAAATTTTGATAAATAGTTGATGAACTTAATAAGCTTCCACATGTGCACCCCTAGTGGCACGTAAAATGTCTAAACGGTATCCCTTACGGCACGTGGGTTTTCCGATCCCCAAATACGCACATTGTGTCTGTTGACTCTACCACTAAGATGAAATGTAGCCTCGTCTGAAAAGCAGACACGTAACAAGAAGTTATTATCCTCGTCAATGCTGTTCAAAATGTCAATAGCGAATTGTTCACGTTTTGGACGGTCAACAGGCTTTAGTTCTTGAACAATTTGTACCTTGTAGGCGTGTAACTTCAAACGTTTGTGTAGCACTTTATGCACCGTAGACTTCGGTATCTTTAGTTGACATGAAGCTTGTCTCACCGATTTCTTTGGTGACCGTGTGAAAGCAGTTTGAATGTTTTCCACCGTCCCATCGGAAACTGATGGTCTACCACTGCTCTTTCCCTTTTCCAAGTTTCTAGTTTCCAAGAATTTTTTCATCCACGACTTAATTAACTTCACATCAGGTGGATTCTTTCCATACTTTGTTCTGAACCTTCGCTGAACACTGACAGGAGATTTTGTTTCTGCAAGCCACAAAACACATTGTGCCTTCTCTGTCACAGACGCCATCTTAACTGAACAGCTACTACAGCGCTCCTAGCGGCGAATGCGGTAGACGAAACACACCAGCACAGAAACTCTATGCGCATACGAGATCAGCTGTAAAAAGAAAACGGATGTAAGATTCGTCATTAAAACATGAGAGCATACTGTTTTCAGGGTAAACATTTATGGACACCCTGTATATTAACAATAACCTAAAGTCTCTTTGTCAACAGGAAGGAGTGCATTTTGCGAATTTTTGGAACAGTTTCTACGGCAGGAGCAGGAGGGACATGTTGCTCGGAGATGGACTTCATCTTAATGACGTTGGAGCTGCGCGTTTAGGAAGATTATTTCATAATACTGTCCCTTTTTTTCAGGCTACCGTAACTCGAACGGTCCCAGCGTAAATTCCACAAATTTCCCCAGCGCTCGCGAAGGTGTCGCAATTACAAACAATTTGAAGGCGGTGTTATGTTGTATATCAAAGATAATATTGCGAACGTTTTAGAAGTAAAGCACACAATTCCAGAACCGATAGATTCGACTACAACAGAAATTAAATTGAACGATTTCAAATTGTTGTTGCGGTTATATGTAGGCCGACTAATCAAACAGCTATACGGACTAAGCGCTATATCGTGAATTAAACAGAATAACAGGTAGTGAGCAGGCTTTAGTTATGGGTGACTTTAATTGCGCCAACGTGAATTACGATACAATGCAGGGAGACGCGGAACGTAATCGTTTAGTTAATTTTCTCGAGGATAGCTTTCTTATTCAAAAGGTTGGGAAACCTACGAGGTTGGACAGTATTTTAGATTTAGTAATAACTACGGATGATAGGCTAATTACTGATCTTCAAGTAATAGAACCGCTAAGCAATAGCGTCCACAATATGGTAGAGTTTGTCCTCTCAGTAAGTCACTCGAAACCAACTAACTCGACTAAAATTCCTAACTTCCAGCACGAAGACTTTTGTAAATTTCGAAATAAATTATCACACGTCAATTAGGAAAAAGTAATGGGGAACTCCAACGCAAAACTAATGTCTGAATCGTTCGAAACAGTATTTAGGACTATAAATGAGGAATGTGTACCGTACAAAATTAAGCGTGCGAAAGTAAACAAGCCCCTGTGGTTTACTTCTAGAGTAGGAGATATTATAAAGAGTAGAGGCTACATAAGTGCGATAAAGACAATTTGTGGTTGCGAAACAACTACATATCTCTAAAGCGTGAAGCGAAAAGTGTAATAAAAAATTCCTAGCGCGAATTTGAAATCTCCATAGCTCGTGACGGTAAAGAAAACCCCAAGCGATTCTTTCAATACGTCAATAATAGAAATCCAGTAAAAAGTGCCTTCGGGCCTTTGAAAAATGTAAACGTAGATCTAGTTTCTGAAAACAAGGAAATGGCTACGTTGCTAAACGAATTTTTTACGTCAGTTTTTACTATAGAAGATGTAACGAATATCCCTACGGTCATAGCCATAATACCTTTTGATAATGGTAATATTTTGGATAATATCGTAGTTAGTGAAGGGGAGGTAATGCGCTATACTGATAAAATGAAAAGGCGTAAATCACCGGGGCCGGATTCCTTATATCCCATACAACGAAAAGAATTAAAAGATAGCATTGTTGTGCCGCTAACAAAGATTTTTAATGCGTCTATTTCTGAGGGGTGCGTACCAGATAATTTCAAGTTAGCAAACGTAACACCTATCTTTAAGAAAGACGATAAAGGTGCTTCGTGAAATTATAGGCCAATCAGTTTAACGTCTGTTGTAGGTAAGCTACTGGAATCAATAATTAGGGATCGTATAGTCGAACACTTAGAATTGCATAAACTAGTTAGAAATACGCAGCCCGGTTTTAGGCGAAACAAATCTTGCTTAACTAATCTTTTAGAATTTTTTCAAAGCGTGGTTGACGTTTACGATAGATATCGGGCGGTTGATGTAGTGTATTTAGATTTTCAAAAAGCGTTTGACACATTCCCGCACAAAAGACTCATTCAAAAAACTAAGGCTCACGGAATCAGGGGGGTAGTAATAAATTGGATAGAAAAGTGGTTGCGAGGTAGGAAACAGAGGGTGGTCGTTGATGGAGCGGAGTCGTATTGGGCTAATGTAGCGAGTGGCGTTCCTCAGGGTTCTGTATTGGGGCCCTTGCTTTTTCTTGTATATATTAACGATTTAGAAGTCGGCCTAGTCAGTACAGTTTCAAAGTTTGCGGATGACACGAAGCTGGGTGGTAGGGCGATTAATGACGATTATAGAGGTAAAATCCAGAAAGATCTGAATAAAATTGTTGATTGGTCAGTCACATGCAAATGAGATTTAGTACTGTGAGGTATTGAAAAACTCATGATCTTCACTTGCCACACAAACATCTTTAAATGGGAGATCCAAAATGGGTGCACACACAATTCTACACTACTGTAGTTTTTACAGCCACACCTACACTTTTCCTCCTAAGTATAAATATTGTAATTTATGTAGTGGTAAATTTTGACTTGGTCCGCAATCGATATGGACCGTGACTTATTTTTCGTTGGCAAGGTACTAGTGTTAATGGATACCGTAATGAAATTGACTGGATTCTTTGGATCTGATATATTTGCATGTCGGTTATAAATAGATATAGAGTGTAACATATTTGTGAATAGTAGTCTATTATGACTTGATCCTCTGGATCCAGAGATTCTATCTTTAGTTTTAAATCGATAATTAATTAGTTTTAAATTAATAATTATTTAGTTTTGTAAAAACTGGTCGTTGCCAATGTACAGGCAGTTTTTGCATAAATTTCTTATGTTGTTGTGGTTTGGAACCCAGGTAAAATTGTAGGTCCTCTCCGCCACTACGGAGGACATACACAATACACAATTACGAATACAGTTAGGTAGACCAGCCATGAGTGGATCCTAGGGTCTTTGTTGGTCTGAAACATTTTAACATTATAACATATATATATATATATATAGTATATACAGTATATATATATACATATATATATATATATATATATATATATATATATAATATATATATATATATATATATATATATATATATATATATATATATATATATAGTATACATATATATATAGTATATATATATAATACATAGTATGTATATCTATATATATATATATTATATATATATATTATATATATAATATATATATAAATAATAATATATATAATATATATATATATATATATATATATATATATATATATATATAGATATAGATATATATATATATCTATATATATATATATATATATATATATATATATATATATACCATATATATATATATTAAATATATATTAGATATATATATATATACATATATATATTATTTATAGTATATATATATATACACATATATATATTATTTATAGAATATATATATATATATATATATATATATATATATTATATATATATATATAATATATATATATATTTATAGATATATATATATATATATATATATATATATATATATATATATATATATATATATATATATATATATATATATATATAAACTTGTGGTTACGATAGATAAAGACAATTTGTGTTTGCGATAAAGACAAATTGTGGTAACGAAACAACTACATATCTCTAAGGCGTGAAGCGAAAAGTGTAATAAAAAAGTCCAAGCGCGAATTTGAAATCTCCATAGCTCGTGACGGTAAAGAAAACCCCAAGCGATTCTTTCAATACGTCAATAATAGAAATCCAGTAAAAAGCGTCTTGGGGCCTTTGAAAAATCTAAACGGAGATCTAGTTTCTGAAAACAAGGAAATGGCTACCTTGCTAAACGAATTTTTTACGTCAGTTTTTACTATAGAAGATGTAACAAATATCCCTACGGTCACGGACATAATACCGTTTGATAATGGTAATATTTTGGATAATATAGTGGTTAGTGAAGGGGATGTAACGCGCTATATTGATAAAATGAAAACGCGTAAATCACCGGGGCCGGATTCCATATATCCCATACAACTAAAAGAATTAAAAGATAGCATTGTTGTGCCGCTAACAAAGATTTTTAATGCGTCAATTTCTGAGGGGTGCGTACCAGATAATTTCAAGTTAGCAAACGTAACACCTATCTTTAAGAAAGGCGATAAAGGTGCGGCGGGAAATTATAGACCAATCAGTTTAACGTCTGTTGTAGGTAAGCTACTGGAATCAATAATTAGGGATCGTATAGTCGAACACTTAGAATTCCATAGGCTAGTTAGAAATACGGAGCACGGATTTAGGCGAAACAAATCTTGCTTAACTAATCTTTTAGAATTTTTCCAAAGCGTGGTTGACGTTTACGATAGACATCGGGCGGTTGATGTAGTGTATTTAGATTTTCAAAAAGAAAGCGTTTGACACCGTGCCGCACAAAAGACTCATTGAGAAAACTAAGGCTCATGGAATCAGGGGTGTAGTAATAAATTGGATAGAAGAGTGGTTGCGAGGCAGGAAACAGAGGGTGGTCGTTGATGGAGCGGAGTCGTGTTGGGCTAATGTAGCGAGTGGCGTTCCTCAGGGTTCTGTATTGGGCGCCTTGCTTTTTCTTATATATATTAACGATTTAGATGTCGGCCTAGTCAGTACAGTTTCAAAGTTTGCGGATGACACGAAGCTGGGTGGTAGGGCGATTAATGACGAAGATAGAGGTAAAATTCAGGAAGATCTGAATAAAATCGTTGATTGGTCAGTCACATGGCAAATGAGATTTAACGTTGATAAGTGCAAAATTTTGCATATAGGTTCGCGTAACGGTAATTTTGCGTACATTATGTCAGGGAAAGATTTAACAAGCGTAGAGCAGGAAAAAGATTTAGGAGTTATAGTCACGGGTGATTTAAAAGTAGCGAAACAAAGTACAGCAGCGGTCAATAAGGCGAACAAAGTGTTAGGTTTTATAGCTCGAAATTTTGAGTACAAATCGCGCGATATTATAGTTCCACTTATAAATCATTAGTTAGACCCCATTTGGAGTACGCGGTCCAATTTTGGAATCCGCATATGCGCAAAGATATAGACAAAATCGAAAGAGTTCAAAGACGAGCAACTAAGATGATTCGTCGCTTAGGTCAAAGTCGTACGAGGATAGGCTTAAGGAGTTAAAATTGACAACACTCGAGACTAGGAGGTTAAGGGGTGATCTAATCCAGGTTTTCAAAATTATGAATGGGTTCGATAACGTAGATAGAGATAGCTTTTTCGAAATATCTCAATATAATAGGACTAGAAAAAACGGGTGTAAGTTGACAAGTAGAAGGTTCGAGACAGCAGTTGCGAAAAACTTTTTTACGCATAGAATAGTAAATAGCTGGAATAGTTTGCCGGTAGAAGTAATTAGTAGCACGTCTATAAACATGTTTAAAAATCGATTAGACGCATATGTTGACAGAAAGGGTATAGTTTAAGGTAGTAAAATTAAGGCTTTCTGGGGATAGATCCCACAGCTCAACACAAGTGTTGTGGGATATAGGGAGGCAGCGTCTTGGGTTAGGGGATACTCTCTGTCCTTACACACCCCATTTAAAGAGATTCCTCTGCCGAGCGGTGCCCCCATAGTACTGTGAGGTATTGAAAACTCATGATCTTCACTTGCCCCACAAACACCTTTAAATGGGAGACCCAAAATGGGTGCCCACACATTTCTACATTACTGTACAGTCTTTACAGCCACACCTACACTATTTCTCGTAAGTGTATATATTGTAATGTATATGATTGTAAATTTTGACTTGGTCCGCAATCGATATGGACCGTGACTTGATGGATACCGTAATGAAATTGACTGGATTCTTTGGATCTGATATATTTGCATGTCCATTATAATAGTATAGAGTGTAACATATTTGTGGATAGTAGTGTATTATGTCTAGATCCTCTGGATCCAGAGATTCTATCTTAGTTTTAAATCGATAATTAATTGGTTTTAAATGATAATTATTTAGTTCGTAAAAATTGGTCTTTGCCAATTTACCGGCGGTTTTTACATAAATTTCTATGTTCTTGTGGTTCGGAAACCCACGTAAAATTGTAGGTCCCTCCGCCACCACGGAGACATACACAATAAACGATACGAAACAGTTAGGTAGACCAGCCATGTGTGGATCCTAGGGTCTTTGTTGGTCTGAAACATTATAACATTATTATATATATATATATACTATATATATATATATAAACTATATATATATATTATATATATATTATATATACTATATATATATATATATATATATATACACTATATATATAATTATATATAATATATATATATATATATATATTATATATATATATACTACATATACATATATATATATATATAAAAAGTTAAAAACATAATATTAAAAACCATAACATTAACAAAATAAATAGGGAAAAATCCACAGCATTAAAAACAAAGTCACACTAAAAAATTCTAGAAAGTTACAATTAAAAAACCATAATGACTATTATGAAACAAAGGCGACAATTAACAAGCTTTAAAACAATAAAAGTGACACTAAAAACGAACAATGAATAACAGCTATAAAATAAAGGGACTATATTTTGTATATTGCAACGTTTCAAGCACAAACTATGCTCATCCTCAGGCAAAAATTCTAAAAAGTTAAAAACATAATATTAAAAACCATAACATTAACAAATAAAATAGGGAAAAAAATCCACAAGCATTAAAAACAAAGTCACACTAAAAAAATTCTAGAAAGTTACAATTAAAAACCATAATGACTATTATGAAACAAAGGCGAACAATTAACAAGCTTTAAAACAATAAAAGTGACACTAAAAACGAACAATGAATACAGCTAAAATAAAGGACTATATTTTGTATATTGCAACGTTTCAAGCACAAACTATGTCATCCTCAGGCAAAAATTCTAAAAAGTTAAAAACATAAATAAAAAACCATAACATTAACAAATAAAATAGGGAAAAAATCCACAAGCATTAAAAACAAAGTCACACTAAAAAAATTCTAGAAAGTTACAATTAAAAACCATAATGACTATATGAAACAAAGGCGAACAATTAACAAGCTTTAAAACAATAAAAGTGACACTAAAAACGAACAAGAATAACAGCTATAAAATAAAGGGACTATATTTTGTATATTGCAACGTTTCAAGCAAACTATGCTCATCCTCAGGCAAAAATTCTAAAAAGTTAAAAACATAATATTAAAAACCATAACATTAACAAAATAAAATAGGGAAAAAATCCACAAGCATTAAAACAAAGTCACACTAAAAAAATTCTAGAAAGTTACAATTAAAAACCATAATGACTATTATGAAACAAAGGCGAACAATTAACAAGCTTTAAAACAATAAAAGTGACACTAAAAACGAACAATGAATAACAGCTATAAATAAAGGGACTATATTTTGTATATTGCAACGTTTCAAGCACAAACTATGCTCATCCTCAGGCAAAAATTCTAAAAAGTTAAAAACATAATATTAAAAACCATAACATTAACAAAATAAAATAGGGAAAAAATCCACAAGCATTAAAAACAAAGTCAC